>NW_019168470.1:15290062-15807562 GCF_002303985.1 Durio zibethinus | reverse complement strand
TTGGACCAAATAGACAAAAACCATCAGCATATAATCTTGATTTAATATTTTGAACTTTAACTACAAATGATTTATAACTGCGATTGAAATGTTCTTAAACTTCACCATCAACAGGATATCGAAGCACATGATCATGACTTTGGTTATATGTATGCCATATCATATATTCAACAGTTTTATTTGACATATAAAGTCTTTGAAGTTTTGGTATCAGTAGCATATAACATAAGATTTTATAAAGAATACATATTTGTTTCACCACTATACTTGTTCCTTAAATATCAAGGATGACCACATAACGAACAATATGTCAAATTTGCTGCTTCTTTATAAAACAATATGCAATTATTTTCGTTTATATGAATTTTTTTTATTACCAAGTCTAAGTTTTGTCATTTGTTTTTCATTTTATAGAAGTTTTCTAGTAATTTATCATCCAATGGTAACATATCCTTCACTATGCTCATCAGATGATCAAAACATGACTCACTCATGTTAAATTCTAATTTACAATTTAAAAGTTGCAATATAATAGATAGGATTGTGTGCTTTGTACAGCTTGACCATAATGGTTCATTCGTATCATTCAACAAAGAATAAAAGCTTGCCACATTTACACTTAGATAATCCTCCTCAACTCTTATATCATAACATGAAAAGCATCTACCCTAAATCAGGATAGATAGCATCCATAACTATTCCAGTATATGAATTTTCTAATCTTACTTCACTAGTCGGTTCAAAGGTATTCTTACGTATTGATGGTTGTCTTACTTCTAACTCTCCATGTGATATCCAACTTGTATAATTAAGAGTAAACCCTTTACAATAAAGATGTTTACACACAGCATCTACATTTAAAAACCATCTATTCTTACATTAAGTATAAGGACACCTATCTTTCCATTACTTACAAAAGATGGTTGAGAATAAGTATATTCAATAAATTCCTCTACACCATCTCAGAAGTTTTGACTAATGTATCCATTTACATCTAAATGAGAATACATTTAAGAGTGATCTTTGTCCATTTTTTGAACCTTAATGCATCATCATAAAGGTCTAAAAAAAAAATACTCTTAGTTTATTAAATTGGAAATTAAGTAATTAAAGTCCTAAAAAAGCAATTACGAAATTTATACACACATATGCACGCACATATGTTTTGGAGGTAATTTTGACCATTAAAGTTAAAAATTTAACATTTTATTAATTGATACTATTGACAATTTAGAGAAAATTTTTAAACTATTTCTAACATAATATATATAGCTTTCTATTACTTTTATTTATGTCAAATTTATCAAATAGGGTTCTTTCATCCTCAACAGTTGTAGATAAAAAGGTTAACTATGAAAGGGTTCTTTTCACAAATTCCTTCAATAAAACATATCTCCACTCTAAGAACTTAACATAAAAATTGAAAGTTTCAACTTTAGATATGATATTTGTACCTTATTAGTACATAACAATATCCAAAAAATTAGTCTTTATCCTTTCAATGGAATTAATACATATAAGATAAGAATATCGAAGATCTATTTGGTGTAGTTTTCATTGATAATTCTTATGAAACCAAATTTGTATAATCATTACTATTTATATTTGTAACACATGTAATATATATGCATAAAAAAAATTGTTAAACCTAATTGCAAGTAATTTTTTTCAAAATCAACAGGCCAAGTAATGAAACTATACCTTAGCAGAAGAGATGAGTTCAAAAACACTTGAAAGGTAGGTGGTCAAGGGTAGTGTACTAGTGGTGGTAATAAGCACAATCACAGGGTCAAGGGTTCAAGGGTTGATGGTCATGGGCTGAAGGCACAAGTGCAGTTACAAGTGTGGTTAAGGAAATAGTCATCAACACGATCACAGGCAAAGTCATGGACTTAAGCATTAGTAAAGAGATAGTGGCATGAGCTGGCATTAAGGAGTGAAAAGATGAAGGGAAATGGAAGGAAAGAAGAAGAGAGAGGGGAGGAAAGAGACACAAGCTCACGAGCTCATAGTGATGGTGAAGAGAAAGTGACATGGCATGGGCTTACCATGAGGAGTAGAGAGAGGAGAGAAGAAGAGAAAAAGAAGGAAAGATAAACATAATTAGGGTTTCAATTGAGGAAGAAAGGAATGGGGAAAAGGGATTTTTAGATTTAATTTACCTTTACTGATAGAATCTGTCAGTATTTTTTACTTTTATCGAAAGATTTTGTAGTTAAAAAAAATTTTCCCTCTTAATTTGATTGCAAAAAAAAAAATGTAAACTAAAACTTTTTTGTAGATGAAAAAAATCTTTTGATAAAACTTTTAACAACGTATTCTTAATGGAATTTTTTATTGGTAAAAATCACGCCAAATCATATTTTGTTCCACGAAAACTTCACCCACTAAATACTATTAGATTTCTTTTGTTAATAATCCATTCGTTATTATCAACAGAAAAATTCCATTAGTGATGCCAATATTTCTAGTAGTAAATAAAATTACACTAATTTTATTATTTTGTACATATATACTTATAACTTTTTAAATTTGAGTGATGCCAATTAACTTTAAAATTGTGTTGCTATGCCCATGGGTTGGTTGCCAGTTGAAAAGTTCATGAGTAGATAGAGAAGTCTAAGAGAGAAAAAAAGTCAATATAAAATTTTTATAATTAGGGTTTTATTTTAGGAATATAGGATTTAGGATAAGATAATTAATATCATATCACATAACATTTCATTTTTTTAGTTAAAGTGGTATATATCAATACTAGTTGTTTTGGTATATTATTTTGGATTTTTTGGTTTAGTACAAATATATTTATAAATAAACATGAATTTGTACATAATAATACTACTAACATATGCAAAATAAATATACAATATCTTCAAAAATTAAATAAATAAGTTTAAAATTATAACAAATAATATCATCAATTTTTCATGATATTTTTAAATATTTAATCTAATCGTATGATATTTAAATAAAAAATTTTCATTTTTCATGTAGAAATATAATAAGATAAAAGCAAAAAGCTAAAAAAGAAATTATTTTAGCCTTAGGTTTCTTAAACTTTAGGGAAGAAGCACAATTACTTTCTTGAAAAAGATTGAAATACTTATGAATTTTGATTTAGAAAAATAAAGTGTAAAAGAAAATACGTTGTATAAAAAAAATAAGGAAACCTAACTTTCAAGGGTTATTTTGTTCATTAGTTTTAGTTTTATTAGGTTAAAAATAGTCAAACAACAAAAGACAAGTCAAAAATTACAAAAATTATTTACATTCACGTATCAGTTGAAGCAAACTATTCCACCTAAATTCCCCAAAACTAGTTGAAATGAACGAAAATAGTTGGTATTATCAATATTAATTCATGTACAAAAAGCTACCCTTAAGTGTATCGTATTTTGACATAATTGGAGCATACCGACCAACACTAAAATGAAATTAACAATTATGATTTAGAATTTTATAAAATAAAATATTCCATGTCATCCATTCTTTATGTGCTGGCTAACATTTAATGTTTAGAAATGACAGTCTTGGTAATGAAAGGATCAATTCTTTATGATATTTTTCAAGTAGAGATGAACAAGTTACTTTTAAAGTTTAGAAATCAAAATGATATTTGGCTTAAAGTTTAGGATCCATAAGTGCTGTTTATTCTAATATCTACCTAATAGTTTTTAACTATATTGTGATGTAATTTTTATTTGTATGTATATAAACATTTATACACAAATAGATAGCTTTTTTACAAAAAAAAATAATAGAATATATATTACTCAAAATATGGATTACAAAAATATTCTAAAGGAGTTCTCTACCAAAATAATTAGTCTCCCATGAATTTTACCTTAGTCAAAACATTAGCTAACTTATTTACATCTTTGTCAACATCAGAGAAAAAGCAAGTATTACAAAACCAATGCTAAATTAAGAATATTAGTAATAATACTCCTGTAGACACCCAATTGGGTCCGGGCCCAGATCAATTAGGCCTGGCCCAAAGGGGTAAGGCCCATTTCAATCCTGTATTTTTTTTTCTCTTTTCTTTTTCTTCTTTTGTATTTTATGTATTTCATTATTATTATTATTATGTATATCTTTGTGTATTTATTTTTATTTAGATTAGATTTATATGTATTGTATGTATATAGTTATATATTTATTATTATTATTATCTTTTTTTTTTGTAATATATTTTTGGGTTTATCTTATGTTATTTTTTTTATTATCTGTTAATTTTATCTGATTTTTTTTCTGAATTATCTGATATTATTTTTTTTATTTTTATACTATCATATCTTTTGATTATCTAGTATTTTTTTTTATTTATTTTGATTTTAATTCTGGATGGCTAAGATTCAAAGTTGAAGAATCCCACTCTGGAGGGGAATTCAATCAGAAGAGTCCAGTTGGATTCAAAGACTGAATTCTCGTCCAAGGAGGAATTGGGATTGATCAGGAACTCCTGATCAACCCCTATAAAAGGGATCCCCCTAGAACAGAGAAAAACACAGAGAAAACAGTGAGCAAAGCTACTGATTTGAGAGAAAAAGGCGTATAGGAAGCTAAGAAAGGTTTAGGAGTGTTCTGAGAGTGAGGAGAATTTTTTTTAGAAATTTTGGCGAAAAATTTTTCTGGAAATTTCTGGGAAATTTCCAGATTTCGACGAAAATTCCGACGAAACTTGAATTTTTCGGCTACAATTCCGGCCAACTTTGAAGTTTCCGACGAAGTGCCCAGTTTCCGGCGAGAAATCCAGAAACCGACCAATTTTTCGGCCAACTTCCGGCGAAATTTCCAGATTTCGGTGAATTTTCCAGAATCCGGCACTGGTGTTCTTCAGTCTTTAGAGAGAAGGGAGAGAAAAAGGAAGGAAGAGAGAGAGAGGGGAGGAGCGTTCTGCCGAAAAACGGAGGAGAGTGCCTTTATACCCTCCCAAAACGACGTCGTTTTGGCTTTAAGTTAATTAGAGGATCCGCGCGTTTTCTCGAACCCGACCCGACCCGGGCGTCGACCCGCTTCCTGACCCGCGCGTGCCAGCCCCCCTCCGAGCCAAGCCGAGCCGAGCCGAGCTGCCAAGCCGCTCCCCCCGAGCCGTTTTTCTTCCTTGAGCCGAGCCAAGCCGAGCCGAGCCGCTCCAGGTTTTTTTTTTTATTTATTTATTATTTTTTTTATTTTAGATTAGATTTATTTAATATTTTTTCTTTATCTTATTTTTATTTTTATTTATTTTCACTTATTTTTATTATTTTATTTTCTTTAAAGAAAAATCAAAATTTCCAAAAAAAATATTTTTAGGGAAAAGTTGAAAGTATCAATTTTCCTTAAAAATAAAATTTCAAAAAAGAGGATTTTTGAGGAAAAGTTGAAAGTATCAATTTTCCTTAAAAATAAGTTTTCAAAAAATATTTTTTGGGGAAAAGTTGAAAGTATCAATTTTCCTTAGAAATAAATTTCCAAAAAAAATATTTTTAGGGAAAAGTTGAAAGTATCAATTTTCCTTGGAAATCAAAATTTCAAAAAAAAAATATTTTTGAGGAAAAGTTGAAAGTATCAATTTTCCTTAAAAAATTTTCAAAAAAATATTTTTTGGGAAAAGTTGAAAGTATCAATTTTCCCCACCCAAGAACGATCATCCTTTCCTTCCTTTCTATTTTGATTTTTATCCTGATTTTTCTTTAATTAATCCGACGACGGAGCCTCTGTAAGTGAAACAGTAGTTTTTCTTGCATATTCCTGAGGTGAGGGAATTTTCTCAATTTTCTGCTAAAAGTATTAGAGTCAATTGAGAATAATTTCCAACAATTAATTACTTGGTAAAATTTTAAGGCTTTTTGGATAACACAAATTTAAGCTGGTACCATCTTTTGATGGGCGTTGTGAGGGTGCTATAACCTTCCTCACACGTAACCGAACTCCCGAACTATGTTCTGGTTTGTAGACCTGAACCTATTCTTCTAGGGACCCTTAAACTTAGGTGTTCCCTAAAAGGACAAATTCCTTAGGTGGCCAATCGCACCTAGATAAAAAAGATTGGTGGCGACTCCCTAAAAGTCAATGTCTAGCGATAGATCCCCGGATCTAGACGTTATGACAACTCCCATCCTTTCAAAGAGAAGTTTATAGCATAGTGTAAGGCAAAAAGCCTCCAATTAATTAAACAATTGAGCAAGTGGAACCCAAAGCAAATAATCAATCATTCATACAAAAGAGACAGTAATTTAATATGATTTACTCAACTTGCTTACTTTAATAGATGAAAAAAAAAAGATTTAGTTATAGAGAATTACAAACATACAAATCATTAACTCTCAATCCCAAACAATACCCATGGAGATTTTTCTCTAATCCTATGAAGTATTCTTAACCTAAACAAACACATACCTATGTGGATCATCTCAATTTCCTCTAGTCCACCCAAACAAACATAATAATCATTATACCTATCTGGACTCTTTTATTCTCCTCTAGTCTACTACAAACATTTAACTATACATACCTATAAAGACCTTTTCAATCTTCTCTAGTCTTATAGGGTGTCTAACTAATAAAATCCTATACTTTTTATATCTTTTACTTATACCTAATCCTATTTAGACTCCATATTTATAAACACTCCAACCTATCAAGAATTATTTTCTTTTTAGAATTCTTTTCTTACTGGTCTGGTTCTACATCAAATACATCAAATAAATCTCAAATAAATATCTTATGAGATTTAAATCACTAGTATCAACACATAGTAATCTTAATAATAGCAATTAGTGAATAACTTTCAGTAACAAAATCCTTAAAGTTTGAATAACAACCAAGGTCAATTTAATGGCTAAAATTTATACATGTAAAAGTTCTCCCACATGAGTTACCTTTGTAATAAAAAAAGAAACATATTCCTTCCCAAAATCCTTTGCCACTACCCAAAGTCCAACTATCTAGTCATTATTACTAAATGACGCATTAACATTAACTTTAAAGACCTTTAATATAGGCTGAGACAATTCTTGTAATCTAGGCACAACCATCATCATGCCAACTCGGTTCAATTGCAAGTCCTGCAATTCAAAAGCCTCGAATGTCATTGTTTCACCCACCACTTTTGGAAAACTACAAGTCTTGTCATGAAGACATCTATTTTTATTTTTCCAAAAAAACCATATATTATGTTCATGTAACAACTTAACACCCCCTTAAAATTAATATGAATATATATATACATATAAAGATACTGTTGATTTAATAAGCACAAAATATCACATTATTAGCCAGAATCTTTGATTTCGTCATACGATTACCTCATTTGTTTCATCAATATTCTTGAAACTTGAGAATGTTATATTCTTACAATACCAAGATTCAGTAATATGTGGGTAATCACAAACACTTCATTTCTTAAATAATGCAACATTTCGAGGAAATTTCACTTTTATGACATATATGTCTTCAATAAATGATGTTTTGGATCCATTTTATCCTTCTAATTGAAACATATTACAAGGAATTACCAACTCTCAATTTATCTCAGATAAAATTCCCTTTTCATTTTATTTGAAAACCCTAGCACCCAAAAATCCCACTTTCTTTTTTATGAGAAAACCCTAGCCATTTACACCTTGACCACCTCTTTTTGTCCTATCATAATTGTCGCTCCAACCAACTATCTATATTGGCCTTGATTCTAATATATTGCTTTCTCTTTTAAGGTTTTTAGGGAACTTTTTTTTTTTTATTTTTAGAGTTAGATCTAATAGAAAGAAATGGAAACCATGTTTTTGTTGGTGTTAGGGAAGAGAGGTAGGGGAGTTTTGAGTTTTTCAAGAAAAAGATGAAAGAGGGATCACTTCACATAAAAATTATCAGGAAATGCTTTAAGGGATAAGAGAGGAAGAAAATAGGCTTAGGTATAAAATGGGTAAATTTCACCATAAGTCACTCAATTTATACCCAAAGCTCTTTTAAGTCATTGAACTTTAATTTGTCCCATTTAGGTAGCTAAAGTTTGTTAAGTATACCAAAATTGGTAACCTTAATAGATTCCATCAAAATTTTGATAGAAAAAAGACATCACTGTTATGTTATCAGCCATATTAGCTAACTAAAACCATATAATTTTATAAAAGATCATTAAACTTTCATCCAATTTTTGAATGGATCTTTGAATTTTAATTTGTCATTATAAAGTCACTAAAATTGTTAAGTATACCAAATTTGGTCATTCTAATAAATTTAATTTAAAATAAAAATTAAATAAAAATTTAAATAAAATAAAAAGTTCGTACACTTTAACTAAATCATTATTTATTAAATATTTATGCTTTTTAATATAAATAAAAGCAATAATACTTTAGAAAAAAATACATATTCATTAAAGGTTTGTCTACTTTAGATTTACTTAATTTTTTTTCTTTTGATTTTTTGGGTTTACTTAATTTCATACCATAGTTGCGACTTCCTAGTGCCATGGCTATTTCAAGTGAAGACATTTTGACTTCTAGATTTCTTAACAGATTGAAAGGCAATTATTTTCAAGTATAGCTTTGCTGCTCCTTTTTAAAAGATTTTTGGGATCAAGACACTACTAACATCTTTGTGAGGCATAACTACACGGTTTGATGGATAGATTTAACGATACTATAGTTAATGTAACTTGATTTTAATTAAACAGGGATGGATGATAATTGAAAAGTACCATAGAAGTCAACATTTAATTTATTGAACAAAGTTGTTGTTTATTTTATTTATATTAAAGAGTATAAATATTTAATAAATAATTATATAATTAAAATTTATAGATTTTTTATTTAAACATTTATCTAATTTTTATTTTGAATGAAATTTATTAAAATTATCAAATTTGATACACTTAACAAATTTTAATGACCTTTTGGTTATAAATTAAAGTTTAGTTACTAATTTGGAACTTGGGTAAAAGTTTAATGATCTTCCATAAAATTATATCGGTTTAGTTAGTTGATGTGGTAAATGATGTGATTGATGACATGGTAACCATTTCATTTTTCTATCAAAATTTGGATGGAATCTGTTGAGATGAACAATTTTGGTATACCTAACAAACTTTAGTGACCGAAATGAGATATGGGTATAAGTTGAGTGACTTATAATGAAATTTAACGAAAAAAAAGCTCTAAAACAAAAATAAATAACTATCTAATCCCCTGTCATTTTATTGTAATAAATTGAGTTCTAAAAAATTTATTCTTATCCAAGTGAACTTTTATTTAATTTATTTTACATATTCAATTTCTAATTTTTGTGCATAAATTAAAATTATGAAATTATTTTAAGAAATAATATAAAGTAAAAGAAAGAAAAATGAAATTACTAATAATGGGCTAAATTGAATATAAACAAGAATGGAAAAGTAGGAAGAGAAAGAAATAATGAGATCAAAATTCTATTTGTTTTACAATATCTGTACCATTAGTTAAAAGTAAGCTCCCACAAGGTAGCTTCCTTTTTTTTCAAATAATATGATAAAAATAAATAATAATGTCATAACGTATAAATCCATGAACCTATCGCTAGACACAACCATAGAAGTCACCATAATCCTTTTTATTTAGGTTTGATTCATCACGTAATGAATCTATCATTTTAAGAATATCCTAAGCTTGACTAAGGCTCTTAAAAGAATATGTTTTTGGTTTATATTTTAGAACTAGATTCGGGAGTTCGGTTACATGTAGGAAAGATTACAGTACCCCTACAAGCCCATCCAAAAAACAATGCCATTTAATCTTAAATTATGATAGCGGTCTATGGTTCTAATGGTCTTTTATTAAATTTTAATGTTTAAAATATTATAAATAACTTTTAAGGTTTCTCCATCAATTTAGCAAAATTCATAAAAAAATACTTCCCCAACTTAAGAGTATTCAAGAATCCTATTTATTTTCTTGAAAAGGTTTCGTCATTGAAAAAAGGCTTAATTAATTTTTTTATTGAATTTTATTTTATTGAAAATATATCTAATTCTTCCACCATTTGGGCCTAAATTAGAAATATTTTCTCACTTAGGGATTTCAAAATTTTCCACCATTTGGGTTAAATTTAAAAATATTTTTTCACTTAGAAATTTTTAAATTTTTCACCATTTGGGTCAAATTTAGAAATATCTTTCCTAAAATTTAGATTCTTATTGTTGAATTTTATTAGTTATTTATTTTCAAATGTTGAATGAAAATAAAATGGCAATTATTGTTTGAAATCTCATCCATATTCTTTCACCATTTGGGCTGAATTTAGAAAAGATTTTTACATACAAATCTCCTAGAAAATCCAACTATTTGTGATTTTTCTTAGGATTCATCGTTGGATAATTGTCATATATTTTTAATCAATCATATATATATATATTTTTTGGTTTGGAAATGAATACAAATACTTTTATTAAAATTTCATCTAAATTATTCTCTAAATTTAGAGAAATTCTTCATTTTGAGATTTTTTGAAAAATTTATCATTTGAAATTTTAAGAATCTCATCATAGGATAATTGTTAACTCATTCCCAAAATTTTATAAAGTTTATTTATATTTTTTTGTAATTTAAAAATAAATATTAATTATTGTTATTGAAACTTTATTTAAAATTTTCCTCCATTGGGGTCAAATTTAGAACAATTTTTCACTTACAAATTTCCTAGAAATTAACCATTTGTAATTACTTAGAGTTTTATCTTCGAATAAATATAATTTATTTTCAAATTTTTATTAAAGTTTTATTTTATAAATATTTTTTATAATTTAGAATAACTTCGTCTAATTTTTCCTAAAATTTAGCCATGCAAAAATATCTAAAAAAATAAATAATAAAATAAAACAACACAGATAAATAAATAAATAAATACCATAAAAAATAAAACAAATACAAAAAAAAATCAACTAGGCTTGCCTTGGGTTGTGGCTTGGCTGTAAGAACAAATCGGCTTGTGGTTTGCTTTTAGCTTGGAAATAACTTACAATCGGCTTAAGGGGCTAGAGTGGGTTGCAATCGGTTAGGTCACCAGTAGATCAACACATGGAGCTTTGAATCGGGTCAAAAGGAACCTAATGCGTTTATCCCAAAACTATGCCATTTTGCATGTTGTATAAAATCCCTTTTATCTTATTTTTCCCTTATTTTTCATTTGGCTTTTCTCTTTTTCATTGTATTTTCTCTACATCCTCTTATATTCTAGAAGAAAGTGGCCAAAAGCTTAAAGTTTTCCAAATACTAGCACCATCCCGCTATCGTCATCATCGCTTATTAGTCATCCACTAGCGATCAAAATTGTTCCAAAAATCTCTGTGGGCTCATTTTGGCCTTTTTTTCCATGTGATCAAATTGGTTTCATCAAAATGTTATGAAATTTGCATAGATTTAACTTTAAAGGTCACAGACTCAACCTTTTTAATATTTTCCTCCACTGCTCCAAACACTGTTACTTTAAGGCATATTCTTCTCTTTGCTCTATATTATCTTCTTACTGTATTTAGAGACCTAAATCTCTTTGAAGAGGGCCTAATCGAAACCTATAAGACTTTCTACTTTTCTTTTGTTCTCTTTTGTCTCCAATTTCCTTTTGTTTCTGACTTGGTTTATTTTTGGTTGGCTTTTGTTAATGTGCCTTACTAGCAATGGGAAAAAGTTTTGACAAAAAGTGGATGATGATGGCAATGTGATGAGTGCACTATGGCGATAGTTTTTACTTGAAGCTTTTTTTGTGTTAATTTTGGTTTTGGGTGTGATTGAGTATAAGGTTGTATTGATGGTGAGGTTGATGAATAAGAGTTTGGGTGGTAGTGGGTGGTTGTTCTATTATGAAAGGTCTAGGCTGTTGGCTATATAATGATAATGACAATGGGAATTATGTAGTTTGGTCTGTGGAATAAGAGGTAAAGGAGGATTTGTGGGGCTTAGGAAGAGATGGTAGAATGGTAGCGATGTGATGAAATGGTGTTGAAGTAGAGATGGTAGAATGGTAATGGTAAATGATCAGTTTTTTTTTTTTTTGTGCAATTGTTGTGCCCTTTCATTGTCAATTCTAAGTCCATTTTATACGAAAAAATTTAGTAGAGTCCCAAGAATTTCAAATTGGATTTATTTCAAAGTTAAAGATTATCTCCTAAGTTAATCTCAAATTGTTTTTTATGAAGATTATCAGCAAGTACCAATCAAAATTTCCAACTTCAAGCCTTTTTTTTTTCCTTTTTTTATAAACAAGAATAATAAAATAAATGAAAAAAAGAATAAAGATAAAAGTAAAATAAGGATGAATGAATAAAATAAAGAATAAAGATAAAATGAAATACAAATAAATATCAGTATAAAGATAAATATAAAATAATAAAAATGCATTTATAAATATAAAGATAAAAATAATAAAATCAACTAAATAAAAATCAAATTTTTTGGGCTTGCAACTAAATTGAACCTAATGACTTAGATCCCAGACTAAATAGGGTGTTACAGTTGCCACTTTTTGTGGATTTTTTGTATAATAAGAATTGTGCAAAGACGTAAACACCCATTACGTCTGAGTTTAAATCAAAATAGAAGTTTAAATATTTTTATTTGAAATAAAATTCGTAATTTGAAATTCATGGATTCCCAGCTTGAAATTCAAAGGTTCATAATTTGAAATTCAAAGATTTGCAAGGTCTTCAAATTCATAAGATTTTTATATTTGCAAGTATTGAAGATTAACAAGAATTTTAGATTTGTAAGATTTCATATTTGCAAGAATTTAAGATTTAAAAACTTAGATTCGTAAGAATTTCAAATTCGCAAGAACTTATATTTGTAAGATTTTCAGATATGCAAGAATTTCATAATTGTAAAAGCTTTTAAATTTGCAAAAATTTTAGACTCGTAAAACTTCCGAATTTCCAAGAATTTCATATTTATAAGAATTTTATATTCAGAAAAATTTTGAGATTAGCAAGAATTGTCAGATTCATAAGAATGAAAGATTCACAAGAACTCAAATTCATAAGAACTGAGATTTGTTAGAACTTTAAACCTCACCATTGTAAAGATTTGCAATTGTAATTTTTAGAAATCCATATCTAAAATTTCTAAATTTACATACAAGATTCGCATTCAAAAGTTTTTTGTTAGTGATTTACCTCCAAAATTCACATTGGAAAAAATTCAAGGATCACATCAAAGATTTCAAGGCTCACATCGAGAATTCAAAAATTCTCATTGAAAAACTTTAGAGATTCACATCTAAAATTTCAAAAATTCTCATTAAAAAAACTTTAGAGATTATGCCTGGATGTTTTTACAAATCATTATCAATGAAGGCATCACAACTTTAAAGTCATGTCTGGAGTTTATAGATTGTGCTCGAAGGTCTTACAAATCATATATATCTTTGAAAAAAAAAATCCTTTAAACAAAGGCTTTACAATTGGAAAAAAATGTTTCTCATCCAAAAAATATCATTTTACAAATTTTCCTCATTCGAGGATTCACATGTTCAAAATTCCTTTCATGAAAATTCTCAACCTCTTACTAAAGTAAAAAATTGTGTGTAATTAATGACATAACAATGCAAATGCCTTCTAAATTATGCAAATGCATGTCCATGATTCAAATGTTCACTACATGATGCAAATGTATGTCCAAACCATGATACAAATGCAACCATCAAAACAAAAAATTTTCTTTGACCTAAAAGATCACTCTTGTCTTATTGGTCATGAAATCATCTATCTTTCATTCATCACAATACAACAATTCAACTTTGAGTGTTTTTTTTTCCAAAGCTTACAAAAGAATACGGTAGCAATTGCCCCAAAAAGGTTATTAGAATTTCATTTCTACAAAATGTTGATATTCTCATACTGAACTTATTGAATGGCAATAAAAAATTACCTCACATAACTTATTTTCCATGATTAAAATGAAAATGAATCAATTATTCACTTTTGTTTTAATACATGTGATCAAATCTCTGGAAATTAATGATTACTACCAAGAAGGAATAGGGTGAATCACTGTTATGTCTATCCAAAAGACTAAAGTAGTACATCAAAATCTTGACTATTAAAGTTGACTATGCCATAGGATAAAGAGGAAAAATTAATGCTTCTTCATCAAGGCTCACAAACGACAGTTTTATTTGAAAAAATAATTCATTTTGGCACTATTTGAAGTTCTTAATATATGGCGTTTTCATAAATGTTAAGATTAGTTATGGTAAGCTAAAAATTTTAGGAAATGAAAGAAAAGTTACAAATTTGTAACTTTTTCAAAGTTCGGCTAATCATAGATTCATTTAAGCTCTATCTCCTTTAAAGGTTTTTTGCGTTGTCTTGGTGTCATGCATGAATTACTTTTAATCTTGCTCTAAACTGTCCATTTCAAGTTTTCACCCTAGAGCTCCATTTTTCTTATTGTTTTTTTCCTTTTATTTTTAAGATTGTTTCACCATGCATTTGAAAACTTAAAATTCATCCAAAATCAAATAATAATGATTTTCTAAGGAATAAACTCTCCAACTTAGGTACCAACATATGATCAAAATGGACTTTTCGAAGGACGTTATATAAGCCAAGGTTTGGGGTTTAGAAAGAAAGGATAACAAGCCTTAAAAATGTGTTTAAATGTGATCAAGCCAATGATCATTTTTTTTTCATAACGACATTTGTCCTTTTTATTTCCCAAGCATTTTTTTTTCATTTTTCATTTTTTTTTTTTACATTCTTTCATTTTGGAAAGGATAAGTTCAATTTTTTTTTTGGAACTTGCTTTACTTTAACCTTCCTTAGCATAAGGCATCTTTCTTATCACTTAATATAAAACCAATGCCTTCTTAGTGTGATTATTTTCTAAACTTGTCCATTAACGTGGACGATGATCTTTGGTTAAGGTTTATTCATAAGGAGAAAAAAATCAACTTGCTCAAAAGAGGTAAGCAAATGGATGATATCTTGTTTTATGAAAAAAATAATGAAAGATAGTCATTTATCATTTTAGGCATGGATATTTCCATTGAAAAGTAATTACTAGGAAATGACTTTCTTTTCTCTTTGATTTTGGATTTATTTGAATGTGTTGTACGCATGATATTACAACCAACCCTTTTCTTTTCATCTTTTTTTTTTGTTCACAATTATGCCTAAATTACACCATCTTAACTTCTAATCAAGTGAAGACCTAATATAACAATCTTTGTTTTTAAGTCCACTCAGGTTGTTCATGCAATTTGGCTATTTTACTCCAATATATAGGCAAAAAAGAAGAATGTAGCATAGGTTAAGAGAAAGGTCAAGAATATTTGAGAAAATATGGTTTTTCAATAATTGTTTCCCTAATGAATGAATTAAAGAATTTGGATTTCATGAAGGAACTTGAGTATTGATATGTTTAAAATAGTCTCAACATTTACCAAATTGCCACAACTTAAAATATTTCAAAAAATGCCTCATGTATTAGCTTTCAAAGAAATTTCAAAATGATTTTGCAAATTAATCATCCCTTTCATTACTTATAGCCTTAATAAAGATCATGATCTTAGTTAAATGAAAATAAAGTTTATGAAAATTAAGAATTCATGATTTCTAAGTGATGTAGTTTTCAACATGGGATGGGTAGTGAAACAGTTGGGTATGTTCATTCTTTACACTAATCATCAATTCCCTTAAGATTATTATCACAAGGATTTTCTTCTCATTTTCTTTAATCAAGGAAAAAAATCATGTGGATCTCCATTGTTAAACATGTCTAAACTCAAACAATGAAGGAAAATTACTTTTAGCATTTACAAGTCCCTTTCAAATTAAGGCAACATGTTGCAATGCCCAAAAAGCTTTTTTAGTTTTTTTATAAATAAAACAAGAGTTCGTCTTTAACTAAGCTATGACAAAACTAAGGAGAGTGAAGATTGCCTCTATTAAATGAACCAATATACATACAAAAATATTTATACAGATGGAAAAAAAGGTCATGTACATAACAAAAAAAAAAAGAATTCATTTCCAATTAGACTATGTACAAGATTAAAAAAATTAAATTGCCTTAACATAATGTATGCATAATAATGTTTACATGGAAGAAAAAATGTATGTATAAATGCAAAAATTCATTTCCAATTAGACTATGTGTAATCTTAAAGATAGCAAAAAAACTATCACAATAAAATGAAATGACATATATACAAAAATGTTTACATGGATGAAAAGGTGTATATACAATTACATGTATGCTAAACAATGGTTCATTTTTAATTGTACATAAAAGTAAAAAGAGCAAAAATTAATCTTGTGGAGACTCATACCCAACCTGCGAGGTGTTATCCACTTTAACCCAAAGGTCTCACGATTTTATCCCATAAAAGTTGCCTCATAAATTTGGGTTTAAATCTCTACATATATATCATACCATATCCATACATTCTTCCAATATAGGATTTAGGGGCGTTACAATCTCCCCACCTTTAAAGCTTGACATCTTTGTCAAGTTGAGTCCAACCAAAAGACCAAGATCACACTAGATGTTGGGGTTCTAAAGGTGGTTTCTCATTGTGTAACACTTAATGACTCTCACAACCTTACTATGTAGCACTTAGTTCTCATTATGTAGCACTTAGTTCCGTCGATTGGTGACCACTCTGATACCATTTATGGAGACCTACACCCAACCTATGAGGTATTATCCGTTTTGACCCAAAGGTCTCATGATTTTGTCCCATAAAAGGTGCCTCATAGATTTGAGTTTAGATCTTTATATGTATATCATACCATATTCACACTTTCTTTCAATGTGGGATTAAAGGCGTTACAACCCTAAACGAATGAAATAATGTACATATAAAGATGTTTCATAAATGCAAACAAATGTATCCACTAAAAGTTCATATTTGAAATTATATACAAAACTTAAGAGAGAAAAATGAAATAATTTATATAATGAAAAAAATTCACTTTCGATTAAATTAAAACTAAAAAAGGTAGAGTTACACCCAGATCGATGATCCATTTTTGCGTATATAGATAACTAAAATCATGCTTGTATAAATACATGAATCTAATGAACCAAGAACATGTGATATAAAATTTCCTAAGAATCTCACTTTTTTCCTTTTTTAAAATATAAAAACCTTTTTGCAAAATTTTTATAAATTTAAACTACAAAATTATAACAACAAAAACAAAAATATCAATAAATACAAAAACTTGTTCTACCCAAAAGATCGACATAGCTTAAACATAAGTTTTCTAAGTTCACTATATGCTTGGTTAAGATGTTGGGCCAACCTAAAGATTCTTAAATTGTTCCTTGCTACCGTTCATAATGCACTAATAAAGTATTTCATTCCTCACCCATCACAGGTTACCAACGGAAAGGATTCAATTTGAGTGAGAGTATTTCACTTGCTATTGTGAAGATTATTATGTTATGAAAGCATAGGTACTTTACTCTCTCATAAGAGGGATAGTGCAAATGCATGTGATAGTATGTGTAAAAAAAACATACAAATTTATTCCCAATTTCCCAAGGAAAGAACAAAAAAAAAAGTTAGTAAATACAAAAAAAAAAAACAATAATTTAAGACCAATCAAACCAAAAGTTAGGATAATTCAAAATTAATTAATCGCCTAACTCATTGTATCCCCAGTAGACACAACCTTAGGAGTCCTTACCAATCCTTTTTTGTTTAAGTACAATTGGTCACCTAAGTAAACCTATTTTTTTAGGAACCATTAGTCAAGCTTAGGATTTCTTCAAAGGAATAGATTCACTTAGGTGGCTAATTGCACCTAAACAAAAAAAGATTGATGGTAACTCTTAATGTTGTATCTAGTGATAGATTCATGGATCTATTTATTATGAAAACAATCCTTTTTATCTAGGTGTGATTGGTCACTTAATGAATCTATCTTTTTAAGAATATCCTAAGCTTGATTAAGGCTTCTAAAAAAATATGTTTCTGGTCTATGTTTCAAAACTAGATTCGAAGGTTCTATCATATATGGAAAAAGTTATAGTACCTTCATATACCCATCCAAAAGATGGTGCCATTCAATCTTAAATTATCCTAAGGGTCTATGGTTCTAATGGTCTTTTGTTAAATTTTAATGTTTAAATATTGAAAATAACATATAAGGTTTCTCTATCAATCTGGCATATTTTTAAAAAAATACTTTGTTGTCTCAAGAGTATTCAAGAATCCCATTTATTTTCTTGAAGACTTTATCATCGAAAAAAGGCTTAAACAATTATTTTTATTATATTTTGTTTTATAAAAAATATATCTAATTCTTCCACCATTCGGGCCTAAATTACAAATATTTCCTCACCTAGAGATTTCTAAATTTTTCATAATTTGGGCCAAAGTTAGAAATATCTTTCCTAGAATTCATACTCTTATTATTGAATTTTATTTGTTATTTATTTTTGAATTTTTAAACTAAAAATAAAATGGCAATTATTGTTTGAAATCTCATCCAAATTCTTTCACTATTTGGGTTGAATTTAGAAAAGATTTTTACTAGAAATCTCCTAGAAAATTCAATAGTTTGTGATTTTTCTTAGGATTTCATCATTGAATAATTGCCATATATTTTCAATTAATCATTTTTTTTTTGGTTTGAAAATGAATGCAATTATTTTTATTAAAATTTCATCTAAATTATTACACCATTCGGGCTAAATTCAAAGAAATTCTTTACCTAGAGATTTCTTAGAAAATTTACTATTTGAAATTTTAAAAAATCTCATCATAGGATAACGGTTAACTCATTCCTAAAATTTTCTAAAGTTTATTTATTTTTTATATAATTTTTAAAAATATATTAATTATTGTTATTGAAACTGTATCTAAATTTTTCCTCAATTCGGGTCAAATTTAAAAAAATTTCTTACTTAAAAATTTCCTAGAAACTAACCATTTGTAATTTCCAAGAAATTTATCTTTGGAAAAATATAATTTATTTTCAAAATTTTATTAAAGTTTTATTTTATTTTATTTTTATAATTTAGAATAACTTCATTTAATTTTTACTAAAATTTAATCAGGCAAAAATATCTCAAAAATAAATGAATAATAAAATAAAATAAAATAGATAAATAAATAAATAAAAACCATAAAAATAAAACGAATAAAAAAGAATCAGTTCATCTTAACTTAGGTTGTGGCTTTGCTGTGTGAACAAATCAGCTCGTGACTTGCTTTTGGCTTGAAAATGGAATATAATTGGCTTGAGGGGTTGGAGAGGGCGTGACCGGGTTAGGTCACCTGTGGGTGAACATGTAGAGCTTTCCTAATACTTTTGTCCCAAAACTACATCATTTTACGTGTTGTATAAATCCCTTTCTTTTGTTTTTCCCTCATTTTTCATTTTTTTCTTTCTCTTCACTGTATTTTCTCTACATTCTCTCTATGTTTTAGAAAAAAATGGTTAAAAGCCTTCAAGATACTGATACCATCTTATCGTCATCACCGTCACTCATCGACCATCCACCAATGACCAGAGTTGTTTTAAAAATCTCCACGAGCTCGTCTTGGCCTCCACTTTCACATGATTGAATTGGTTTCCTCAAAATGTTATGAAATTCATGTAGATCTGACTTTGAAGGTTGCGAACTCATGCTCCATAATCTTCTCCTCCACTATTCTGGTTGCCTCTGCTTTAAGGCATACTCTTCTCTTTGCTTTAGACTATCTCCTCACTGTATTTGGAAATTCGAATCTCTTAGAAGAGGGCCTAATTAAAACCCATCAGACTCTTTTTTTTCTTTAATTCTTTTATATTTCCAATTTCCTTTTACTTTTGACTTGGTTTGTTTTGACTTGAATTTTGTTGATGTGCCTTACTAGCAATGGGTAAAATTTTTTACAGTAGGTGGATGATGGTAGCAATTTGATGGGTGCACTATAGTGGATAAAGCTTTTTTTTTTTTATGTTTGTTTTGGTTTTGGGTGTGGTCGGGTATAGGGTTGTATTGATGGTGAGGCTAGTGAATGAAAGTTTGTGTGGCAGTGGGTGGTCGTTATATTGTGAAAGGTCTAGGTTGTTGGCTGTGTAGTAATAATGACAATAAGCAATTGTAGAGCTTGGTTGTTGGAATAGGAGGCAGAGAAGGATTTGTGGTGCTCAAACAGAGATGGTAGAATGGTAATAGTGATGACCAAGGTTTTTTTTTTCAACTATTGTCCCTTTTCATTGTCAACTATATGTCCATTTTATAGGGAAAAATTTAGCAGAGTCCAAAGAATTTCATATTGAATTTATTCAAAGTTAAAGATTATCTCCCAAGTTAATCTCAAATTGTTTTTTATGAGGATTATAACCAAGTACCATTCAAAATTTCCAACTTCAAGCCTTTTTGTTTTTCTTCCCTTGCCCTTTTTTTTTTTAATATAAACAACAATAATAAAATAAAATGAAATAAAATATAAAATCAAACTTTTTAGGCTTGAAACTAAATCGAACCCAATTGACTTAGACCTCAGACTAAATAGGATATTTGCAAATAACATATCAATATTAATTTGATATTTATACTTTTATGCAATACTATACTATTATATAAAAATAAGTTTTAAAAGGGTTATTTAGTTAACACATGGTAGCTTTTTTTAAAATCTTGTTATTTTATTTAATAATTGTAACAAAAATATATAATAAGAATAATAGTATATCATATTAAAATTGTCAATAATATAATAATAGTTAAAATCTTTTTTTTAATTTTAGTTAATAATTATAATAACAATAAATAATAGTATATCAATATTAATTCAAAATTTATATTTCTATGCAGTGCTAGACTATTATAAAAGGAAGCTTCAAAAGGGTTTTTCAGTTAACACATGATAGTTTCTTTTTGTAAGAATTTTTACTTTTATTTACTAATAATAATAATAATAATAATAATAATAATAATTTTATTTTTATTTAATAATCATAGTAAAATAATAAGCATAGTAATATTAATTCAAAATTTTCACAAAAACAAAAAATTTAACAAAAATAAAAGAAATTAAAAAATCTGCAAAAGAATTTATAAAAAAATAAACCATAAAAAGTTTATCATATACACTATAATTTAATCTATAACTATATATAAAAGGGAGTGAGTACATGCACCCCACCTTTTTTCTCTTTATACGTATTTTTTTTTCAAAATTTATATAAGTGAAATTAATCAAATTCCTTTTTTACAAATTTTCAAATATCCACCATTTTCGAGAAATCAGAAGACATTTTAGAAATGCATTTCCGAGAAAGGTGAACTTCTATAAAAAATTATAAAAATAAAATTTTGTTAAAATTATTTTATAAATTAGTGTAATAAGAAAAGTTATTATTAGAAAAATCATAAATTTTAAAATTAATTAAAAAAGTTACTCTTACTAATTTGATTTTAGAGAAACAATAAAATCTTTTGAGGTTTTAATTAAATATTTTATTTTGAGGTTTTAATAAAATATTTTATCTCTTTATGTTATGAAGGGTGATGAAAATTCTATCTGGTTTAATCATTATATAAGAGCTGGAATTTTTAAAACTGTACTAATAATACTACTGAATACTACACAATTTTGTCAAAATCTAATATTTTAATTGGAGAAACCTATTGTGATAAGTAAATGGAGAGACTTTTCCAAGAAATTCAATTTAATCCAAACTATTATATAATTTTAATAATCAATACAATAAATATTTGTTAAAAAATTATAAATTATAAATTTATAAAAAAATTATATTTACTATTTTATTTTTAATTTAATAAGGGCCTTATAAGATATTATTTTTCCTCTAAAATGAGGAAAGTAAAACTAATTTTTTTATTAATTTTAAAATTTGTGATTTTCTAATAATAACTTTTTATTACTCTTATTTATAAATAATTTAAACAAATTCTCTCTTTTGTAATTTTTCATAAAATTTCATTCCAACACTCTTGAAATTTCATTTTCGAAAAGTCATAAAACTTCTTGAAAAGTTATAAAATTTGTGAGAAGGGTATTTAAGTAATTTTACTTAAAAGTATTTTATTTCTTTATGTTACGAAGGATAATGAAAACTCTATCTGGTCTAATCATTATATAAGAGCTAGAATTTTTTAAAACTGTACTAATAATACTACTAAATACTACATAATTTTGTCAAAATCTAATATGTTAATTGGAGAAACCTGTCGTGATAAGTAAATAGAGAGACTTCTACAAGAAATTCAATTTAATCAAAACTATTATATAATTTTAATAATCAATACAATAAATATTTGTTAAAAAATTATAAATTTTAAATTTATAAAAAAATTATATTTATTATTTTATTTTTAATTTAATAAGGGCCTTATAAGATATTATTTTTCCTTTAAGATGAGAAAAGTAAAATTAACTTTTTTATTAATTTTAAAATTTATGATTTTTTAATAATAACTTTTTATTACTCTTATTTATAAATAATTTAAACAAAATTCTTTCTTTTGTAATTTTTCATAAAATTTCATTCCAACACTCTTAAAAATTCTTTTTCGAAAAGTCATAAAACTTCTCGAAAAGTTATAAAATTTGTGAAAAGGGTATTCAAGTAATTTTACTTAAAAGTATTTTATTTCTTTATGTTACGAAGGGTGATGAAAACTCCATCTGGTCTAATCATTATATAAGAGCTTTAATTTTTTAAAACTGTACTAGTAATATTACTGAATACTACACAATTTTGTCAAAATCTAATATGTTAATTGGAAAAACCTATCGTGATAAGTAAATGGAGAGACTTCTCCAAGAAATTCAATTTAATCAAAACTATTATATAATTTTAATAATCAATACAATAAATATTTGTTAAAAAATTATAAATTTAAATTTATAAAAAATTATATTTACTATTTTATTTTTAATTTAATAAAGGCCTTATAAGATATTATTTTTCCTCTAAGATGAAAAAAGTAAAATTAATTTTTTTATTAATTTTAAAATTTGTGATTTTTTAATAATAACTTTTTATTACACTTATTTATAAATAATTTAAACAAAATTCTCGCTTTTGTAATTTTTCATAAAATTTCATTCCAACACACTTGAAAATTCTTTTTCGAAAAATCATAAAACTTCTCGAAAAGTTATAAAATTTGTGAGAAAGGTATTCAAGTAATTTTACTTAAAAGTATTTTATTTTTTTATGTTACGAAGGGTGATGAAAACTCTATCTGGTCCAATCATTATATAAGAGCTTAAATTTTTTAAAACTGTACTAATAATACTATTGAATACTACACAATTTTGTCAAAATCTAATATGTTAATTAGAGAAACCTATCGTGATAAGTAAATGGAGAGACTTCTCCAAGAAATTCAATTTAATCAAAACTATTATATAATTTTAATAATCAATACAATAAATATTTGTTAAAAAATTATAAATTTTAAATTTATAAAAAAATTATACTTACTATTTTATTTTTAATTTAATAAGGGCCTTATAAGATATTATTTTTCTTCTAAGGTGAGAAAAGTAAAAACTAATTTTTTTATTAATTTTAAAATTTTTGATTTTCTAATAATAAGTTTTTATTACACTTATTTATAAATAATTAAAAAAAAATTCTCTCTTTTGTAATTTTTCATAAAATTTCATTCCAACACACTTGAAAATTCATTTTCAAAAGTCATAAAACTTCTCAGACAGTTATAAAATTTATGAGAAGGGTATTCAAGTAATTTTACTTAAAAGTATTTTATTTCTTTATGTTACAAAAGGTGATGAAAACTCTATCTGGTCTAATCATTATATAAGAGCTTAAATTTTTTAAAATTGTACTAGTAATACTACTAAGTATTACACAATTTTGTCAAAATCTAATATGTTAATTGGAGAAACCTATCGTGATAAGTAAATGAAGAGATTTCTTCAAGAAATTCAATATAATCAAAACTATTATATAATTTTAATAATCAATACAATAAATATTTGTTAAAAAATTATAAATTTTAAATTTATAAAAAAATTATATTTACTATTTTTTTAATTTAATAAGGGCCTTATAAGATATTATTTTTCCTCTAAGATGAGAAAAGTAAAACTAATTTTTTTATTAATTTTAAAATTTGTGATTTTCTAATAATAACTTTTTATTACATTTATTTATAAATAATTTAAACAAAATTCTCTCTTTTGTAATTTTTCATAAAATTTCATTCCAACACTCTCAAAAATTCTTTTTCAAAAAGTAATAAAACTTCTCGAAAAGTTATAGAATTTGTGAGAAAGGTATTTAAGTAATTTTACTTAAAAGAAATTTTGAAAAAAAAAAGTGAGGTGTATAAAAACAAAAGGGAGTGCATTTAGTTACTCCTTATATAAAAACTAAATACATGTAAATTTATTACTATACTCTAATTTCTTTGTTTGCCATGTAATTCATGAGAGCTTAACACGTTATTTAAAAAAAATTCATGGTTTTTATGATTTGTTGCTAGCATATATATTTGTACATGAATCGGGTTGTCTACAAATGTTGAGATACGATCATGCCCTAGTGGCTACAATAGGGTGGCCTCTTTGTTTAGGACATTGTATTTGTCATGAAGCATAGGAAAGATGTGCGATGATCACCCTAAAAGCTTTTGCTTGCTTAGAGGCTCATACAACACAACCAACGAATAGAGCTAACAAAAATCACTACAGTCGTGAGTGTTGGTCCCAGTGGATAGTGCTAGAGGAGGTGAATAGCACTTTGCAAAGAATTAAAGATATATAAAACTTAAAAGCATCTAACTTGAAATAATAAGGAATTTAAGTAAAGAATAGAAATTACCAATTAATTGAGGTAGCCAAAAGTAAATAATGCACTACAATATATAGTTGTGAGTGGTAGAAATTTCACCTTTAGAGTTCATCCTAGTGTTGATTCAAAGTTTGGTTAAAAGTTGCAAATCAATTTAGGATGTCTTAGCGAGTAAATGTGACATTAATTTTGAAAGACTCCACCATCAAGAGCATAGGTACTATATATATATATTTATATATATAATAAAAATAATTCATTTAAATTAGTTTTCATTACTTGTGTTTTTACATATATATGACTAACTAAATTACAATTTATTTTTTTTAAATAAAAATGAAATGGATGGTGATTTTGTTGGTAAAAGCATTTATTAGGATGCAATATTATCGATAACTGAATAGAAGATTTTAATTATTTATCTCATAATGCTATGATTAATAATGCTATGCTAAATGAAAATTATATTAATGAGTAATTGATAAATAATATGTTAAAAAGAAAACATATTTGACACTAATGGCAATTCAACCTTTACTGCTCAATTGATGATGCCTTCACCAGATACAACAATAGAGTATGAGTATTGGACAATACCTAGTTCATATGATGAGGCTTTGCATGAGGTAACTAGTTTGAGTTTTGTTAACTTGGAAGGGGTAGATAACGTAAAAGTGAGTAGTTGGTCACTTCAACTAAATGAAAATCATTATACTCCAAATCAAGAATCATGCATAAAGTTGATTATCAAAGACAAAGAAAAGGATATAACAGTAGTGAAATTATATTATATCAGAAGGAATAAACAATGTGAAGTGATAGAAAGTTGTCCAACAATTTAGAGATTTAAGGATCAAGAAAATACCGTAGACTTGACCTAAGCAACATGAAACTGGTTTGAATAATCCCTTTCTAATGAATAACAATTTCTTACATTGCTAATCAGGAAGCTAAGGACTCTCTTCAACATGAAAAACCTCAAATAGGTACTGTAAAAAAAATAAACCCAAAACAAAACAAAACTAGTGGAAGTTTGTTATCAAGGGCGAAGCTAGCATTAGCATGACAGGAGGGTCAAAATAATGAATAATACTTTTAAAATTTAAAAGTAAAATTAAAAATTATACTATTAAACATGAATAGGATAAAAAAATTATTATTTGAATTGCACAATTCATTCTTTCATCACACTGAAATCATCAATTATTACATCACTATTAACTTTTCAATAATTTCTTTCTCAATATAGGTAATCAAAGAATTTATCAAAAAATAACATTCCATCTTACTATGAAGTTGAGTCTTCACAATATTCATAACTAAAAAGCAAGTTTGTTGATGCAATTGAAATTGAAAGAGTCAATATGACATGAATTAATCCATTAATGAGTAGATATGTCTCTGACTTTCCACTTTCAACTAATTTTTTACAAAGTTCAGAAAGCGTTGATATTTCTTTCATATTAGAATGTTAATACACATCATTAATCTATGGTTATTAAATACCATGATCATTAAATCTATGATTCAATTATTGCAATCGAGTATCTATTATACCAAAAATATATATCTACTTGATACTGATGACATTATCTATGCTCATTCACAAATCTTATAATATAACATCACATTATTCAGTATTCTTCCCATCCATTTTCTCTAAACTTTTGAACCAATTTTTTTATTGTCAACACAAGATTTATGGCATTCAATATATCTTAAGAATGACATTGCAAAGCTTGACAAAAATTATCAGTAATCCCTATAATTTTCTTCATCAAATGTGGAATAAAATAAATTAAAAAAAACTCAATCTATTATATGCATCATGAGCATCTCTTCTATAGGAATAACTGGTGCAGTATTTTTTATGTTTTCAAGAATAGTGCATGTTGAATGAAATATCTTTCATTAAACTGATAATTGAATTTAAATGAGAACTCCATCGAGTATCACTTAGACATTTAAAGTGCCCAATTAGTTCTTACCAGTTCCAATTTTCAACTCTTCAATATATAGAAATCAAATGAGTAATTTCAATTGCTTAAGCTTTTTATAATTCATCATGATGTTTGGAAGAAGCACAAACCATATTAACAATATGAACCAAGTCTTTAAAAAATTAATGCATTTCAATAACTTTTCTAACTATTGCAATCAATGCTAATTGAAGTTGATAAGCAAAACAATGAACTTAATAAGCATATAGGCATTTATTCAAAATCAAAACTTGTGAGCCATTTACTTGTTCCACCATATCCTTATCTTCAGAGATTTTGCATGTCAAATCTATGATGGAAGAGAATATTAAAAATCTCATTTTTTAAGTCAATGCCGAAGTATTTTTAACATCAACAAGATAAAAAAATCATTCTTTCACAAACTTTCTTTATTAACAAATCCTAAAACTATTGTCAATTGCTCTTTTTTTTACTCATCTCTTGCTTCATTGACAATAATGCAAAATTTTCAATCACCAATTTCTTTATAAATTACATCATGAACTTTTTTAGCATAAACATGCAAAATTTCTTTTTTTGTTGTTTAAGAAGTATATGTCACATTTTACGAAGCAATTTTTATAACATTTTTAACTTTTTTATCATAAGATGTAAACAATTTTACCAATTTAATAAAATTTTTATTTTTTTATTCTATACTTTCATCATGACCTTTAAAGGTACAACTGTGAAACGTTAACCATTGAGTAATAACAATACCAGTTTTCAAATGTAAACTATTAATTCTAATTTCTTATGTTGTTTGCCTATTAAGTGATACTCCAATATGTTGAGCTTGATTCATTAAATCTACACAAGCTTTTTGTGCATTGTTATGTGGTGAATTTAGATCTTTTCTCATATGAGTCAAAAAAGCACAATTACATCATTTATATACGTTTTTTCAATTATTAAAACCACTATAAGTAAACATAGTTTATCCAAAGTATCCACATGGCATGTTATTTAAAAGAAAACAAAGCAAAAAAAATGTTGCATCTTTAGAGGTGAATATTTTAACTAAAAAAATTATTTGAAACATGATGCTTGAAAGTAACGTAGATGCTTTGTTGAACTAGAAGCAAGATATTCTAAAAGATTAGGTTGATGTGGTCTAACCTTGATATAAGCTTTTTGCATTTCATTATGTAGATTAATTGAATAGTCATATATTTGCTTACATAATTTTGGATCATGTTTTAAATTTGCTAAAGCAACAAATGAAGCAGTTGACGATGACATAGTGACTAATCTTCCAAAATTGGGATTTGATAAGATAGATTGAAACCGAAATGGTATGTTGATGTACTTATTTAATAATGGGAATATGACTTCTATCTATGTAAGATATAATTACTATATGATATTTATTGTTGTTAAACATTTTAGATATTTGATTGTGTGATTTTTTATTATATTTTAATTGTATGGTTTGTATTGATGATATGTGTTTATACCTCATTGGAATAAAATTTATATGGACCTTATTTACAATCAATTATGTGTTTCTATGTTTTTGTTCATTGTTACATTTTTTTTTGTTATCAAATTAAAGATATAGAAAAATAATAATTTAATAATTAAAATGTTTACAAGCATATTATTAAGGGCCTTTTGCAAAATTTATGTATGCATGAATGAAAATCAAACAGAAGTTACAAGGCTATAGGGAATTCAAATGCAACATACATAGCATTTGAATTTTCATGAAAAATCAAACAGAAGGTACAAGATTGTAAGAAATTCGAATGCCATAGAAATGGCATTCCAATGCCTATGACGAAAAATCAAACAAAAGCTACAAGGCTACAGGACATTCGAATGCTTTATACGTGAAATTTGAATACCTTATGAATGGCATTCAAATGCATAGGTTAAGTGCCCAAACTGAGGATGAAAAATGGCTTATGAAATTACTTACCTTCTACAAAGATTTCATACATCATAAGGATATAAACTTTCATATTTATAAGTAATTGTTTTTCTATTCATGCATCATAAATATACAAATTAGTAACATTATATGAGTAATCATCTTACCATTCATACATCATACAAATATTATATAAGTTTTGGAATGACTAAGTTGTAGAATAAAATGAAACATTCAGCCTATCTTAGGTAGTCAACAAAATCATACATAAGGGTTTGTACAACTACAATATTCAATGGTTAATCATGCCAAACCTTTTCACAATTTTTAAAGATTGTTTAACATAAATTGGTTCACCTATCTCATTTTTAAATGACTCCATATTTGCATGCTTGCCATATATCTTAGACCAATCAAAGACGTTCACTAAAGCTGAAGATTACTAAGCCACCTTAGTTTCATGGCTTGCTAAGTTGCTACTTTTTGGATCATTCTTGATGCATTTCAAAGGCTTTATGTAGGGGAAAAACTTGGGGACTCCCTACGCCTTCTTAGTGTGAGACTTAAATCTTCATTTTTCTTTCGTAAGGCCATATTTCTTCTTTATCAAAATTTTCATCTCTTATTGGTCTATTGCTGTAACTACTAGTGGTTTTATTCATGATACCATGCCAATCTACCATAACTTTATTTTAGCAAAAGGGGAAAAAATAAAAAAAATTCTATATCTGAGTGTAAAAGTCAATGCCTTAAAGAAATAGAAGCCTTAAGCAAAAATATAGTGGCTCCTCTCATAATCAATATAATGAAAATTTTTTAATTTTTTACATTAATTTATTTAATTATAATGTTTTATGTTGTTTGCAACTAGATAAATATGAGTTTATTTCAATACCCTCTAAAAGAACTACAACTTTTCAAAGTTATCATAAATAGGTACTTAACGTTAAAACCAATAAGGAAAATAGAAGAGAAGCTATAAAAAATCATTTTCCCTTATATGCTTCCAAAGAAAATCACATATTTTAATACCCTCAAATAGTAATATGTAACAATAGAGGACGAGAAAGACAACAACAACAACAAATGTAATTAAGATCATTTCCTATTTTCCCTAATTTTTATGCTTTATGTTCTATGTCTAGCGATCGAATATAAGACTCCAATATTTCTTCAATGTCTTAATCCTAGATTTTATATGAGGTTTGCCTTTAATGTTTTCCTTTTAAAGCTCTAATAAATAACTAGCTTTAAAACTAGTATTTGCATCATATGTTCTCGTCTTATACAGATTAATGATACATGATACTAACATAACATCCTCGTCAAAAGATGACTTCCTGTTTGTTTGTTTTGAACTTTGAGAACCAATGACTAAAGATGAAACATTCCTTACATTTTTGTAAATATCGAGCACCTAAATAATTCTATAATTGAGAAGGAATGATATGAACAAAGTATGATAAGATCAATGATTGAAGATGAAACATTCCTTGACATTTTCTAATCTATATTCAAAATTTTCACGTAATCAATTAAAACTTAAAACTCATATAAATAATAAAGTAAGATAAGAATAAAGTAACTACAATACCTTAATTTTGGTTTTGTTTTTTAACTTAATATCCAAAATTTTTTGTTCCATTCTATTTATAACATCAATCAAGCATGTTATTTTGTTGATAAGTGAATTAACATAGTTAAAATGGGAAAGAGCCACAATTAAAATTTAACTAACAGCACTAATTGACCAAAAAATCTAACAACAAAATATTTCTCTTTCCTAGACTCTATGAAAGGATGGACATATGTTTATTGGAAACCTATAACAATGAACAATGAAGCCCTATAGTAATTACAAATAATGAAGCTTTATAACTTAAATGATGCTCATATAAACAAGTGAAAAAGGAAACAATATTGCCCATATGAACCCAAATAGCTTAAACTTGGAATCAAGAGAGATGAAGGAAAAGAAAGGGAGTTTCATTGCTAATGCTGCCATTAGCTAGGAAAGAAAGATCTAATGGAAATTAAAGAGAGATGAGAAATCATAATGGCTTGAAAGGAAAAAATGAGTAGCAATTAGGAAGAGAGATAAATGATAGATAAAGATTTTTTAAGGATGAGTAACAGTAAAAAAAGGTGACAGATGAAGATTTTTGAAAAAGACAATGTACGTTGGGAAAAAGAAAAACTTAAAGCAATTCCATAGATTAAGGAATTGCAAATGCCTATTCCCCAAAAGATTTGAAAATTTATGTTAATCAAGAATTCCCATATCACATAATCATCTTTTTAACTCCAATTATGAACCAAACCTTGGAAAATGTGATTATTCCAAAAAATAGATGGAATAGGAAAGCATTTTTCATTTAATCAAATGAGTCATAAATAATTAGATTTTGTATATTTAACAAATTTTAATAATTTTATTAGGATAAATTAAAATTCAATGACCTAAATTAATTTAGATCAAAATTCAATAACTAAGAATGAAATTTACTCCAGTCATACAATAAAAAACTCCTTCTTAATCACATATCAAATAGTTTTTTTTTAATTTAAAAATTAAAATAATATTTGGCTTAAAATTTAATAATCATATGCTCTAAATATTAATATAATAAATTAAGATCATATTTGGTACATAAGATATGATAAGATAAAATAAGATAAGATAATATTATAAAAAATTAGATTAAGTAATATCATCTTATTTTATATTTGATATATATAAGGATTAAGATAAAATAATTTATTTATTTATCAAAATTATCTTTCTTAAAGTTTATATAATTTAAATTGTTAATATAATTTTTAAGGATATAATTAGACACATAAATTTAATTTCATAAATTAAAAATAATAATATTTACTTAGAGATAATTAAATAATCTTACACCAAAAAGATGTTAATCTTCTTTATAATCCTTATTCCTCTTAAATATAAATCAAATAATATATAATAATTATTATCTTATCTTATTAATAATTTTATATATCAAATATGACCTAATAATATAAAAATAAAACATCATCCGCCAAAGCAATCAGATAAGTTGGCTTTTTCCTCTCTCTTTTTCCTCCCCTGCCTCTTGCTGCCTGCTAATTAAAGAGAAAAACGAAACGCGTAGGTTCAGGGCTTTTAATTTTAAGGCCCTTGGTCTATTTTTTTTCCACTACCCGCGCCAGCACGTTCTTTCTCCTCTCTATCGTGCGGCTAGCCCATCTTCTGCCCCCATCGCCGGTCAGCTTCCTACCCTACCGCGGCAGATTCTCTCTCTTCCCTCTCTCTGTTTGCCCTCTTTCCCCTGACGCGTTCGCCGCCGTTTCTTTCTCAGGTTTATCTCTTTCTCTTCTCTGCTCCCTTACACTCCTAACTCACTTTGGCTGAACAGTGAACGTGCAAAATTAGTTTAATGTGCTTAAATCGTTCTTTTTTTCCTATAAATTATCCATTTTATTAATTTACTGATTTTCCCCATCAAAGATTTCTTATTATAGGCAAGTTGTAATTTTGCTTGTTTTGACTTTGTTTAATAATTTCAGTTTCAATGTGAATCAGTAAATTAAACATCTTAGAGCTTCATGTTAAAAAGATAGTTTCTGTTTTTTATTCGTTGTAGAGAAGAATTGTCTTAGAGCATGTAAAAGTGAAGAGAGGTGTGTCGCTTGCGAACTTTTCATTGATTCTTTCTTTTGTTTTGGAATTTATGCTTCCAATATGAGCTTTGTGTAGAAAGTATAGCTTAAATTTGTTTCACTGCCTTTATTGATGACAGATACTTGTGCATTATATTGAAGTTTGCTTGGATGACATACAAATTTGCTCCTGCAATCAACTCACCTGTGATTTCCATTTCACAAATAGCAATTTTGGCGTCTGAGTTATACATGATATTGCTTTTTATGAGACATTATTAATGTAACTATTTTCCCGTCACTGAGATTGCAAGACTTATTAAAATAAGTGAGTTTCAAGTCTCCAATTGTTTTGAGCTGGTAGGGTGCACCATCTTTTTCTTAAGGTCAGTTTTGGGTGGAGTAACTGTAAATTATAATTGGGTTCCAAATCATTTTGAGTCTGTTTCTGGTTCCTTTGTTGAGGTATGCTATGCTTCTGACAGGTGACAATAAGTCCCAGCTTTATTTTTTTGTCTTTCTTTGGTAATAAAATATTCTTTTATGGGCTGAGCAAAAACACAAAATTCTGGTTTCCTTTTGCTGGTTTTTTGATTTAGAAGTAGGGAAGCCTATTTTAGAAGAAGGCTTTCAGCCTTTAACTGCTATGAAGGCAATTCAACTTTTTCTCTAACTTTGTGCATTGGCTGGATTAATAAGGTGCTAGGTTATTCTACAAGCAATGTTCAATTTGTTGAAACAAGCATGTTGCTATTGTAATATATTGTTCACTTTGTAACAACTGCACAATGTTTAAAATAGATCGACAAATGCTAATTCCTTTTGAGTTGGGTTGAGTATTAATAAGGGGCTGTTTCTAGGGAATGCAGACAACCTTTTTTCTTTTCTGTAAAATTTCCCCTTAGACGTATTGAAGAGTAACAATAATAGGACTTAGTAAATTAGAATGCTCGTAAGAAGAATTAGAAAAGAAATACATATAAATGTATATGCACCTATAAATTAAGGGGTATGGCATCTCTACGCCTCATAAATTAATTGTCAGTTACTTAAATTCATCATACTGACTGATGCTAGATCTGTTATTATTTATTTATTATTTTTGGGGGGTGCTTTAATTTTTGTTCTTGCTTTGTTCCATTGGGTGATTTTTTTTTTTTAATAGTTGAAATATATTGCTTCACGAAATAATTTCCTTCTTGTACAAGAAATGGTTGAATCAAGATTTGCGAAGATTTTAATCTTGGCTTATGGTTTAAAACATCTTTTTGTTGGATGTGTATTTATCGCTATTATGCTATAAAGTCCCAGGAGAAACAAAGAATGGAAACACAAAAGAGTCACCCTGACAAACAACCATCACCAGTTGTGGCTTCATGTAGGAAGAAAAAGAATGAGGAAGCAGCTTTCCTTGAAGACTTGAAGGATCACATTGATGAGTTCATTAATGCATCAATGGATGAGCACATAGGTTGCTTTAAGAAGACCATCCAAAAGGTGCTTCCCTTGATATTCTGCACTATCATTGTCCAATATGAACTTTCCTGTTGGTTATATTCTTTGTGTATATTGGTGTGTCTGACTAAAAATTTGGGTTCCATTTCAGATGTTTGGAATGTCAAAAGTTGTAGCAGAAAGGAGTGCTGAATCTAAGGAAGTTGAAAGTGTTCTGCCCTTTCGAACAACATTGTCAAAATAAAGTATCTTTCTTCCCCTTAAATAATATGACATGTAGTTTTAGATCTGTACTGGTTAGCAGTAAATTGTTAAATCAGGTTACAATGCTTTCAGTTTGATTAGTTTACACTTTACATAAACTAGTCTTGCACAAATAAGAGTTTCTTTTTTTTTTTTTTATTGTTTTTTTAAGTTGCGGTTATGGTTAAGTAATTCTGTTCATTCTATGCCCTTCAAAGTCAAATTTATTTTGGATCCTGAATGTAAATCATACTACGTTAGATCGCAGCAACATGGAACTGTTCTGTATGTATACTGTGCACTCATGAAAAGATTTTGCAATCTACGAGCAGGCTGCATCGATTAATACGGCATGAAACCTGATAAGTGTTAATAAAGCTAGAGCAAAACAAGAAAGAAATTGTGGTTTTAAACAATTTGGCTAAATGCTGAGCTGAAACTGATAGATGCAATAAAGTTTAAGAATGTCAAAGTGAAATATAGAAAGTTGATGTGATTTTTCTACAAAGCATTTTTTTTTTCATCATGTAGCTAGCTAGTTGCTACAATAGATTGATTATTATGTGTTGGAAATTCTGTTATCAATACCTTTTGTTTGTTCTATAATCTTGCTGATTAAAAAACAGATACACTGTTTCTCTTTTGGCATTAAGGCAAGTCTGTCAAAGCAATGTTAATAATCATAAGTATGTACTGTTCACATACTTTATATATATATATATATATATACACTCTCGATGCATGGGCATGTAATTATGTAAAAAAAAAAAATTGTAATATAACTAATAAATTTCATAAAAATTTAAAATTTTAATGTCAAATGAGTAAGAAAAGATAAAAATTGGAAATCAATATGTAATTACAATAGAATTTAAAGAAAAATACTTTTCCATCAAATCTTATCTAATAGTGATATTTAAATAAAATCTAATGTCTTTGATTCCAAATAATTGAAATTTACTTTTGTTAAAATGAATTATGTTTACAAACTTTTTTCATGCTTATTCTATGGGATAAAATGTTGCAATTAATTTTTTAGTGATACTTATTGTCAATCTACTTGATAGTTTAATAGATTTGACTCTTCTCCCTTTTTCAACATAAAATGAGAAGTTTTGTTGATGGTCAGATGAAAAGTAATATCAGCATAAATAAAATCTATGGCTATTCTTTTATTGTTATTTTTTGTTTTTAACCAAACAATAATTTTTTTGTTTACAACTCTGGCACTATTTAGATTGTAAATTTTTTTTTATGCTTATATGTCTTTTAATATGACTATCAAGAATCTAACTATAAATGATAAAGTTGAAAAATTTTTTTAATTTATTTTAAATGAATAAAATAGGCTCCAATTAAAAGTTTTATTTAATTTTTTTGTTGCAACTTTTTAATCTTAATCTTAATAAATTTATACTTCTTTCAATAGTTTGTAGTTAAGTTTAGGATTAAAACTTGATAAGCATCTACCTGGAAAAAAAAAAAAACCTTGATAAGTATCAATTAATTTATAAAGTAAAATAATTTTACAAAGACATTAATTAGTTTAAAACATATCATGTAAAGTAAACAACATAACAAACAATAATTTACATAAAATGGAAAAAGCTAATATTAGTTTATGCAAACTAATATTATGATAAAAAAATGCTAAACCGAACAATCATAGGAACATAATAATAAGTAATAAATTAAGTGCATTGAAGGTAAATAAATTGTTTTAAGATTTGGTGCTCAAATTTTGCCAAAATAAACTATTGCAAGATTTTTCGTATTAAAAACTTGGAATGGAATGCCAAAAAATTGGAAGGAGAAAGTTTTTTTTTTCTTAGTAAAAGATTATAAAACATTGCATTTATTTATAAGAATATTTTTTAGTTTAATAATGTTGATTGTTTCTTTTTATAGAGACATATTACTATAGAGATGATATAAATATTGAAAAAGATTGAATATAAAGGAGATTTCTTAAAATAAAAAGAATATCGAGAAGATTAAATTAGAGCCTATTGTGGAGGAAGAGGATGCAAAAGAAGAAGATGAGGAAAAGGTATATGATGTATTGCCTCAACCGACGAATATTCAGGAGGTTAGTTCTTCTAGGCCTACTGCTGGCAAAGCCAAAACCTTATGGGCTACCCATTCAGTTCTATCAACGCTTTCGGCAGCAGAGATCCAATCAGTAATTTTCCAAATTCTTAGAGGTGTTTAAAAAACTGCACATTAATATCCCTTTATTGATGCCTTGGAACAAATGCCCAGCTACTTGAAATTCATGAAAAAGATGATCATCTTTAAGATGTATAGGCTGGAAGAACATGTGACTGTAGTTGTGATTGAAAAGTGTAATGCTATCATTTAAAGCAAAATTTCACCTAAGCTTAAGAACCCAAGGTTCTTCACTATCCCTTGCACCATTGGGAGACTGTTTTTTGATGGGGTGCTTTGTGATCTAAGAGCTAGCATTAATCTACTGCCATTATTGATATTCAAGCAGCTTGGCTTAGGTGAGCTTAAGCCCATTACTGTCACTCTCTAGCTTGTCAATAAATCTCTAAAGTATCCAAGAGGAGTTGTGGAGGATGTTCTTATGAAAGTTGATAAATTTTACCACCTAACTGATTTTGTGGTCTTAGAAATGGAAGAGAACACTGATATTCCAATAATCTTTGGGAAACTATTCTTGGCCACAGGAGGAGCGATTGTTGATGTTAGAAAAGGGGAACTTACTATGAGAATTCAAGATGAAGAAGTCAAATTTGGTGTTTACATGTCTTTGCTTATTTCGAGTCCCACTATAAGGTACTTGACACTCCGTCCTGTACACTTTCCAGTGTTGATATGGTCATGGAGACTCTATTAACCCGCGGGCTTAAACCAAAACCCACATATCTCAGCCCCTCAAATAGGAGACTTGAGATCTTGTTTAAGGAAGGCCAAATGACTTTTGCTGACATGCCACTCATAAATGAGCACCAGCTCCAATTGGATTCAATCATGGAGGATGTGGTGAAGAGAGAAATGATTAAGTGGCTGGTTGCGGGTATTAAATTTGGTGTCATCACTATGGCCAATTCAGATTGAAGATGAAGAGAAAGTCAAGCTGATTGACTTTAAATTCAACGATTTTTGGAAGGTATCCTAAGTTTGTTTTCTTTTATCTGTTATGTTAGTTTGCTTTCTTTACTTGTAGGTAAAAATAAAGCCAATCACAGAGCTTCAAAGAGGTCATCAGTCCACATTAGAGGAGTACTCTTCACCCTTTGCACTTTATTCTTAGTTGCCTACACATTGAGGGCAATGTGCTGTTCAAGTTTGGGGGTGAAAAATAATTTGTTCCAAAATTTTCCAAATTTTCAAAAATTTTAAAAAATTTTACATATCTATGGGCTTAAATGATTTTGCTACGAGTTATTAGTAGACTTTCATTGGTTGATTTTTCATGATCTTGTGATAACAATCATGATTGACTTTTTAATCATTGACTTGTATGTTATTTAGTAAATATTTATGTGATCATAGGAATTGCATTCATTTTTGAAGTTGTGCTTATGTTCTAGACTTTGATTGATCACTTCTCAAGGTGAATCCTAGACTGCACTAAATTAGGGAGATGACTTAGGCTATCCTTAGATTGATTGAGCCTTTCAAGCCAACCCTAATATGTGCACCTATAGTCACCCCTTTTGAGCTTTTCGTTACCCCTTTTTTGGTTATTCAACCACATTAATTAGCCTAATCATTGTTTACTTTTTATCTCTTTGTCCCTACCTTATGTGCATAAAGATCATTAATAACATAATTAATGAGCTATATCACATTTGGAAGAAGGGTGAAATATTGAAAAAAGAGAAAAGAAAACTGAAAAAAAATGAAAATGAAAATGAAAATAATGAAAAAATGAAAAAAGAAAAGAAAAGAAAAGAATAAAAGTGTGCAAATAAAGAAAGGAGAAAAATCCAAGTTTGAAGGAAGGTGATAGTGTATTGAAAAGCTCTCATTCATTGCATATTTAAATGATCCTAAGCTACTAATGCATGATTAGGGTACTGAACCTAAACTTCATTTATCCCATCTTAACCCTAGTCTAATATTACAAGCTATTAAAGACCTAAAGATTGTTGGTTTAGTGAGTGTTTACATTAGTGGATAGAGGTGTGAAAGACAAAGATTAACCTATGTTTATGATTTACCTTGAGCTATAGTCATCATGTAATCTTTGAGGAAATCATTCTAGATTGATCATAGGAAGTTGAATTTAACTCTTAGCACATTTTGATTTTGCTTGAGGACAAGCAAAACTTCAAGTTCGGGGGTGTAATAATTCTATATTTTATAAAATTATTATAGTGTTAAATTGCTTAATTAAAACTCTTATTAACTTGATTTTTGCTTGATTAAGTCGATATTCCACCTAATCTTTGTTTTGTTCAATTGTAGGTAAATTGAAGGACTAGGTAATTAATCATGCTTAAGGATGCCTTGGTGCTACATTGCTTGAGGAATTTGCACTCTAAACCGAGATCTTCAATTGAGCTACATGTTCGGACCTTATGTGCATAACAAGAAACTTGAGAAGCCAAGAAAAATGACTACAAGCTGCCATTGCTGTGAGGAACTTGTGTGCATAAACTAAGAGCCGAATTGGAAAAGCCATGGTTGCCAAGCTTGCAAGGAGGGACATGAGCAGATTAGAGCTGATGGGAACTGAATTTTATGAGTTGAAGAAGCCATTAAGAGATCTAAAAAATGCCAACACCATAAGCCAAGGCAAAGCCAGCACCATGAAGTGCCAAGTCGAGAGTTGCCTTATTGATTACTTGAATGAGCCTAGTCCATTACATGAGCTAACTTGCAAGAATAAGGGGCTGATTTAGGTAAGCTTGAAGCCAATTTTAGGAGCTGCTGAGGTGAGCCACTAAGCCATATTTAAGTGCACATGCAACAGAGAAAGGATGGCACAAAAGAAGGGGGACCAATGCACTAGAGGACAAAGTTGGACCATAATGAAAATGACTGGAAGCCACTACACTCTACTGTAATTCGCAATTTGGGAGAATATTTAGGCTGTAACTTTAGAGGATTATGTGTACAATGAGATGACATTAAGGTGGGAAGGCATTGGCCCACCTAGGATGAAGCACATGGGCTGTAAAGAAGGTGGAAAGGATGCATGGGAGACAAGTATGCCAAATCTGCCAGCGTAGTTTGGGGACCATTCCAGTCTTCATTCTCTCTCATTTGAGGTGCATACATGGCCATCTACTTGTCCTTTATGTAGCTACATAATCCTCTCCCATTGGTCCAATTGTACAAGCTCATATGAAGCAAATTTCATGGACAAAATAGCCTAGGCAATCACTATTTTTTAGCACACGAATTCTCTTCATTCTTCAAGCAATTAAGGGGCTGACTTTGACAATTTAAGCAAAATATAACTGGCTGTAAAAATACCTAGGATGTACTATAAATAGAATATGATAGGGCTAAACCAATAAACCAAGGGAGCCCCCTTTGGGTTTTTTTTTTTTTTGGCTGCCAGTGATGCCTCCTCCAGGTAGCAGCCTTGCTGACCTTGTTAGCTGGCTTTAGGGGCCTCCATTTTTGCTCCCGTCTCCTAGTATCTTCATAGCTATTTACCTTTTTTCATTTACCTTTTCTGTACTAACCTTCACTTTAAATATTAGACCTTTTCATTTTGCAATGTAATTTACAATTTCCTTTTACTTTATTTCCAACTCTGTTTGCTCCTTTTTTTTTAATTTATTTTTGCCTTACTTTGGGCTTGTTCTTTGGTTGAGAAGGATAGTTTATGAAGGTCTTGGGCATGAGCAATCATCCATCGGGCCTAAATAACTTGACTCTTTGCTTAGTTCTTTTAATTTCAAAATTTTATTGACTGATTTTTAGTTTCTGTTTAGCCTTTAATTTTCGGTTATTTAAGCTTGTTTCCTTGCTTATTTGCCTGCTAGTTGAGATCATTTTCATGCCATTATATTATGTTTAAGTGTTATTTTCATGCCTTCAAATTTTCAAATGTTTAAGTTCTCTTTGTTTTTCATTTTCTTAGAATGTTGCTATTTCAACTTTGTTTTTTTGCCTAATCTGTTTAGTTTTGCGTATTCACTTCCTATAGTTTTTCTGTTGCATTTTGAGTTTTTTTTTTTTTAAGTTTATGATGTTTGATTTAATGTTCCATTGCATCTTCTTTGAATTTAGTAGTTGTTTTCTTCTTGATTTTTCAAGGCTATTTAGTTCTCTTCTAGGTTGTTTCCAACCCTTTAAATTTGCATTTTAGGTTCTTTAGTAAGTCTTTTTAATGTTATTTGATGTCATTTAGGTTTGGTTTCATGTTCAAGTAATTTCTCATATATTTCTCTAGGTGTTTGTTGAAAGGTTTTCATGTAGTTTCCTTAATCTTGCATTCGGTTTTCAGCTTCTGTTTAAAGCAAATTTCAGTTAAGTTTTAACTTTTATAATGTTGTGTTTCAAGTCTTTTTCATGCCTTAATCTTGTTCATTTAGTGTTATGCATGGTAGGGTAGGTTTTATGAACATTTAGCTTAAGTTCACCTAGTGTTTGATGTTTGTTGTTTGTCATTTTAATAGGTTTAACTGATCGATTTTAGTTGCTGTACAAGTTCTGTTTTCAACTCAAATTACTGCCTTTTACTTTCATTTTTATGCCTTTGATTTCCCATGTTACTTGAGTGTTTTGTTCCTGAATGTCTAGTTGTTTATTTTCCTTAGATTCCATGTTGTTAATTAGTTGTTTTATATTTTAGTGTCAATTGCTGCCATGCATTTTTCATACTCGGTTCTTATGTTAGATTAGGTCCACATTATTTTGTGCTTCATGCATTTAAGTGCCATGCAAGTTTCATTTCATTTATGTTCATGCATGTTCATTCTATGCCATTTAGATTTTCTTGCTAACTAGGTTTTCTTACATTTTTAAATTTTATGATTAGTTTTACTTAATACATGTTAAATTGTATTCTTCGACTTTCATGTTTTAGTGTTAGAAGTTAATTTAAAGCCTTACTTTTTAGGTTTAGAAATTTCCTTTTATAGCAACTTTTTATTTTTAGAAACTTTCCATTTTTAATAATGCTTTGCTTAATTTAGGTTTAGAACTTTGCTTAATTTAGGTTAATTAATTTAGTTAGAATAAGGTTAAATTAGTAATTTTACCAATAATTTCTTCGAACCAAATATACCTTAAATGTCTAATTTCTGAAGTTACCTTTAGGTTAGACATCTAATCCTTGTGGAGACGATAATTCAGATACTTCCTATCTAGATTTCTTAAGCGGCCTATACACTTATGGTTTATACGTGGATCATCTACCCTTAAATATGATGAATGAAGAAATAGGGGTGGTTATTGGAGAAACATTGGGGGATGTGAAAGAGGTAGATACAAATGGTAGCAATACGAAATGGGTGAAGTATCTCAAGGTTAAAGTTACCCTAAACATAAATATCCCACTAAAAAGAGGGAACCATAATAGGGGTTAAAGATGGCGGAGAGGCCCTTATTATGTTTCGCTATGAAAGATTGCCAAATTTTTGTTTTGTTTGTGGTGGAATGGATCATCAAGATGATGAATGTGATTTAGTGCATTGAAGATGAAAAATCATAAGGGTTCAATGACAAAGGAGTATGGGTGATGTATATGTGCTGAGATTGAAAAGCTAGAGTTATTGAAGGTAGAAAAGGATGCTGGTTGTAAATTAAGGAGTAAATTTGACAAGGGGAGAGAAAAACTCACTAGAAATGATCTATATTTAATTGGTGTGAAATGTGATTACAAGGGATAAGGAGATCCTGAAAAAAGTGGTGAATACTACTTTAAATATAAAAGTTATTTGTAATAGGTTCAGTGGTAATCAACTAGATAATAGACCTATTGGTGAGTCTATTGGGTTGCATAAAGCAAGGCCATGCAAAAATGGAAAAGAGCAACTAGAAATACTTATGAAAAAATGATCGGAGACTTATTAATGTTATTACAATTGTGTAAAAGGAAAGAAAAGAACGATTCCTTCTAACTTATGACCAAATGATGGTTGTGATATGAGCATGAAAAAGCAAAAGAACTACATGAAGATGGAGGCGATTATTTTTTAAGGTATTAATACAACGGTAAAAGCTAGTGTTGAAAGCTAGTCCCACCGAGAACAATGAAATGTTGGTATTTGCCCTTCAAGTTGAATAATATTTTAGTTAAAATATTGTCATATTTGTAATACTATTATATTTGATATCTTATAAAGGTTTTATTTATTTATCATTGAGCTTGTATACATATATTTCAATATTGATGCTTATACGATAAAGTTCTCTGAATATAAATAAAGTTTTGCAAGGAAATTACAATGAGACTGTAATTATGAGATCATCATTGCATAAAAGTTATATGCTCCTTAGTTGATGTTTTATCAATAAGAGGACATTGAAGTTATTGAGACTAGTATATGGTTATGCTTTTACTTATGAAGCAAGTAACTGATCTCATAAGTTGAAGTTTAGGTAAACTTGAGCTAATATGTGGGGTGCTTGTTACAAGAACAAGCTCATTGAACATGACTCGATATGAGAATGTTATATGGTACTTCACATAATGTCTATAGTTGCATTCTCTTATAATTGTTATACAACGTATAAATGATTCTTTGACTTAAGATTACTTATGATCTTACATGATGAATATTATACTTTGACTTTATTTTACTTATGGTTCTAACTAAGAATAATTCCCCTACAAAAAGAACATCAAGCTAGCCCTCTTGTAAAAGTAACCAACCAAGCATCTAGAGGTCACTCAAGAAAATACAAGAGGTTTTGCAAATGTTAAAATTTTTCGTAAGTAGGCTACTATTAATTGGCGATTTTAATTTAATAAAATTGGTTGATGAAGCTAGTCTTAATATGAGACAAGCATGAGAGTCCAATTAATTTAATGTGACCACTTAAGTATGGGCTTTGCACATCTTATTAGGTTGGTGTGGTTTAAAGGTTGTGTATGTCTTTGGCTCGATAGGCCTTTAATGAGGAGGTTACTAGAGTTATTTAAATAATAGGCTAAAGTTTCTTTTTCACTTCTCAATATTCGGTAACTATCCAATGAGAAATCTCTACGAGAAAGAAAAAAACGAAGAGAAAGATCATAATCACTTCGAGATCGTTTCACTTTCGAAATTTCATGATGACTACCCAAATAAGTATGCTTGATCTCTTTGATACATGTATGGTGTTCTAATTTTAACACAATAATCTTGGGTTTATGCTTTTATGTGGAATCAAAGCCCAATTGTGTGAAATTAAGACCCTAATTTTATAATTATTTAATTAATTTTTAGATTAGTTGCTTGTTTGGGTGATTTTTTATGTTGCTGAAATTTTTAAATTTCAATCTTTATTATCTAAAATTGATTAAGGGCTTTTGTTTCTCTCTGAAAGAAGATCAAATTCATATAAAGATCGTTTTCTAACTCCTTGTATGGAGGGAGAAATTGGGATTCAAAGTTTTCGATTATAATTTTGGTAAAAACTTTTATTTTGATTAAATCATCAACATTTTATGTGTTTGATTTAAAATTGATCCATGTTTGATGTTCCTAATATGTTACAAAAGTGGATCAAAGTGTTTAATTTCATAAAATGTCGTTGTAAGATGATCAAATTTGAATAAAACAAAAATGGGTTATTTATGAGTTTGTAGAATCCAAAATTTTCTCAAATTGATCATATCTTTGTTGTTTTTAATGCTATTTTTTGCATGGGCTTTGTAGAAAATTAGTTTAATTGAATGTTTGAAACTTTAATTTAATGAGAAAGGGAAGAAAAAACATAAAAAATGGTGGAAAAACCAATACAAACCTTGACGGGTTAGGAATTGCCTTAATTGGTTTGGGCTAACCTGGGTGAAGGTTGAATAAAGGTGCACTTCCATCGCCAGACGGGGCGTACACATAAGGGAAGGCACGTGAGGGGCTTGTTGGCCCGTTTGACAGCTATTTTCATCCCAGTTTTTTTTTACATGCTTGAAATTTAATTTTTGATTTTTCTATGATTTGTTTTGGAATTTTTTAAGTGCGTGAAATATTTATTGTTTAAAATTCATGCATTATTCTTAAAATATTATATGTTATGTACATGATTTTGGTGGCTTTAGTTAAAGATAAAATATTTTGACATGTTTAGAGTCTAAAGGTAGTAGATACTCTCCTTAGTTAAACTAAAATATTTGTGTACTCTCGAGTTGAGTTTTATGTGCATAATTGGTTAGTAATTAAAAATAGTTTTAAATTAAATTCGAGACCTAAGTTTAAATGGAATAAACATTATTTATAGGATCTAATAAGATACATCTAGATTTAGTATTTTAGTTGGAATGGCCCATTGCATACATTAAGGTTGAGAATGCAAATTGAGAATTTTGGGCAGTTAATGAAATTTTTTGGTTTGAAATTTTTTTTTAATTGATATAAGTGCTTGGCTGTCAAAGTGGCTCATATATTGAAGTTAATGGAATATTCTATTATTATAAGGTTACGGGATGGTTATTAAATTACCTTATGCATTTACTTGCCTAAAAGGGGTTAATGTGTAGGGTAATTTGTTTTAGAACATAAAACATCATGGTTGAAGGTTACCGATCTAGAAAATTTGTCTGCTAAAGGGGTTAGGTTTTCAAAAACTAGGACATTCTTATATTAACTTTATGTGAAAAGTTCTTAATCACATGTTGCATTTTCTACCCAAAAGAGAATTTGTAATGATGCGCCTAGAGCTTTTAGTAATTGTTAGCACATCATGAACATTGCTATACAACTTATGACATTCTCTATTGACTAATATTGCATTTTGTCTTGCATAGTGACTTATTACTGTCAATAACAATCAAGCTACTATCAAAGTACTTTATGGGTCTAATTATAAGAGATGGAATGAAGATTTGAATTTTGCTTTGGTTATGAGTGAGATAGACGTAGTCTTACATTTTTCAAAGCCTGCTAATCTTATTAATGAAAGTACTATTGAATAAAAAGAATTTTTTGCCAAATGGAAAAAAGCAAATCACATGTGTCTATATACCATTAAAAGGTCATCTCTGAATACTTTTTGAGTGGGCTGGATACTATTGAAATTGCTAGGGATCTCTACAATGCTGTAGGCAATAGATACAAAAACTCTAGAAGTATGAGGTTGGGAACCTTATGAGTGAGCTTACGAGTATGAGATATGATAGTGTAAGAGGTGTTAGAGATTTTATTATGAGAATGGTCCACATTCAAACCAAATTGACTTCCATGAAATTGTTCTTCATGACAAATTCATTGTTCACCATGCCTTTAACTTCTTACCTATTGAGTTCACCCAAATTAGAATAACCTATAATGCTATGAATGAAGTTTGAAGTGTTAATGATCTCATCTCAAAATGTGTTTATAAAGAAGAAAAATTCAAAAAAAAAAAAGTGCCCATCTTACTACCTACTCCAAACCCAATTATTAAAAGAGTGCCCGTCTTACTACCTACTCCAAACCCAATTATTAAAGAAATTATGAGAAACTTGGAAGATCTGTTCTTAATGCTCGTAAGCAAGTTTAGGATGATAAGGGACAAGGTAGTGGTCAGACTAAAAGGTAGGATGTCTTAAAGTTGTCATTAAGAAAGATATCAAGTGTTTTTTCTGTAAGAAAAAAGGTCACATGAAATTTGATTGCCCCAAATATAAGGCTTGGTTAGAGAAAAAAGAATAAATAAGAAGGTAATTCACTAGCTTTTATTTGTTTTGAATCCTACTTTGTTAGTATCTTATCGAATTCATGGTAGCTTGATAGTGGTGCAACTGTTCATGTTGTTGTTACCTTGTAAGGGTTCAAAAGCAAATGGCAGCCAAATGAGAAAGAGGCCAAACTTAATGTTGAAAACAATGCTAAAGTAGACATTAGTCATGTAGGAACAATAGGTTTAAATTTGAATTTAGGCTTTGAACTTATTTTGGAAAATGTTTTTTATGTACCTTCATTTAGAAAGAATTTGATTTCAGTTTATGTTTTGGACAAACGTGGTTACTACTTTGGCATTAGAAATGGAAAAATTGACTTGTTTTTAAATTCAAATGTAATTGGTGAATTTAAACTAGTTGACAATTTATATAAACTGTGTTTGGCCTTCAATAATGAATATAGTTGCAACAATGTTAAAAAGATAGTGTTTAAAATATCATTGATTAAAGAAAACTTTTCCCTATTGTGGCATAAAATGTTAGGTCACATTTATGATGAAAGACTTTAAAGATCTATAAAAGATGGCATTTTACCATCCCTTGATTTTAAAAAAATTAGACATTTACGAGTTGATTATATATGGGGTAAACTAACTAAGACTGAGAAGAAAGGGGCAACTCGTAGTTTTGACCTTTTGGAAATTGTACATATTAGTATTAGTGGACCTTTTAAATCTACTTTGTGTGGTAATAAATATTTTGTTACTTTTATTAATGACTATTCCCACTATGGGTATTTTTACTTGCTAGGTGAAAAACCTGATGCTGTTGATAAATTTAAAAGTTTTAAGACTGAGGTAGAGAAACAATTAGGGAAAGTCATCCAAGTTATTAGGTTTGACTATGGTGGTGAGAATTATGGCAAAATTGTGAAACTAGACAACACGTGGGACAATTTGCCAACTACTAACAAAATTAGGATTATTGCTCAATATATTATGCCTGGTAGTCCTGAACAAAATAGTGTGGCCAGAAGGTGGAATCATACCCTTAAGGATATGATGAGGAGCATGATGAGTAAGAGTAATCTTCTTGAATCTTTTTAGAATGAAACTATTAAAACTACCTTGTATATACTCAATAAGGTACCTAGTAAATCTATTCCTAAAACACCTTTTGAATTGTGAACTGATAGGAAATCCAGCTTGAACCACTTTCGAGTTTGGGGATGTCTTGCAAAAGTTAGAATCTATAACTGTTCTGAAAGAAAGATTGAGCCTATGAGTACTCATTGCTTTTTCATAGGGTATCTAGACCATTCTAAGGGATATAGGTTTTATTTTCCTATATGTGGAACTAAGATTATAGAGTTGCAAGTGGCAAAGTTTCTTGAATTGGATGTTGCTGATAAGGGTAAGGTAGAGGCTGTTAACAATTATGAATCTATTAGACATGTTTTCATTCCTTTGCCTATAACATATCGCCATATTATGCAAGTGGCCATAGAAAAAGGAGATCGAGGGCAATTGGATACAAGTCATTCTCTTGCTAATCTAGCTTTTATTGATGTACTGCAAGTTCAAGAAAATGAGATTAAAATGCCTCTAAAGAGATCTACTAAACAAAGTAGATCTGTCATCTCCAATAATTATGTAATTTATCTTGGAGAGAGTGACTATGATATTAATCATGTTGTTGATCTTGTAACTTTTGGTGAAGCTATTAACAGTCCATAGTTTGGTGTATGGATGGATGTAATGAAGGATGAGATGAATTCTATGGCTCAGAATAGTGTTTAAGAGCTTACTGAACAACCAAAAGGGTGAAAACTTATTGGTTGTAAATGTGTGTATAAAACCAAGAAAGATTCTATAAAAAAAATTGAGAGGTTCAAGGCTAGATTGGTGGCAAAAAGATTTACTCAAAAGGAATAGTGGATTATAATGAAACCTTTTCACTAGTGTCTTCTAAAGATTCTTTAGGATTATTATGGCCTTAGTAGCACATTTTGATTTGAAACTTCATCAAATGGATGTGAAAATCACTTTTATTAATGGTGATCTTAAAAAAAGGTTTATATGGTACAGCTTGAGGGATTTTAAGAATCTGGAAAGGAACATTTAGTATATTGGCTTAAGAAGTCAATCTATGGCATTAAACAAGCTTCTAAGTAGTGGTATATGAAGTTTGATAAGGTAGTTACTTCCTTAGGTTTTAAAGAAATAAAGTTGATCAATGCATATACCTTAAAATCAATAGGAGTAAGTATATCTTTTTTGTTTTGTATGTGGATGATATCTTGCTAACTTGTAATGATGTTGGTTTGTTGCATGAAACTAAGCAGATGTTGTCAAAGACTTTTGACATGAAAGATCTTAGGGATGCCTTTTTTGTTCTTGGGATTGAAATTCATAAAGATAGGTTTCAAAATCTGTTGGGACTATCGTAAAGCTCTTATATTGATGGTGTGCTTAGTAGGTTTAACATGTAGAACTGTAGGATTGGGGATACACCCATTATAAAAGGTGACAAACTTAATCTTAGTCAATGCCCAAAGAATGATTTGGAGAAATAATCTATGAAGAAGATACCATATTCTAGTGCAGTAAGAAGTTTCATGTATGTATGTATAAGTTTGCATTAGGCTAGACATTGCTTTTGCAGTGAGAGTTTTTGAAAGATATCTTTCTAAACCTAATATGGATCATTGGGTTGCTACTAAAAAGGTGATGAGGTACTTGCTAAAGACCGAAGACCATATGTTGGTTTATAGAAAGGAGGACAATCTTGAAATAGTTGGATATGCAAATTCTGACTTTGTTGATTGTCAAGATGACATGAAGTCCACATTAGGATATATTTTTATTTTGTCTTGGAAGAATGTAAAGCAAACACTTTTAGCTTCTTTTACCATGTAAGTTAAGTTTGTAGCATTCTATGGAGCTGCTCTGCAAGCAATTTGGCTTAAGAATTTCATTTTAGGTTTTTGCATTGTTGATTTCATCTCTAAACCATTAAAGATTTATTATGATAATAAGTCTACTGTGTTGTTTTCTATGAGCAACAAGAGCATTAGTGGGTCTAAACATTTAGAGATTAAATATTTCAAAGTCAAGGATTTTGTGAAAGGTGGTGAAGTTGTTATTGAATATATTGAGATTGACAATATGATTAATGATCCTTTGACTAAAAGGTTAAGACCTATAGTGTTTAGTAAACATGTTGAAAGCATGGGTATTCTCTGATCTTTTGATGTAATTCATTAGTGGGAGTGTATCGTTGTGTTTCATACTCACACATCATGGTTTATCTTTATGTTGAACTCTTTTCTTTATGTTTAAAATATCTATGTAATATTTGATTCCATGCTTGAATGATGATTATTGCTAGTTAATATTCTATGCTGTTATTTATTATGTTAGTACATGTATATTTGAGAAAGTACAATTTGCTATATACATTATAAAATCTTTAAGACTTAGTATCTGTCTTAAGTAGGACTTTAATATCTTTTGGGTATATCTTATAAATGATACGAGCAAGTGACCTCAAGGATATTAAGGAGACATATAGGCATATTTGGATGCCATAGAGATTTTTCAGCAAGTTTAGAGAAATCAGCAAGAGGACTAACAATGAAAATGACACAATGAAATCACATTTATGTGTTATTTTTTTGCTACACAGCCACACTGAGATTCATTGTTGATAGAGTCTCTGGTACTTGTAATGTGGATTGGTCTTATGTCAATAAAGGGCATAAAGGCTGTCATGATTCAGTATTAGATGGTTTTATTGGATAAGATCATTAAAAAGTTGTCTTTATTGCTAAATTATTTTTTAAAATTGTGGCCAAATCAAAGAAATGTAAATAAGCTTGGAATCTTGTTTTCAAGTAAGTTTTCTTAAAATCAAATAACCCAATTAATATTGCCCAAGTGTGAGAATGTTAGAATTTCTTGTAAGTGGGCCACTATTAATTGACGATTTTAATTTAATAAGACCAGTTGACTGATTTAGTCTTGATACGAGACAAGCATAATAGCCAAATTAATTTAATGTGATCACCTACGTATGGGTTTTGCACATATTATTGGGTCGATGTAGTGTAACGATTGTGTAGGCTTTTGGCCTAGTAAACCTTTAATGGAGAGGTTACCAAGGTTATTTAATAACAGGCTAAGGTCTTGTCTTCATTTTTTAACATTTGGTAATTGCCTATTGAGAAACTGCTATGACAAAAAAAAGAGCAAAGAGGAAGATCATAGCCGTTTTGGGATCATTTCACTTCCATAATTTCACGGTGACTACTAAAACAGTTATGGTTAATCTCTTTGATATATGTATGGTGTTCTAATTTTCACATAATGATCTTGGGTTTATGCTTTTAGCAAACACTTACTAGTTGTAGTGTGACTATGAGTTCACTAAACCTTAGAGAAGGTTATTTCACAAAAGTTCTTGTGGATCACTATTAGAGGTTGAACAGTTAGGCAGCTTCTTGGCTTGGAATCTATTTGGAAGATCACCAAATTGAACTAAGAGATTTTCGACATTCAAAGTAACATCTTTTGTCAAAACCTATGCATGCTTGTGAAGTTGATTGTTTATATAATCTTATTGATTGATTTTGGTTTTAAAGAATTAAAACTTTTAAAAAATTTCACTGCTTTAACTTTGATAATGATATATAATTCCCTTCAAGTGGTATAACAGCCTTGTCAACATAGATTATACAAATTAGAAGTTTGCTTGGTTGTTCATGATATTAAAACTGTTTTGATTGCAATCTATTGTTGTAATGTAAAGGCTGAAAAATTAATTTTTTCTATATTTTTATTGGAGTTTTTTAGAATATCAAAGCATGATGTCTTAGGATGATTGTGATTAAATTTTATGACTTATGGATATCATTTGCATGCTCAAAGAGTTTTTTGTTTGTAATTTGTTCATATTAGGAAAATTCTGCTATAGTGATATTATGAAAACTGTTTCTCACTCTAGGGATATTGTTTGGCCACAAAATTTTAACACATGAAAATAGGCATATTGATGATCATTGTGTAAAAAATTTCATAATTTTTGAAGTTGATTTGGTCATTCAAAAGTTGATGACAAATTCAGCTAAAAAATCTATCAGTTGCAGCTGAGTTTGTAAAATATGCATATAATGCATAGTTGCCCTAATATGTTTATGATAATTGGTTTTCTTGATGCAGCTAATATTTTTAAAAGTTAAGAGACTTTAAAAACTTTCTCACTAAGATTTTAATGAAAATTTACTTGGTAATCAATTGAGAAACTTAGAAAACTTGTTCACCAAGATTTTAAGGTTTATTTTCTTGATCACCAAGTTTAGTGGATTATTTTTATAAAAGGTCAAAGTAATTGTTACTTGCAATTCAAGAATCATGAACAAAGGCATAAGAAATCATGGGAAAGAATTTAGAACTCTTGGATGGTGGCTAATAGGGGTGGCACAGTAAAAAATGGCCAAAGCGACCTAGTTTCCATAAAAACAACCCTAGCCGCAACTTGTTTTCCTTCGTGGATGGATTTTCGACTAAGCGCTAGATTAGTGTTATTTCTTATTGAATTTGGATTCCTACATAGTTTTGGTTTGAGAAATTAGATTTTATATAAAATCCAAATTGAATTGGACCTTTTAAATTGTTTAGAACCTCTAATTAATAAAAACTATTTCACTACAATACCTAGTTGGACTAGGAAAATCCTAATGCATGTAATTTGGCTTGATTTTAATTGATTGACTTTCTTAAATGGTTTAGAGTGATGTTGACCATGTTACATTAAAATTCAAGTAAAATTATAATTCCTTAATTTATTAGAAAATTATGATTGTAAATTACATGTTCCTAAGATAATAATTAGACATATTCGGCCATGTTAGCTAAACTTGTCTATGCCTTGCATCACGTTGGGTTGGATTGATGATTATGATATTGATAATGATTCAAAGAATGGATGTGCAAGATCATGAATTTAAACCAAACATGATACTTGTTGTAGAATGTATGTTAGTTATGAGATAAATACTATGTATACTATATTGATTTATTATTATATATGCTAAAATTTGTATGTGATAAATGCAATGTATAATTGTGAGATGCATGATAAGATTACATGTATTCGATATATGAGGAATTCTTATGAATGCTTAATGAGACCTATGATGAATAAAAAATCCCTTATGAAAAATATTAAGTTTAATGCCTTCCATTAATATAAATAATTAAACTTTCTACTAGTAAGGCTTGTTGAGACAAAGCTCAAGGTGCTCATTATTCGAAATAAAAGTTGTGTTATGGCTAATGGGTCTTACTTAACTATCATTGTATTGTTTGGATGTGAAAAACTTGACCGTATAATGATAAAGGCAATGATTGGGTGAATCACATAAGATGTAATTTGACAAGGAGTTGTTACTCAATTGATTTAGGAGTTAAATGGGGATGTGATTGATAAGCAGTTTATCTACCTACTTTTATTTATCATGGCTTGTCGCGACAAACCTCAACGTTATGGTAAACTAATGGGATCCTAGTCTACTAGAAAAATATGATTTTTTTGGATTGATAGTGAAGGCTATTGATTTGATTAAAATAGTGGAAACAACCAATATATATATTTTTATGTTACCTATATTAGTATTGAACAATATGATTGATACTTGTTCAATTTTATAGGTTGCAAAAATGAGTAATAACTTGTTACTTCATAGCATACTCGATGCTAACAAGTTCAAAACGCCTAACTTCAATGATTGGTATTGTAATTTGAAGCTTGTCCTAAGGAAAGAGAAAATACTTTATATTCTTGATGAATAGGTTCCATCGAAACCAAATGCTAGTGTTAATGATGCAATGTGGCGGGTTTATGAAACCCATAAAAACAATACTGATCAAGCTGCATGTATCATGGTGGCTAGCATGACCCCTTACTTGCAAAGGCAACATGAGAATATGGATGTCTAGTAATCATTTTGCACTTTAAAGAGTTGTTTGACAAAGAAAAGCAGACTGAGAGGTTTAAGATCTCTAAGGAATTGTTCTGAACAGTAATGTCTAAGAGCACTTTAGTCAAAGTGCATTGTCTCAAGATGATCAATTGGATTGAAAAACTTGGATAATTGGGATTTGTGATGGATCATGAGTTAAGCGTTGACTTGATCTTGTCATCTCTTCTTAGTAACTTTTCATAATTTGTAATGAACTTCAATATACATCAGATGGAAGTAACATTATCACAATTGATGAATATGCTTAACACTGCCAAAAAATCCATTAAAAATCAAAAGCCTAAGGCTCTTCTAGTTTTTTCATATAAGGCCAAGAAAAAGAAAAGTAAGAAAGTTGAAAAGAAAGGGGATGTAAGCAAGGCTATCAAGCCTACTAGTAACATCAAGAAGGACAAAGGTGCATGTCACCATTGTGGTAAGGAAGGTCATTGAAAGAGAAATTGCAAGGTCTACTTGGCAAGCTTGAAGGAGAAGTCTAAAGAGACTTCTACTTTAGGTGTGTTTATGATTGGAATCATTCTATCTTATCTTGACACATCTTTTTGGGTATTGGATACCGGATGTGGTTTTCACTTATGTAATGACATGCAAGGACTAAAGAAGAGTAGATGCCTAAAGAAAAGAGACGTGTTCTTGCATGTTGGAAATGGTGCAAGTGTTGTTGCCTATACTGTGGGGACTTATTATTTACCCTTACCTTTTAGTTTAGTTTTAGAACTAAAGGATTGTTATTATATTCCTATCATAACTCTAAATATCATTTTGGTTTCTTATTTAAGTATGAATAATGGATACTCATTTAATATTAAAGGCAATTGTTATTCCTTTTATTTAAATGATGTGTTTTATGGCATGGGCATGTATGATAATGGCTTATAAGTTCTTAGATTAAACAATGATGTTCTCAATATATGTGTCAAGAAGGCTAAACCAGAAAAACCGAATCAATCTTACTTATGGCATTGTTGGTTTAGTCACATCAATGAAACAAGAATCACAAAGTTATATAAACAAGAATATTTTGATCCTTTTGATTATGAATCATATGAAACTTATGAATCATGTTTGCTTAGAAAGAAGGTCAAATCACTTTTATTAAAAAAAAAAAAGAAAGAGCTAGTGTGGTTCTTGGACTAATACATTTAGATGTATGTGGCTCAATGAACACAAATACTAGAGGAGGATACTCTTATTTAATTATATTCACTGATGATCATACATGACATGATTGTGTATTTAATGAAACACAAGTTTGAATCTTCTAAAAAGTTCAAACAATTTAGAATGGAGGTTGAAAAGAAAACTAGTAAAAGATCATGACACTTAAATCTGATCGATGTGGTGAATACTTAAGCCATGATTTTCTAGGTTATCAAAAAGAGAATGGAATTCTCTCATAGTAGACTCCACTTGGTACACCACAACACAATGGAGTTTTTGAAAGGAGAAATAGAACTTTGTTGGACATGGTTTGATCCATGATGAGCAATTTAAATCTTCTTATATCCTTATGGGTTATGCACTTGAAATAGCAACTTATTTTCTAAATATAGTTCCATCTAAATCTATTGATAAGACATTTTATGAGATGTGGAAAGGTAAAAGACCTACCTTGTCACACATAAAGATTTGGGGATGTGATGTTTATATGAAGCATGCATAAGCCGACAAGCTTAGAGCTAGATTAGTTAAGTGTAAATTTGTAGGATATCTAAAGGAGACTATTGGATATTATTTCTACAACTTTAAAAAACAAAGGTGTTTGTTTCTAGACATGTTTTCTTAGAAAAAGAGTTTATCCTTTAAGAGAACAATATGAGTAAAGTAGAACTTGAAAAAATTCAAGAAATACAAATTGACACAGGGATGAAACTTGAGCCAATGGCTAAGGTATCAGATGCATAGATGAAAGCTCAAAGTACACAAAAACTTCATAAGTCAAGTAGGACTCGCCAAGCTCCTGAGAGATATGGATTTTTCATGGACAAGGATGAGTTGATCATAGATTATGATCTTACTACCTATCAAGAGGCAATGTTGGACATTGATTCTGAGTAATATCATAAGGCCATGAAATTCGAAATGGAATCCATCTATGAAAACCAAGTACGAACTTTGGTAGAACCACCTGAAGGGATAAAACTCGTAAGGTGCATGTGGGTTTTCAAAAATAAAACCAACATGGATGGCAATGTACAAACGTACAAAGCCAAGCTAGTTGCAAAAAATTATAATAAAAAACAAAGAGTTGATTTTGATGAAACTTTTTCACCAATAGCCATGTTAAAGTCTATTAGGATTTTGCTTGTTATTGCCACATACCATGACTATGAGATATGACAAATGGATGTCAAAATGACATTCCTTAATAGGAATTTGCAAGAGGATGTGTACATGACACAAGTCGAGGGTTTTAAATCCAAAAAAAATGTGGTCATGGTGTGTAAGCTTCAAAGGTTTATTTATGGACTTAAGCAAGCATCAAGGAGTTTGAATATACATTTTAATAAAGCAATTATAGAATTTGAATTCATAAAAACATAGATAAACCTTGTGTATACAAAAAGACAAGTGAGATTGCAAACATTTTCATAGTGCTATATGTGGATGATATATTGCTTATAGGAAATGATATACCTATGCTACGATCTACCAGGATTTAGTTATTAAAAAAGTTATCCATTAAGAATTTGAGAGAAGCAATATATGTGTTAGGCATAAGGATCTATAGAGATGGATCAAAGAGGTTGCTTAGTCTTTCACAATCCAGATATATAAACAAAGTGCTAAAAAGGTTTAGCATGGAAATATCTAAAAGGGATTCTTGCCAATGTTCCATGGCATAAATCTTTCCGAGGACATGTGTCTTAAGACACAAATTGAGAAAGATAGCATGAATAAGGTTCCATATGCGTCAGTAATTAGATCCATTATGTATGCAATGCTATGTACAATGCCTGATATCTCATATGTTTTAATCATAACAAGTAGATATTAAGTAAATCTAGGTGAATGTCACTGAAAGGCCGTGAAAACAATCTTTAAGTACTTAAGAAGAACTAAGGATATGTTTCTTATTTATGGTGGAATCGAACTCCTTGTTGAAGGCTATTGTGATACAAGCTTTCAATCTAACAAAGATGATAGCAAGTCTCAAAATGTTTATGTTTTTACTCTAAATGATGGAGCAATGAGTTGGAAAAGTTCTAAACAGAGTACAACTACAAAATTTGTAACTGAAGTTGAATTCATGTCTGCATCTAAGGTTGCAAAAAAGATCGTTTGGATCAAGAAGTTCATAACTGAACTAAACATTGTTCCTAGCATTGTTGATTTGATAACAGTTTATTGTGACAATAATGGAGCTATTGCTTAAGCCAAGGAACCAAGGTTTCATCAAAGCTCCAGATATGTATAAAGGTGATATCATCCATTAGACATTTTATTTCTAGTGGTGATGTTAAAATGGAACGTCGCACCTACTGAGGATAACATTGTTGATCCTTTTACTAAAGCTATGTCCTAGTAGAAACATGATAAGCATGTAGTCAAATATGGTATCAGATACATGAATGATTGGCTTTAGTGCAATGGGGAGATTGTTGATATTTACCCATCAAGCCAAATTATATTTTGGCTAAGATATTGTCATATTTGCAGTACTCTGATATTTGATATCTTATAAATGTCTTATTTTTTTATCATTGAGCTTGCATACATATATTTCAATATTGATGCTTATATGATAAAGTCCTCAGAATATAAATAAAGCTTTGCAAGAAAATTACAATGAGATTGTAATTATGAGATTATTATTGCATAAAAGCTATATGTTCCAAAATTGTTCCTAGTTGATGCTTTATCGATAAGAGGACATTGACAAAAGCAGTTGAAACTAGCATATAGTTATGCTCTTGCTTATGAAGTAAGCAATCGATCTCATAGGTTGAAGTTTAGGTAAACTTGAGCTAAAATATGGGTGCTTGTTGCAAGAACAAGTTCACTGAATATGACCTGATATGAGAATGCTATATGGTAGTTCACATAGTATCTATAGTTGCATTCTCATGTGATGGTTGTATAAGTGATCTATATAAGTGATCATTTGACTTGAGATTACTGATGATCTCAAATGATGAATGTTATACTTTGACTTCACTTATGGTTCTAATCAAGAATGCTTCCCCTATAAAAAGAACATCAAGCTACCCCCTCTTGTAAGAGTAACCAACCAAGCATCTAGAGATTACTTAAAAAATTACAAAAGGTCTTACAAACACTTACTAGCTATAGTGTAGCTTTGAGTTCACCAAATCTTAGAGAAGGTTTTTTCATGAGAGTTCGTGTGGATTACCATTAAAGGCTGAACATTTAGGCAACTTCTTGGCTTGGAATCTATTTGGAAGATCACCAACTTGAACCAAGAGATTTTCGGCATTCAAGGTAACACCTTTAGCCGAAACCTATGCATGCTTGTGAAGTTATTTGTTTATATAATCTTATTGATTAATCTTGGCTTTAAGGAATTAAAGTTTTTTAAAAGTTTTGTTGTTTTAACTCTAATAATGATATATATAAATCCCTTTATGAAGGTCTTAGTATGGAATGGTTAAGGTTTGGTTGCCCTTTAGTTAGTTTATGCATTGATCAAAATGGTCCATTTTCACTGCCCCTGCTGTTCTTTCTAACTGAAACAAGAAGTAAGAGCAATGAATGGTTTTAATGGTGGTATGGTTTCAGACTATGTTAGTAAGAGTAGAGGATTGGCACATGTGGATGAATAATTTGGAAGTCCGACTTTTATCCTACTCATGATGGCATATTAACATTAAACTAGTGGAGAAAGGTGGCAAGTTGAGTTAGCATTTTTTGGGATTTTTTGGAAATCCTAAGATATAAAAAGAAAAGAATAATGGAGACTCTTCCGTAGTTTGAATGAAAAGTTGGATTTGTCGTGGGTGTGTGCAAAGGATTTATTGAGATTTTATCAAAAGATGAGAAAATAAAAGATACAATTAGACTTGCATGGCAAATAAAACATTTTAGAGAAGTTGTTGATACAAGTGGTTTGTGGGAAGTACCGATGAAGGGTCGAATTTCAACATGGCAAAAAGGTAATAGGAATGATATGATTTTTGAAAGGTTGGATGTTGCTTGGTAGACAACAAATGGTGGAATTTCTTTTTGTATTTGTAGATACTTAATTTTGTTCGAAATATTTTATCACTTTAACTCGGACTTAATTTTTGCAATTGGGCCTTGACCATAACTTTTAGAGCTCATTACACTATCTATTTTCAAATGCTCAAGGGTGAGACCCAATGTGGGCCTCATGGTGAAGCTTGTTGCATCAACCTGAATGAATGCTTAATTGGCTTGATAAAAGGCCCAATAAAGGCCTATTCTTAAAAATCCATTAATGGCATATTGTTGGTCATTAAACGTTAAAAAATATAGAATATATAAAAATATAAAAATATAAAGCTTAGCCTTAAAAAAGCAAATAATAAAATAATAAAAAGCCAAAACCAAAAAATATATAAATAATATATATAAAAAATGAAATGAAAGAAAAAAAAGAATTTAAGATCAAAATTAAAAAGGCCTAACCACAAAGCTAGGGCCGTAAGTTTTTCTGTAAATCTTAAATTATGGCCAATGAATGAGGTCATTTGGCCTAGTCTGCATATTAACTACAAAAGAAAAAAAAATGATGGAAAGGTGGGCTGAATGAAAACATGGCGTGGAACGTAGGGGGCTGTGGAAAAGCTCAATGAAAAATACTGAATGAGAGGTGGTCGACGAACGTGCGAGCTTCAAAACTGCATGGGAAAAGCTGGAGAAAAAAACAAAAGGAGAAGGAAGCACGGGAACGAGGAAGACCAGGGGAGAGGGAAGACGTAGGAGGTAGTTCATGAGAAAAAAAGGAGATGAGCAGTAGGTGAGATGTGGAGACACGAGAGACCAAAAACTAAAAACGGGTGGTGGCCAAATAAAAAAATTGGAAACAGACGAGGAAGGGGAAAGAGAAGGAAACAAACCAAACAGAAAAAAAAAAAGAGAGGTGGGCACTTGGGTAGGAACGAAAAAGAAGAAAAGAATTGAGCAAGCAGGAAAAGAACAAAAACAAGCAGAAAAAAGGTGGCAGAACCAAAATAGACGGAACAGAAAGAAGAGGAAAGCAAGCAGAAACGAGAAAAAAATTTAAAAAAATGATAGAAAAAGAAGAGCAGAACAAGAAAAAGGGGAAGTGGCACGACTTAGCAGAAGAAGCAAAAAAAAAAAAAAAAAGAGAAGAAGGCACCGGAAGAAACACACTAGCGGGTAAGGTAGTAAAGGAAAACTGAGAAGGGAAAAAAAGAAAATGAAGGGCAGAAAGAACCAGAAAGGGAGGAGTGCACAAAAATAAAGAAAGCAAAAGAAAGAGCCAGACCAAAAAAGAAGATACGATCACAGCAACAATAAAACAAAGAAGAACCGAAAAAAAATGAAAGAAAATCTAAAGAAGAAAAAATTGACCAAAACAAAATAGAAGCAGAAAACGTGAGTCTTCTTTCCTTTCCTTTCCTTCTTAACTGTATAAGTTTGCTTAAAGTATTAAGTGCATATGGAGTTTATATTCTGTTAAGATTTTATGCTCTGTTTCACGGAAAAACAACCTTCTTGTTTTTTCGGTTTTTTGTAACAACCTAAAAGATAAGTAAAAGACGATTTTAAAGTTGCTTTTACCTATCATTTCAAACACTGTTTGGGGAATAAACCGATTTTTATATTCCTTCTGCTGTAAAGGAAAAAGAAGAGTAAGGCCCTTCCTTTTAATGTAAACAACTTGAAAAACAAGGGCTAGGATTTGGGTGATATTTTTGTTGTTGGATTTGATCGAAGTTGTTGTTTTTGGTTCAAATTATGTCTCCATACCCTAAAGTTATCTACTTTCATATCAAAGAGAAGAGAAATTAAAAAAATTCATGGCTCACTCATTTCTGTTGTGATTTTTCCTTTCATTCTGGTTCAAAATGATCTCCTCACAGAAACTCAACGTTTCATTATATCATGCATTCTATGTTTGCTTTCGTGTCATGTTCACCATTTGGACATGGGGAACTGTTCACAAAAGCCAAAAGCTTCGGGCTGGGTAGTGAGCTATTCTGGTGTCATGTTGGGCAGAAATTTGAAACTTAATCCCTGATCATATCTTTTTCGTTTCTTCATGTGCATGCCAAACCAACATTGTCAAGAAAGGTTTTTGTTTAAAAAAAAAAAAAACAAGTTAAGGTCCTTTAATGCAAAATAAGAGGTTGTTGTCACAAAATTTCCATTTGTTATTTTCACGTGCATGCTAAACCAATGCTGCCATTTTCAATGTCATGGTCCCAAATGCTTCCTTAGCTCTTTAAGTCTTGTCTTTATAATCTTGCTTTTTTAGTTTCATTTCCTTGTAAATTTGTGATTAGATTTTTTTTAAACAAAAATAAAAAGAAATAAATAAAAAGGAAAAAGTTTTGAAATCCTTGCCTAGATGTTGGAGGAGATTCGAAATTGTGTTTAAGAAAATTTAATTCTACTTAGATGTTGGGGAATTATTAAATAATAAAAATAAAAAGAGATAAGTAAATAATTATAGTAAATTTTAATGGAAAGAAAAATATATAAAACATAAAAATTAACTTTTACAAATTATGAAAAACGAGTTTGTTTCAAATGAATATAAAAATTAATTTTTAAAAATTATAAAAAAAGAGCTTACTCCAAAAGTCTGTTTAAATGATGAAAATTTTTAGGGAGATTTGTAAATCCTAAATTGAAACCCTAAATCCTAAATTAAAACTGAAAACCCTAAATAAAATCCTAAATCCTAAAATGAAACCCTAAACTAAAGCCCTAAAATGAAATCCTAGGTGAAACCCGAAAGCCTTAGGTTCGTAAATCCTAAATGACACCTTAAACCTACTCAAAACCCCAAAATTATCTAAATTTTTAAAGACTTATATGAAAATCTCTTGTGAAATAATTTGTTCCCAAATGGCACCAAATAATGGGGTATTTAGGAAATTTTATTTTATTAAGAATTTTCATATAATTTCATAATTTAAAACAAGAAAATTAAATAAAGAAAAAATAAAAAATAAGATTTTAAATATAAAAAGTCACACTCAAATTTTGTTTAGTGGTTAGAGAGTCTAGGTGATCTTTTAATATTTAAAGATCCGATATTAAATTTAAATCTCCTCGTCATTTAAGACATATTTGCATATATTTATTTTCTTGTATATATTATGTATATACATGCATTTCAATTATTATTGTTTATGGTTTACTATAGCCTTTTCCAATTTTATTACAGAAAAGCATTCTTTAGAAAATTAATTTAAAAAAATAATAATAAATAAAACAAATTAAAAATAATATTTCGGGGAACATGATTTTTGGTACTCTGTTTAGATATTAGAGGGTCATTAATAATTATCATTTTTAAAGATTATTATTTTTTTTAAAGAAAATATTGTGGTAAATCTTAGACAAAAAATATTATCTTCGAATTTTGCCTTTATGTCAAAGAATTTTAAGGTATTTTTTTAGTTTAGAGATTTTCATAGTATTTCTAAATAAAAATTTTTAAATAATTTTATTTCTTAAGAATGAAGGGAATTGTAATTAAATTTCATTTAAAAACCAATTTTGTCCAAAATTAAAAATAGCTCATGATTAATTGGTACCAATTTTATAGGCGCTATGAAAGTGGTAATATTTCCCTACGCGTAATTGACTCTTGAACCTTATCCTGTTTTTATAGACCAAAATTATTTTTTAAATAAATTTTAAACCATTTTATTGTTTATTAAAGAGGTAAAATTTTTAGGTAGCTAGTTACACTCTAAAAAAGATTGATGGCGACTCTCTGTATTTTTATAATTTTTAATTTTTTACATTTAGTGATCGAGTTTCCAGATTGTTGCGTTATGACAGCTTAATGACTCCACTAGGGACTTTAAGAGTCAGGCTAAGAATTTTAATCATGCGCTATTGAAAATTTTGGATTTAATTGGTTTTATTTGATATTTAATTTAATTCCTTTTATTTTAAGTTTTTAAAAATTAAAAATAAATAAATTGCATGTCAGTTATTATCTTGTTTTGATCATTTGTGATTCATTTATATTGTTTTGATTAATATTTTGTTTTGCACACTTTGCATATTCACTTACATGCATGAGCTCTAGACTAAGGCTCCATCCTTATTAAAAGGACATAAAGTAGCTACGCTATCGTGAGGTGATAATATCTGTATTTGCTAGCAATACACTTATATTTAGATTAAATCATTTTCGTATATAACCTATAATAGGTGAGGATTGTGTGCCTTATTAGTTTGTAATGGATGATAATGTAAGTTTTGATTTGGGAACCTTTAGATAAATAAATCTCGACCAGCATATTGAAAGGCATAAGAAACCTGCCTAGGGTAGAGCCATGCCGCCTTTTTAGAAAATAACCAAAAGTTAGGGCACTGTTATATTTTGTTATTTTGTCATATTATATGGTTGTTATGTTGTTTTTATTATTTGTTTGTTTTAAATTATTGATTCATTTTATTTTTATATTCTTTAATTTTGTTGTATCATTTTATTTTTATAGGCATTCTATTTTAAAAGGGGGTATTTGTTTTAGGTCGGTTATCAGTAAAAAAAAAAAAAGTTCTCATGAAGCCATCAGTAGTGTCAACCTCTAATAGGACCTATTTAGAAGTTAAAAGCCAAACAAAAAGCACCTAGGAAAAATAATACCCATCTCTTTCGTAGAAATTACTCAAAAGTAGAATATATGAGGCATTATGATGCAATTTGTGCTTAAGGTTTATGATGCAATTTTTGCTTAAGGTAATAGTGTACATAAAAGTTAGGAGAAAAAAAAGAGTCTAAATAAAAGAAAGGAAAAAGGAAAAAAAAATTTAGGATAGGTAAGGAGTTTGTTTCTTTTTGGAACTCAATTAGTGTTTTTTACATTCATCGTTAAAGTGATTTGTATATTTTAGGTTGTTTCATTTTTTGTAGATATATTTGCATCATTTTCATACTCAAGCATTCATAAACATATTCTATGTTGCATTCAAATTGTTTTGTGTCATTTAGTCAGCAAAGGTAATAGCATAAACATTTTTGGTTCAGACTCTTAAAATAAAATATTTGTTTTAATGGATATAAGAAGCTAAAAATATGCCAGATCAATTTGAGGCCCGAATTAGTGCATTAGAATGCAATCAAGAGAAGTTTGGTCATGACACTGAGTTGACGAAGATGGTTAATATGCTCAAGGAATTTATTTTGGCACCTTCTTAAGGGTCCTTACCAATTTTAGTCCAAGTAAATCCTATGAACTTGTGGAGTCGTGATTAACCAATTCTTGTTGGGCCTAGTACATTTCCTGAGCATGTTGAAGTATTCAGTGGTTTGAGAAATAATGAAGGTTTGGACAAGATAATTAAATGGATGAGTAATTTGACCAAACAAGTGTTTAAGCTCCCAAATTTGATTTCCAAGACAGAGTTACCAAATTCCATGCAACCTTCACCAATTGTTTCAAACTCAAACTTGCAATCAAATCCTTCTAATGGCTATTTTTGACATCATTTCCAAGCATCTAGGATCAAGCCCCAAAACTTCAAACAATCTTTGAGAAGTCCATATCTAAAACAAAATCTTTAGCCTGCCATTCTCTGACCACTTGTTTAACCAGTTTCTCAACTCTTAACCTTTGCACCACTACCAAATTCATGGATTCCTAATCAATGTGTGGCCCAAAAATTACCTAAGAGAAAAAAATAATTCGATCCTTTCCCTATTTCATTTGGAAAACTCTTTCCTTATTTGTTTGAGGGATACCTTGTTCTGTTGTGCCTTCAGAGCCTTTAAGGCCTTCATACACAAAATATTTTGATCAAAATGCAAGATGTGAGTACCATGGTGGGAATATAGGGCACTTCATCGAGAATTGTGAGGGTTTCAAGCACAAGGTGCAATCATTCATAGATACGAAATGGTTCAATCCAATAACAATGATGGGTTAAAAGATTTAGGGACAATGAGAAGAAAATGGCATGATGATGAACATGGATGTGATTTGTGATTAAAAAAGATCTTCAAGGGATATGTTGTTTTGAAAATAGAATGCTTTGTGAATTTCATATGTTAGGGAAATGTTTCTTTTTATATTAATATGATGTTGTCTTTTTGAACTTGGATATGTAAATTATGATTTACTTTTAATTCTTGGTCCTATTCCAATTTCCACACTCATCACCAAAGAGCTTGGTCATTCATGCATTTATTCATTCATCTATTTCTATATCCACTCAATGGAATGCAATTCATGTGTGCTCTAAGAAGAAGAAATTTTTTTGAAAATAATCCTTACGATTTCTTCTAAGGATTAGGAGAATATTGATTTGATAGAAGAGATGGAGAAGATTATGATGGGCTTTTTGCTTAAGGAAATGATCAACTGAAATGGCCTAGTTTAGGACCCTTAAACGAGGAATCATGGAATCTAGATGAACTGAGAAGGTATAGTTTTTTGGAAGAAACGATTCAAGCTATTGAAGGTAACGATAAATCTTGTAATGCAAAGGAATCCCAGCTAGTTCTAGATGTGATTTTTCCACCTAAATCTAAGGTTTCAACATCTAAGAAGTCTAGTGGAATTGGATGTCTTGAAACACATCTGGCTCAATATTGTCATAAAATGGTTAGGTATGCCGGTGATGAAAAGCTATTTATTCATACCTTTCAAGAAAATTTGATTAGGGTTGTAGTCCATTGGTATTATAGTATGAAAAGTAGCCAAATTCAAATTTGGAATTATTTATCTTGAGCATTTTTTGAAGCAATATTAGCGCATGTAAGAGTTGGCTCTAGATTGATTAACCCTTTAAAGCTTGAGAAAAACCCTAATGAGAGCTACAAATAATATACTACTAGATAGAAGAAGGTTGCGTTGCAAGTCTGACCACCTTTAACTAATAAGAAGATGAATTCTCTATTTGTGGATACCTTTTCTCCACCCTATTATGATAAGTTGATTAGGAATATGTCCTCAGAATTTGTCGATTTGCTAGTTGCTGTGAGTAGATTAAGGATGGGATAAAAAGGGAAAGAATTATGAATGCCAATGTGGAAATTCTTAATGAAAGGTAAGGGAATATTTTCGATAGATATGCCAAAGAGATAATTGTTGAAGGGTAAAATGGGAGAAACTTTACCATGATATAGGAAGATTTTGTGAATGACTATTCATAATGGTCACTGTATTGCTCCCAACTGACACCTTAGGTTTGTAATTTTCCTCAACTATTTCATTTGTGTGCTTCAATTCCTTTGCCATAAACATCCACAAAACAAAAGATTAACCTAAGCCATTCACAAAGTCAAAAAAGAAAGAGAGTCAAGATGTATCATTCACTCATAATGTCTTATGTTGAGCTCTTAACCTTACTAATAATAAATCATATGATCTCTATTGTCTCTGTAAAACCCAAAAAGTGTCCCTATCCTAAGTGGTATTATCCTAATGCTAAGTGTGAATTCCATGATGGGGTCGAAGGGCATTCCATTAAAGACTATATTGCTTTTAAGGATATAGTTCAAACTTTGACTGATACGGATCTCGAGAAGTTTAAAGAACTCGTTAGTGACTTTAATGATTGATAGTGGTGGAATTGTGAGTCAATGATGCTAAAGTTGAAACATTAAGTGGGGAACTTTTGCTTTTGTAACTTTGAATGTTATCTCAAGAGTACTATTAGGAATGCAAATTTTTGGATCAAGTCTGAATGTTTGCATTGCATGGTGGGCATTGTGCATCATAGTATTTTATGGATTTATATTATCATTTGAGGTCTTTTTATTTTCTTTAAATGTTGGATTTGTAGGTTTTCTTGGAAAGAAAAATAGTAAAAAGGGGAAATTATTAGATTTGAATAAAGCCCCATGTAGTTAAGTCCCAAAGTTATAGAGAGAGAAATGCCTTTAAAATGAAAAAAAAAAAAAAGAAGGAAAAAGTGAGAAAGTTTTATGATAAAAAAAGAACTTTTGAGTCTCGAAAGAGTTGGTGATCATTATTAGGAATTTCTTAAATACCTAAACCCATTTTTTAAATCATTCAGATGATCCCATTCATCAGCTATGACCATTCAATAATTTTGAATTTGAATTTGTAAACCTTACTTTCACCTGATAATGTTATGATATCAAAGGGTGATATTCTTTTCCAAGGCAATGAACATTGAAATAGCTAATTGAAAAAGAAAAATTGGGATTCCTATAAGATCTGGCATAAATGACAATGTTAAAAATTCATATGTGAAAATTTGATGTGTTAATGTTATGTTGTAGCTCTAAAAATTTCCAAAGTCAAAATCATCCCCAGGTCCTGTAAAATGACCTCAGACTTACCAATCTTTCATTTTTTTACCCAAAAAAAAAAAAAAACTCATTGCCCTTAAGACATATTTGATCTATGATCAACCCATTCGTTCTCTTCTTAGTAGAGTGACATGGATCATTTGATACCTTAAACGAATTTATTCCATATGACCCTTTTCTCTTTCATTCCACATGACCCTTTTCTAGTAATAACTTTCATTAGGGATGATTTGTTAAAGTAAGGCATCTTCCATGAATTTCATTTCTAGCAAAATGGACTAAGGTATGAATTATGAGGGACATGTCAAAAAAAAAGAGAGAAAAAAAGATAAAAGATAAAAGAAAAATAGTTGTAACATCATGCACATAAGAAATTTAAATAAATCCAAATAAAGTCCTAATAAATCTAAAAATTTTGGAGAAGAAACAAGGAAAAACCAAAAGCCTAAGATGAGAAAGCTAAAAGAAAAGTCAAGAAAACAAATAATTCAAAAAAAAAAGGTTTTGAAATGAAAACTTTTTTTCAAGTTTATTTCCCTAAAGAGAATTACTCTTCAATTTAAGTGATCATTCTTGAAATGATAAATGGTTGCTTTCATCATCCCTTCACAAACGCAAAAATGTATCTTTTATTACCCCTTTGAACCTGATAAAATTCTTTCATAAATAAAACTTAACTAAGGATCCTCTACACTGGGTAGCAAAAAAAGATGCATTTAACATTCAAAATGATGATGTCCAAATGGAATCCCTTAAGTTGGGGGCAAATGCCTAATATAAAAGTTCCTAAAAGTTTTAAATCCATTTAGAGAAAAGAAGTAGTGAAAGAATAGAAATGGAAAAGTGAAGAAAATGAGGCAAAAAAAAAAGAATAAAAAGAAAGAAAAAGAATAAAAATAAAGAGAAAAGAATAAAGTGAAAGAAAAAAGAAAAGAAAGAAAGAAAAATAAAAAGGAAGAAAGAAATGAAACAAATGAATGGGTGGAAAACATAAGAAAAATGAAAGGAATATACCATAAAGTGAATCCTTTAAATGAAAAAATGATCCTTGGTTTTAATTACCCTTAAACACTTATTTTGGGCCTGTCTATCATTTTCTTTGAAAACCTCGATTGTTAACTTAAGTTAAGTCCTATGCAAAGTTCATATTGAATCAAGCATGAAAGCTTAAAATTGAAAAGTTTCTCTTGCAAAAATGTCCATGAAACCCATGAATCTTTTAGTCCCTTTTTATTACCTAATTTCTTATTTGGACCATTTGGATAAGTTTGAATTTTTAAGTATATAGTGTAATAAAAAATCAAAATAAAAAAAAATAGAGAAAAAATGAATATGGCTCTAGGGTGAAAAACCTACAATAGGGCAATCTAGAGCAAACCTTGAAAGCCATTCCTAATACTAAATGAGATGGATGTTGAACAAAGGTAGGCTAAACATTTTCGAAAGATTTGAAATATCAAAGTCTCATAAGTTTGAGAAAGGTTGATTTCAAACATTTAAGACATTTTTCATTCCCAAATAACTTTCAAAATCCCAAGGCTTTATAGCTAACTTTGATATATATCAAAATGTCACATTTGAAGACTAAAGAAAGTGTTTAACATGTTTGATTTTCAAGGGATTCATGGTTTTAAAAAAACTTATGTTTTATCACTGAGCCTGCATGAAAAAAATACATGCCTCTTTTACCCTTTTGGGTGGAGAAAACTTTTTGAATGAACAAAAACCTCAGTGTGTCAAACTATTCAATCCATTTAGAAAGAAAATTTTCACCCCTTTCATTTTTAATAGGGATCGCCAATTCTTGAGAAAAAAATTCAAGCCTAGATTAGCTAGTAGCAATGAATTTTTAAACCCAGTTTGGTTAGCACCATTGAAAATTTAAGCCCAGTTGATTTGTTATCCTATGAAATTTTAAGCCTAGTTTGCCTGGTATCCTATGAAATTTTAAACCTAGTTTAGCTGGCACCAATGAAAATTTAAGCCCAAATTATCTAGCACTAATGAAAATTTAAGCCTAACTTAGCTGGTACCCAATGGTTTAAAGCCCATATTAGCTAAGACCAAATAAGTTTTAAGCCTAGATTATCGGACACTAAATGAAATTTAAGCTTAGATTATCTGGCACCCAATGAAATTTAAGCCAAGTTTAGCTGGCATTTAAGCCTAGTATTAGTAGGCATTGAGAAACCATAAGCCCATATTAGCTTACAGATAAGCCTAGTTTAGCTGGCACATAAAATCATTTAATTAGCATGTAGGTTCAGATTAGTTGAAAAAGTATACACCCTTTTTATATCCTTTAAATGGTGAAGTCTTTTTGAATCAACAGAAATCTCTGACTGCATAATGATCCAGTCTATTAAGAGAAAAAGTTTTTACCTCTTTCATTTGTAGTAAGGATCATCAGTTCCCAAGGAAAATTTAAGACTAGTCTAGCTGACATCAATGAAGTTTTAAGCCTAGTTTAGCTGGCTCCAAATGAAAATTTAAGCCTAGCTTAGCTAGCAACCAATAAAATTTAAGCCTAGTTTAGTTCGCATTGATGAAAATTTATGCCTAGTTTAGCTGGCATCTAGGTTTTAAACCTAGTTTAGCAAGCATCAAAAAGTCTTAAGCCTAATTTAGCTGGCACACAAGCCCAGATTAGTTGGCACCTATGAAAGTCTAAGCCTAGTTTAGCAAGCATGTAAGCCAAGAATTAGCTAGCATGAAAACCCAGATCTTATTCGACCTACAGTTTAATCCTGGTAACCTCATTCGACCTGTATTTTAGTCTCAGTCATCCTTATCTTTCGACTCATAATTTAATCTTGATCGTCAAAAGAAAAAAAAAAACAAAAACAACAAAAAAATTCTTTTTAGGAAGCAGTATCTGGACAAAATTATTGTTTATATCTTTGTATTATTCATAATCCTTAAAAATATGGAAAGAGGGGCAGACAACTATAAATACCTAATTTTGTTCAAGATATTTATCATTTTAACCTAGACTCGATTTTGTAATTAGGCCTTGACCATAACTTTTAGAGCCCATTAGATGGTCTATTTTCAAATGCTCAAGGGTGAGACCCAATGTGGATCTTATGATAAGGCCTATTGCATCGGCCTGAATGAACATTTAATTGGCTTGATGAAAGACCTGATAAAAACCCATTCTTAAAAACCCATTAATGGCCTATTGTTGGTCATTAAACATTAAAAAAGTTAAAAAAAATAATAAAAAATTAAAGGCCAGAACCAAAAAAAATATAAAAAATATATAAAAAAAATGAAATGACAGTGAAGATCAAAATTAAAAAAGCCTAACCACAAAGTTAGGCCCATAACTAGGCTTGTAAGTTTTTCTGTAAAACTTAAATTATGGCCCATGAATGAGGCCATTCAGCCTACTATACATGTTAATTACAAAAGAAAAAAATTGATGAAAAAGAGGGGATGCATTAAAACATGGCATGGAATGCGGAGGGCTATGGAAAAACTCAATGAAAAAAATTGGGAGCTTGAAAACTACTTGAAAAAAATTGAAACAAAAAAAAAAGAAAAAGAAAGCTTAGGAACGAGGAAGACTAAAGGAAAGGGAAGACGTGGAGGCAATTCATGAGGAAAAAAAGAGAAGAACAATTGGTGAGGCGTGGAGATAGGAAAAACCAAAAACTAAAAATGGGTGGTGGCCAAATAAAAATACTAAAAACAGACGAGGAAGGGGAAAAAAAAGAAAACAAAACAAACAAAAAAAAATTGAGATAGGTACTTAGGTATAAATGAAAAAAAAAAGAAAATAATTGAGCAAGTAGAAGAAGAACGAAAACAAGCAGAAGAAAGGTGGCAGAACCCAAATAGGAAAAACAAAAAGAAAAGAAAAGGTAGTAGAAAAGGGTTAAAAAAGGTGAAAAAAGTAGAATACGAAGAAAAGAAAGTGGCATGGCTTAGCAGGAGAAGCAAAAAAAAAAAAAAAAAGAGAACTAAACGTTAACAGAAATACACCAGCGGGTGATGTAGTAAAGGAAAACTAAAAAGGAACAAAAAAAAAGAAAAAAAAAGACAAAAATGCACAGTAAGGGAATGACAGGCAGGAAATAAAGAAAGAAGATATGGTAATAACAAGAAAAAAAATAGAAGTAAAAAAACTAGTAGAGAAGAAGAATCGAAACAAAATAAAAACGAAAAAAAACTAAAGAAGAAAAAAATTGACCAAAACAAAATAAAAGTAAGAAACATGAGTTTTCTTTCCTTTCCTTCTTAACTATATAAGTTTGTTTAAAGTATTGAGTGCATGTGGAGTTTAGATTCTATTAAGATTTCATGCTCTGTTTCATAAAAAAACAACTTTTTTTTTTATCAACAATCCAAAAGATAAGTAAAAGAGGATTTTAAAGTTGCTTTTACTTATATTTTCAAACTCTATTTGGGGAATAAACTAGTTTCTATATTCCTTTAGAAGAGGTTTGCTCTTAAGGAAAAAAGAAAAGTAATGTCTTTCTTTTTAATATAAACAACTTGAAAAACAAGAGCTGGGATTCGGGTGATATTTTTTATACTGGATTTGTACCAAGTTGTTGCTTTTGGTTCAGTTTATGTCTTTATACCCAAAGTAATCTACTTTCATACCAAAGAGAAGAGAAATTAAAAATAGTTAAAGCTCACTCATTTTTGTTGTGTTTTTTCCTTTCATTTTGGTTTGGCATGATCTTCTCATAAAAACTCGAAGTTTCATTATCATGCATTCTATCTTTGCATTCGAGTCATTTTAACCATTATGACATGGGGACTATCCACAGAGGCCAAAAGCTTTGGGCTGGGTAGTGCGCTGTTCCGGTGTCATGTTGGGTAGAAGTTTGAAACTTAATCCCTAATCGTATCTTTTTCCTTTCTTCATGTGCATGCCAGACCAATATTGTCAAGAAAGGTTTTTGTTTAAAAGAAAAAAACAAGTTGAGGTCCTTTAATGCAAAATAGGAGGTTGTTGTCACAATTTCCATTTGTTATTTTCACGTGTATACTGAACCAATGCTGCCATCTTTCAATGTCATGGTCCTAAATGCTTGCTTAGCTCTTTCAGCTTTGTCTTTATAATCTTGCTTTCTTAGTTACATTCCTTGTAAATTTGTAATTAAATTTTTTTTAACAAAAAAAAGTGAAAAGGAAAAGATTTTGAAAACCCTACGTTGAAGGAGAATTCAACAACAAGAAAAATCGAAACAAAATAAAAAAGAAGAAAAACTAAAGAAGAAAAAAATTGACCAAAACAAAATAAAAGTAAAAAACATGAGTTTTCTTTCCTTTCTTTCTTAACTCTATAAGTTTTTTTAAAGTGTTGAGTACATATGGGGTTTATATTTTATTAAGATTTCATGCTCTGTTTCATGGAAAAGCAACCTTTTTATTTTTTTTATCAATAATCCAAAAGATAAGTAAAAAAGGATTTTAAAGTTGCTTTTACCTATATTTTCAAACTCTATTTGGGGAATAAACCAGTTTCTATATTCCTTTGGAGGAGGTCTGCTCTTAAGGAAAAAGAAGAGTAAGGCCTTTCCTTTTGATGTAAACAACTTGAAAAACAAGAGAATTTTACCTTTATGTCAGAGAAATTTAAGATATTTTTTTAGTTTAGAAATTTTCACAGCATTTCTAAATAAAGATTTTTAAATAATTTTATTTCTTAGGAATGAGGGGAATTGTAATTAAATTTCATGTAAAAAAACATTTTTGTTCAAAATTAAAAATAGCACATGATTAATTGGTATCAATTTTGTGGGTGATATGAGGATGCTAATCATATTTCACACGTAATAAGCTCTCAAACCCAATCCTATTTTTGTATACCAAAATTATCTTTTTAGTAAACTTTAAACCTGTTTTATTGTTTTATTAAATAGGTAAAATTTTTAGGTAGCCAACTACATCCTAAAAAAGATTAGTGGTAACTCCTTGTGTTTTCATGATTTTTAATTTTTTATGTCTAGAGATCAAGTCTCCGGACTGATACATTATGACAGTACTCATGAGAGAAGCATTTGATTTTGAGTACGTCAAATCACTTGCCATTATTACTACATGTTTAGATTAAACTAATATAGCTATGGAGGAGCAGAAGAACTTCTATATTTAAGAACATATACGTTCAAAATGAGGGCTACAAGGGGATTATTAGAAGGGTTTAGGAATGGATTAGCCAAGATAGCCTTGGTGCAACTAGGGATAACATAAAGGAGTGCTTTAGTGCATTGATGGCATGGAATAAAAATGTGTTTGATAATTTGCATAAGCTAATCATTCAGAAAAATAATAAGTTAGGGGAAATGGTATTGAGACAACAAGTTAGGGAAATGATTAATGGCTTTGCACAGTGTAGGAAGGAATTATCATGTCTACTATTGAAAGAAGAGACAACATGGAGATAACAGGCTAAGATCATGAGGGTTAAAAAGGAGAAAAAAACATAGGTTTCTTTCATGCATCTATTTTACATCAGGAGAGGACATATTTCATTCCAAAACCACAAGATGAGAGAGAGTTAGATAATGGAGGGGGTAGAAATAAAAAGGGTTATTTGTGTTATTTCCAAAATATCTTTTTGACAACTTAACCTTTAGAAATGGGAAGTGCTCTTGATACATTGGAAGTAAAGATCATAAGTAAGATGAATAGATGGCTTGAACAAGAATTCATAAGTGGGGAGGTAAAAGATGTAGTTTTCCAAATACACCATAACAGACCACCGAAACTAGATGGCATGAATGCTTTCTTTTACTAGAAATATTAGCATGTATTAGGAGGGGAAATTACTAAGGCTATGTTATGGTTTATTAACCATAGGGGTGAACTTTAAGGAATTAATCACACCAACATTGTGTTAATTCTGAAGGTGGTAACACCTAGGACAATCATGGATTTTAGACCTATCAATCTATGTAATGCACTGTACAAAATTATCTAAAAAATGTTGGTGAACAAGTTTAAGAGTATGTGACTTAGGATAATTGGTCCATTTCACAATACTTTTATTTCGAGAAGGGTGATTTTTGATAATGTTATAGTGGCTTATGAAACAATATATTCCATGATTAACAGGAGATCAGGTGATATATCAAATAGCTCTAAAACTGGATATGAGTAAGGCATATGATAGAGTTAAGTGTAGCTATTTAGAAGGGGTAATGTTGAGTTAGGTTTTTGAGAAATGTGTCTCATGGACTTTAATGTGCGTGCGTAGTGTAACATATTCGGTGGTTATTAACGATAATCAATATTATTTGGTTACTATGACTAAGGGACTTAAAAGGATCTATTATCACCATATCTCTTTTTGTTATGTGTGGAAGGTGTGTCTTCACTCGTGTCATGCTAAACTAAATGGAGTTATTTAAGGTGTGACTATCTTTAGAAGGGCACCTGAATATGTCATCTTTTTTTTACAAATGATAGCATTTTTTTTCCTCAAGCAATTATAGTTAAGAGTCATGCAATCATGGATATATTGCATCAGAATGAGAAACTATTGGCCAAATGGTAAATGCTACAAAGTTAGTAATGATGCTTAGTTCTAATACTAGTGAAAGGACTAAAAGAGAAGTCATGGTATGCTTGGGAGTTACCGAGGATGTAGCTCATTATTTTTATCTAAGGTTATCCATTATGATAGGCAAATCAAAGAAGTTAGCATTTCAATGGATTAAAAACAAGGTATGATAGAGAATACAAAGATGGAAAGGTAAACTTCTTTCCTTTGTTGGTAAAGTAATAAAATTCAGGCAATGGCGCATGTTGTGCCAATGTATTGTATAGGCTATTTTTTGCTAAAAAAAAATAATTGCATTATCTTAATAAGATTGTAGCATGGTTTTGGTAGGGAAATGGTGATGAGTGGAAATGCATTCACTAGAAGAATTGGGACTCTTTATGCCTATCTCAATTGGATGAGGGTTTTGGCTTTAGAGATTTTAAAGCCTTTAGTCTTGTACTTTTGGCTAAACATAGGTGGAGCTAGTGCAAAAGAAAACTTTTTTATGTCATCAGGTATTTAAAGGCAAGTATTTTCCTTATAGTTTTTTCTTATATGCTAGACTGGGTAGGAATCCCTCAATGGTATGGTGTAGTTTACTTGTGGGAAAGAAAGTATTAGAGGTGCGTGCAAGATGGCAAGTGAAAAATAAGGAAAAGGTAGAAGTTTGGGGTGATAGATGGATGAATAAACTGTAAATTTTAAACTTGCATGCTTTTTAGACTTTAAAGGACAAAGTTTTAAGGTGGGAATGTTAATCGGTAAACATAAAGGCATTTAAAATTATCAGTTACTTAATTCTATGTTCTTTTAAGAAGATATTGACCTAATACTTAAAGATCCATTATGTCGTTCACTAGTTCCAAATAGATTAATATGCATAGACTCGATATTGGGGAACTTTATAGTAAAATCAGCTTACCATGTCACTAGAGGTTTGTAAGGAAAGGATAAAGCTAACACAGAGCTATGTTCACCTATGTGGAATATTTTTTGGATAGCGAAAGAAATGCCAAAGACTAAACTTTTCATTTTGAGGCTAATGTGAAGTATATCACCAGCAAATGCAACCTTAAGAGCTAGAAGTATTGAGCTAGATAATTGCTAATGTGTCTATGTTGAGAATAATGAAAATCTATACCACATTTTCTTTGAATGCAATCTAAGCAAAGCTATTTGAAGAGGAAATATAGTTGGATGATTGATTTTCTTGAATGATGGCCCATATCTATGGAATTTTTGCTATTTTTTATGATAAAGGCTTAGTAAATGAATTCATTGGACTTTTGTTTGTATGTTCAATGTTGACTTGGAAGAATCAAAATAAATTTTATCACTATGCTACTTGTCGTTTTGTAGGGCAATAACCACAAAAGCTAAGAGATTAATTAATGAAATGGTTATAGCTAGTCGTACAACTATAGAAGGAGAAAACTCTCAACCTGTACAACATTGGATCCCACCTAAGGAACATGACATGAAGATCAATGTAGATGCTACAGTTGATATGAAAAATGACAAGGTAGGTTTGGGAATGTGGTTAGGAACGAAAGTGGACAAGTGCTTCTAAATGTGATTATGAAAATGTCCCACATATAGTGTCAATTAAATCCTACAATGAAAGCTACACTATTTGGGTTACAATTGGAAGGTAGAAAGGTTTTGAATCAGTTATGTTAGAAAGTGATACTAGTTTAGTTGTCAAAGAGATTAGAAAGGAAGGATACTTGTATTAGGAGGGAGTTTGTGTAGATTTTGACGTTCTAAATGTTTTTTCACAATTCAAAGTTTGTGATTTTGTTCATGTTGAAAGGTTTAAAAACACCTTAGCTCATAATATTGCTAGGATAGAATGTACGTTTAGTTATAGCCATGTTTGGGAAGGGTTTTTACTTGTATCAATCTGTAATATTGATTTTATTTCATGATTTTAATGAATGGATTTTTTCATAAAAAAATATATTATGCAATAAAAAATTGCATCCATTTACATAAATACATGGTCTTTGGCCTTTGATGTCTAACATCATAATGTTTTACAAATGAAAAAGTTGTAAAAAGAAAAGTATAATATTTAGTTTATCTTTTAACAATTAATATAATATTATTTTTATCTGCAGATTACTGCCTTTATGACACTTTGACTTTTTATATTATTTTCTATTTCAATTTATTTGTTTTTTCCCTTTAAATTGAATTTCTTAAAGTTACTAAAATAGTAACTCAAATACTTTATTCCAATTGAAATGCTTGAAACTTAATGAATTAGAAACATTTTTTATAGACCATTTATAAAGGGGAAGAATTTTCATCCCATTGAACAAATTCGACCCTTTTGTGTTTCTTTTTTCTTGACTTTACAATTTTTTCTTGATTTCCTAAAAAAACCTACAATAATGCAAATTTGTTACAGAAATAAGGAATTATCAATTAAAAAAAATCCTTTCAAATCCCCAAACAAAACTATCTTTTACCCTTTCCCCATTTCATCTATATTTAGCCTTCATTCCAATAGCACCCAAAATAATCTTCCCTTTTTAATTAAGTCAAGCAGAAGCATCACCCAGAATACTTATTTGATCTCAACCTTAATTGCAGGCTTTGAATCCCATAAGTTATTTTTTCCATTACATTTTAGATTTTGTTGAAAAAAAAAAAACAGTTTAGATTTGTTCTAAACTATTAAGAAAACTACCTTAAAAATTTTTCCTTTCTAATTGAGCTCAAAGAAAGCATTACATAGAAAGATTGTCTAACCTCATCCATAATTAGAGGCTTTAAATCCCATAAATTTTTTTCACTTCATTTTAGATTTTTTAAAAAAATTCACAACCTATATTAATTATAACCTATTAATAAATCAAGATATTGTTATATAATTTTTTTATTTGGTATGAAGTAACACAAATGTTTTAGGGCATCTTAAAGATAAAAATGAGAGAACTAATTCTTCTATTAATTTTTCCTATTTCTTATTTTTGGCTTTAATTGCTATTGTATTTTTTACTCATTTTCATTTATTCATGTGAGTAGCAATGGTTAAGAACCTAACATAAGTAAGGTAATTAAGTTTTTCATGATTTAAAATAGCCATTTATGTTCTTTTATTGTAAGTGAATCTTTACGAATTTCTTAAATATGTTTTTTGTAATGTACAATATCTAATTGGCTTTATGCAAATGAAAAAAAAAATTGTTTAACATCTATTTTATGGAATACAATATAATGTTTGTGCTACTATTACATGAAAGATTTTCTTTTCTGTTTATAACCAATTGTTAAGTACGATTGCCTTTAGTTCTTTTTTTTTTTATTTTTATGAAGTTTAATTTCAACCAATCACTATTAGTTAATTTTTATAATTAGTTGCCTAAGAAAATTTTATTGGTTTGTAATATTTGATACATTTCTTATATTGATCAAAATGTGCTATCAACGCTTGTACTTTGATCAAAATGTGGATTTAGTCTTCTTATAAGGATTTCAATATCACCATTACTTTTATTTTTTGGCATTTGGAATTTCAATCCAATCATTACTGGAATCTAGTTTTCTCTATCAAGTTTGATGACATAACTATTGATATGCTAATTTGGTGTTGACTTACTGATGTGACAAGTCTACATGGCTTTTCTTATTTCTTTTTTTTCCTTTTGATTTATCAAATTCAATTGTTTATATTTTTTTTCATTTTCAATCTTCTTTCTCCCTCTTAGATACTCACCCTCCAGGATTTCAATTGCAAATTGCAAGAATTAATTGGAGCAATTGGGAATGAATTTAATGTTGAAATTTTACTGGATTAAAGCCTAATGATTTATGAAACTATGAAAAAAAAAAGAGTAAAAAAAAGCAAGAAATTAAGGAGTTTTGTACAAAAGAGATCAAAGAGGTCAAGTGTGTGAATTCAAATCTAGATTTGAGATCAATGTGAAATTAACAAGATTTGAACATGAAATCATAAGAATTTGAAAAATTCATTGTGAAAATCTTAAATTTAGGAGTATTTTTGCCATAATTTATAAGATATAAGAAAAATTGTACAAAAAATGAGCATGAAATTCCTAAAATTTTAGTGCAATAAAACCTCCAAACTTAAGCTTTTGCTTGTCTTTAAGTAGAACAAGATTGAGCAAGAATAATCATATACTATCAATGTCTCATTCAACATGAATGCTTCATAGATTGATCAATAGATATAACTAAAGTAAAATCATGAACATTGCTAATATATAACAATCAACCTAAGTTAAGATCATTCCTAATTATGGTTTCACAAGTAAGCAACACCAGTCACACATGCTTGCGTGAAATCTAGTAATGTTATGCAAAATATGAAACTTCAATAGCAAAGATTAATAAAGTGTGCTCAAATTTCATAAGTTTGCTTATCACATCTTTTTCCACTAATGTAGATAAACATATAACCAAAAATCATTTAAGACTTTCATAAGCTTGTAATGTAAGGTAGGGTCAAGGTATGATAAAAATCAATTTAGGCTCAAGTACACTACCAATGCATTACTTTCATAGGATCATTCATGATTGAGCTTCGAAGGTAAGAAAGGTAAACTTGACTAAAGAATCACACCGCAAAACTTTGATTTTGCCTACTTTTCTTTCTATTCTTCTTTTCTTAACTTTTTCACCACTTTATTGTTTTTTTTTCTTTTGCAAGCTAGCTTGACTTTTTCTTTCTCTTTTTTTTTTCAAATTTTTTCTTTCTTTTTTTTTCCATTCTAATAATGCATAACTCACAAATGGTGTATAAATGTCCTAAATGCATATAAGGTAAAGGACCAAAAATATAGGAAATAAACAAATTAAGGCTATAGGCTTGTAATGTAGGTTTAAAACAAAGAAAAGGCATCATAAAACTCAAATGGGATAACTGTGAAAGAATTGTATCAAGGTTGGCTCGAAAGGTTCAAATGATCTAAAGATGGCCTATATCATTTTTTTAATCATGTGTCCTCTAGAATTTCACCTCAAGAGATGAACAAAACAAAACAATTTTTAGAACATGAAACACAACTTCAAAGACCAATAAAAAAAATTCCATGCTCACATAATCAATCATTAGATAAAAAATGTAATTCAATGATCAAAGTATCAACTCACAAATGAAACCATATTCAAAAAATTCACTAAACCTAAGCATCATCTCATATTCACATATATTCAATCTTTTCCTAAAGCTATATTCATTCTCAATCTCTACCTATCATTAGCTTCATGAAGAACTAATTAAAGAAAGCATACTAATGATTCAAGTTACTACATGTTGAGCTCAATTTTAAGCTCTTATTCAACCTACAAAACAAAGAAACAACTATACAAAAAAACTATGTCAATAAGTACAAAGAAAAGATAAGCCAAATATAAAAGCAACAAAATAAGCAAATGAACAAAACATGAAATATAAAGCTTGGGTTGCCTTCCAAGAAATGTTTTATTTAAAGTCAAAAGCTTGACTTTCATAAGTGTTAGAGAATCACTTCAGACTTGATTTCAAAATCTACCCATTTCATTCTCTTCCTTTACGCCAAATATATAATCATAAGCTTTAAGTGAACATAGTGCACACAAATAGATTTGTATCCCACCTTTATGAATAGTCTAAACATATTGCAATATGGACAAATAAAAGTGGTCATTGGTTTCAATACCAATGAATAAGGTACCATCATAAAGAATATGGGTTTTTGCTCTAACATGAAAAATTTATATATGAATGGCATAAGGCAAGTGAGCATAAAGGAAGAGAAATCAAATGTATCAATTTGAAAATCAGAGGTTGGAAAATTTTCTAAACAACTAGAGAATCTTTCTATACTATCATCATCAAAACCCTCTACATTATCAACTTTTGACATTTCACCTAAATTTTCCTATATTGCATTCTCATCCTTTTTACAAGGTTCATCAAAGATATCAAAAAGTGGGGTTTCAACGACATCCACTTCCAAGTCATACAATGGAATCTCAAAGAACTGAAAAAATAACATGGGTGAACTATAAGGCTTAAAGTTTTCTTGATCATACAATGGAATCTCAAAGAACTGAGGAAATAACATGGGTGAACTATAAAGCTTAAAGTCTTCTTGATTAGGACCAATGCTAAAACCTTTATACAATTCAAGGTAGGGAATTGAATCATCCTCTCCAAAATTCATATCATTCACTTTTTCCTCTATGGATGGTCTATCTAGAAGAAGCTCTAAGAATGAGGTATTTATAACTTTGGGCATAAAATCATGAAATGAAAAGCTACCAGACAAGTAAATTCTTTTCTAATGAGTTTTTTCTCATCTTTAAGCTTAATACTAAATTTAAGAATGAATATGTCAAGGGCTTAAGTGATCTCTTTAGTAAGCTTGCCTTATCAACACATTTATCCACCTCATGCATCTTCACAAAATCGGTTAAGTGATCATCAAAGAACTTAAGAAATAGCATGAATGAAATATCAACATCAACTTTTTCTTGAATGTTCTTTTCATTTTTAACTCGTCTAAATGATCTATCATTAGCCATAGGCTTATCCTTTGCCTCCACTATATATTCTTTCACAACATTAATAAAACGTGGCACTTCCACCATAATAGGCTCTTCATCATTATCCATCCACATTGAACCTCCTCTCCTAAATGATTCCTTAATGTATGCTCTTTCTTATTCTCCTAACAAGGTATTAACTCTATAGTGCTAGGCATGAAATCTTGAGGGTGAGTGCCTAAGGTATATGCATTTTGACCAAAGTGCTTAAGAGCCCTAATGAATGCCTCTTTTTGGTCTTGGAGGAGTTTTCTATAGTTTGAAGCCCTTCAGTGAGCATATCCTCAAAGGATGGTTTCTTTTCTAGTGTGGGATGTGATGGTGAATTGATGTGAATGTAAAGTGATGTGAAAATGAATGGTACTGTGATAAAGAAAAAATTTGTTGTGGTGAAACATAGTGTGGCATTTGAGGGACTTGTAGTGATGGTGGAGAATATTAGGGTGGAGGCTATTGTGGCAATGAAAGCTCAGTAGGATAAGTCAGGGTGTATTTGGGTGATGAACTAAAGAAATGTCACGAACTAGTATCCCATATGTGCTTAGGGTGACCTTTCCAAATTTGAGTAATGTAGGTGTTTGTGTAAGATTATAATTGTTAGTCATATTGACACCTATTACTATGGTAAGTTCCACTATACACTTAACCCTTATCATATTTGCTTAGAAAGTTATGGATAAAAGTAAGCTTAGGATTATACCTAGCTTTAATGGTCTCTACTTGATTTTTTAAAGAGTCTAAAGTGGCAGATAAAGCTTTAAGGGTCAACTCTCTTTTGGTTTGGTTTTCCTCATTAAGCTATGGTCCTATGTAGTTTATAAAATAATAAGGTCGAACATGGTCCACATGGTGCTTAGTTACCTCACAAGAATTATACCCTTACATGAAAAGGAAAATAAATCCTAAACACAAATATAATAGCTAAGTTTACACTGTCTACATTAAGGCTATGTAAACTAAGCAACTATCTTAAGCTATGTAAACTAAAGGGGTGAACCAATCTATAGTAGAACATGGTGAAAGAAGATATTAGCCTAAGGCTCTTGACTCCTAATCCCTAAAAACAATGCCAAAAACTTAATTGGGTCAAATCTACAACTGCACAGGCTGTACAAGTAATAATAGTGATCTTTTGGTCAAAATATCATCCCATAGAGATTAAGTAAAGAAATTCCTAGACTAAGTATCTATTATCCCGATACCCTTTTAAAGTCAATTCAATCAAAGGGTAAACATGCTAACCTAAGAATTAAAAATAGCAAGCAAAAATTGCAACAAAAATAGTAACAAAAGTAATGTAACCAAATTAACTAACTATAACTATATCTAACTACAATTATTACTACATTATTAAATAAAGGAAAAAACAAAAGAATTGAACCAAACAAGATATAAATGGTAAAAATATAGTAAACTAATCTAAGAAAAAACATGTTTGAAGTGAAAATTAATGAAGCAAAGACACCAAATTGAAATGCCATGCTACAATCGAAACTAATGTGCACAAGTAGAAAACTGAAATTCAACTATTAAATTCTAGATCTAAGCTTGAACCAATTGAATGAACTTGAATGAAGTATTGCAAAAAAATGAATGATCTTAGGTGAAAATAAGATTCAAGTGCAAAATTATCAAAGAAGAGTGCAAGATCTAAGCTAGAATAAGTAAACTGAAACTAATTTTGAAAGCTGGAAACTAACAAATCATGAAAAATAAATTAGATCTAAAATTTTCTAGAGAGAATGAGCTAAAACTAAGGTAAGGTAAGATTCAACAACAAGTTTAATACAAAATGTAACAAGAAAATCGCAGCAAAATAGAAGAAAACAAGTTAATTGAACTAGCTACTCAAGATCTACACAAAATAGAGAAAAACAGAGTAGTAAATGAACAATTCATCCAAACAGCCATCAAACTCATGAATTAAATTGCAACAAAATGAAAATAAGGAAGATAACAAGTAAATGTAAGAGATCAAAGGTTAGAAGAAGCAAACCAATCACCTAGAGGAGAGAAGATCCAAGCATTAATCTGGTTTTCACGTTTGGACCGCACTGCCTCTAGGATGTCAACTGCAACTTGGAAGAATTAACTGGAATGATTGGGAATGAATTTGATGCTAAAATTTTACTGGATTAAAGCCTAATGAGCTAAAAAATTATGAAAAAAAAATGGAGTAAAAACAATTAATAAATCAAGGAGTTTCACACAAAAGAGTGCAAAGAGGTCAGGTGCGTGAATTCAAATCCAGATTTGAGATCAACGTGGAATTAACAAGATTTAAACATGATATCATAAGAATTTTCAAAATTCACTATGAAAGTCTTAAAGAACATTGAAAAACACTTCAGGAAATTTAAATTTGCAATAAAATTCAGTAAGGAAAATTGAAATCTAAGGCTGTTTGGCAAGAAAGAAAATAAAATTGCAAAAAGGAAAATGCAGAAAACTAAAGAACAAAAAATTAAATCTTAATCTAAAATCTTCCTAAAATGGCTAGCTCTCATATTTGTAAATAGGTGAGTGGTGAATTAAGCCCAAAAAATATCTCTAAACTATCTTGGTAGATAATATAATAATACGAAAAAGATCATCTATCGAAAATAATGTGGAAGAGTCACTTGATTTGCAGAAGTACAATGAAAGCATAGTTGGTAAAGTGTTGTGAAAATGACGCTAACTTGATTCACTGATTGAGGACAAGATCTCGCATTTGGAAGTTGTCCACTATCTATAGCGAAAGTCCTTAAAGCACTAAAGCATGAGATTCCTCAAAGAGTTCACATGATATGTCTTATTGCTCAAAGAGTTCGCTGGAATGTCCAATCTCTTTCTTTTCCTCTCTTGATCTTTATGTGACTCAATACATATTCTCACATATATGAGACTTTTTTCATAGTTGGATGAACACTCTTTCTTCCTTTTTAATCATGATCAAAACATCATACTTTTCTCTATTTCATCACACAAAGTATGTGAAAGGTGATGAATAATATACTTCATCACACTTTTATATTGTTTTGATATTTTATATGATATGATACGATGATAATGTCACCAAAATCTTGCCATCATATTTTACTGCCAAATTTATATAGTGGAAAATTTTTTTGTGATGTTTTGGATTTTAAGTGACGTTATAATTTTGTCACCAATTAAAAATTTTATCTGTGACAAATTCTTTTAATAGATTTTGGGTGATGTTCTTAATTTGTTTTACAAATTGAACACTTTAGTTAACTATTAGTGACTTTGCAATTTCATCACATCAATGTATGGTGTTATACGAGTATAACATAAATGTTATAAACTTTTATCATCAAATTTATTTGGTGAGAAATTTTTTTGTGACATTTTGGATTTTAAATGACATTATAATTTTGTCACCAATTTAAAATTTTATTTGTGACCAATTTTTTTTATAGATTTTAGGTGACTTTATTAATTTTTGTCACAAATCGAACATTTTAGTTAACTATTAATAACATTGCAATTTTATCATGTCAATGTATCGTCACGTTATTAATTTTTTTGTCACAAACTCTTAATTCTAACAATCAAAATTCAAATCTTAACAATCTTAAATAAAAAGAAAATTATGATTATAGCATATTCCTAACATTTTTATTAAGTCTATAGTCATGATTTCTCAAAAAAGAATTAATATTATACAACAAGTATCTAACATTATTTTTATTTTATATTTTTTCTACTATCACTTTATGGTTCAATGATTTATAAAATTATAAAAAACATATTACCTACATTTATCATTTTTAGTTTTATTTATTACAAATATATTTAATTTGTTATTAATATCCATAAAAAAATAATTTTCATTGAAGTTTCCTAAACTATACTGTTTAGAATGATTTTTTTATTAGGTTTTTCATGCTCCCTCCAAAACCTATGCTAACAATCTCGTGGGTTTTTTTTTTTGCCCAAATCATCTCACCTCTAACTTTTCTTTGCTTTCCTGTCTAGTTTTTTGTCGAATCAGTTAATCAAGTAGAAGCAACTATCCAAAAGCAATTTGGTTGGCATTGATTGACTAACAATCCAAGGTTTGTATTCCAAAATCACTTTCAAAAAAATATTTGTTTGGTTTTAGGCTTTCCCCCAAAAAATATTTGTTAATCTTTGGTTTTAAGTTTTGCCCCATAAGTTGAGCTCCAATAATTGGGGTGGGGATGAACATGGATGATCTCTAGAAATAAATGCAAACCATTTGGTATTTTATTACCTAAGTGTAATTTTGATTTAGGAAAACTTCATATTAGTGTTTGATTGCTCTGTTATAGTTTATTTCAATTTGGTTTGTTATTTAGACTATAGCAACATGTTTTGGAGTTTGCTAGTTAGACATGTTTTCCCATAGTTTTGTTATAACTTTTTCTTATGTAGTTAATGCTAAATCTTATTTAGTTCAGCCTATCTTTTTCTAGTGATCAATTAGATTGTTGCAAATGTCAACTCATCCAGCATCAATGTTGTCTAGGCAAATAATCTAAGTTTTCAATTTTGGATGATAGAATATTTAAGTTATTATATATTTTAATTCTAGATGATAGAATATTTAAGTTATTATATATTCAGTCACTTAAAATAGGGGAATGCTTGGAAAGTTTTAGGAATTGGTTGAGACTTAGATTTTTTATCATGGCTATTCCCAATGTTTATTTGTTTATTCTTTTATAGAAAAGTAATTCAAGTCATAATAGTAAGTATGAGGATAGCATTTATAAAGTTCTCTGACTAGTTTACTATTGAGGATTTTGTTGAAAATAGTATGTTTATATGTATATACACACATTCAAAAAAGGACAAAAAAAGGGGCATTTGATTAAAGCTTGCGTTGATTTATCTCCATTCTGTCTTAGATTCCTCATCTTCATATTCATTTTCTTGGTGGTTCTTCTTTCATTGTTTGAATAGTAATTTTGAAAAACACAGCTAGAAAATTTATATTCAATGGCACATGTATAAATTTTGAGCAAGCTTAGTTATTTTATGATAGTAAATTTTAATGATAAAATCTATATGAAATGGGATTGTCATAATTGATACTAACTTTTTTGGTCACTTGAACTAGCATTAGTTTCTAAGAAGCAAAAGCATTCAGCTTGTATTATATGTTCAAAATGCTGAAGCTTATAAAGTTACACTATGACTAAAAGCATTTCAAAGTTATGATAAGCATAATCAATCATTAACCATTATAGTAACTGTTATCAACTCTGTCTAAACTTAAAGAATCTTACAGTGATTGGGATTAATAATAAGAGCCAAAATTCTCATTAAAATAGAAAAAATGGCATGGAACCAATATCATTAAAAGGGAAGAACAAAGAAACAGGGAGAAACAATATTTTTAGTTATTATGTATTCAGTCACTTAAAATAAGAGAATGCTTGGAAAGTTTTAAAACTGGTTGAGACTTAGATTTTTTGTCATGCCTACTCCCAATGTTTATTTGTTTATTCTTTTGTAATAGAGTAATTCAGGTCATAATAGTAAGTCTAAGAGAGAGCATATATAGAGTTCTTTGACTAGTTTACTATTGATGATTTTGTTGAAAATAATATATTTATATACACATTAAAAAAAGGATAAAAAATGGCATTTAAGTAATTACACAAGTATTTGAAGAGACCTTTAGCTGGTTTATAGAAGTAATAATCAATCAAAGAGAAGAAATATATATTAGATTCTATCAAACAAAGTAGTCTTTTTTTATGATTTTTAGCATTAGCCTTCAAAATAAGATGGCTGCAAAATGATGTTGTTAGCTTTTGTATGAGTAGATAGCAATCTATGCCTTGAAAGAATTCATATATACATTGAAAATACTTTGATAGATTAATGAAAGTGGGATAGAGTTTCAGGCTAGTGTCTAAGAAATGAAGTTGTAGTAACACATGCAGAAGGGAACAAAACAAGCTGTAAGAAGCCATTCAATTTGGATAGTAGCCTAGTATCCATGTGATGATGAGGCTGGAAGCCTGAAACTGTGGGTCCATACTACATGTTATCATTCATCTTGAAATTTTATTTTTCTCTTTATCTACTAGGCTAAAGATTTGTTGAAGGAAAATAGGCATACACATTTGGAAATTGGAAAGGCCTTGAGGATGTTTGGATGGAAAAGTCATCAGGCCAATGGTAAATGAACTTGAGTTCATTGGGTAAGAACTAAATGAAGTAATTGGATAACTAATGGACAAAAGCCAATAATTCTTGGTTTTGATTATATTGTTTTACTCAAGTTGGAAATTTAAAGTCGACAATAAATGCCTGGATCTTTTAATTTTGTTTAAGGAAGATGATTTGCATATAAGGTTAACCTATATATACACGATGTCAAGTTCATTGATTTTGTTGGCAAATAGGATCATTGAAGCAAAGTTTTAAGTGTTAATTTCAAGCAAAATTTGCTACTTTGCTTTGGAATATCTCCTCCATATAATATTCCTAGGACAAAAAAATATAAAAATGCTAAAGACAAGCATTTTATTGTTTGTTTAAGACTATAAGTCCAAACTAACAAGATTTTTGTCTCATTGTTCTTAAAATGATAAGGACAAGAAGGTGAGAAAATGGCTCATTTCTTTCTATTTGATATGGTTGAAAAAATGAGGCATTAATAAAGTTCTCTGCCTAGTTTACTATTGATGATTTTGCTGAAAATAGTATGTTTATATGTATATACATACATTCAAAAAAAAGGCTATCCTATTTAAAGGGACAAACATTCTACAATTACTTAGTTTTGCAACTTGTGCTACGAACATTTCCTTTTACGCACCCTAATATAATTTTTGTTTTGACTCATGTTTACATTGAAACTATTGCTTAAGGATGATTTAGTTTTTATTCGTTATTATTAAATGATTGAAGCAGTAGCATGTGTGGTCGTAATCTTTCCTTTTCATTGGTAGAAGAAGTTTTTTAAGATATTGATATCTTTCTTCTGCTCAAAGTAGGTCTTAAAGTATTATGCAAATTCAATTAATCTTATTTAGGGTTATTTTTGTACCTAATTGACATGGCTTTGATTAAAGCCTATTTAAATAGAACTAAGTAGTTGAGCTGGATACAAATCTGTTTAAATATTGGAATCTGTTACAAATTTATTTTTTGATTTAGTTTAGTTATGAAGCAATCTAAATAGTCTCTAATTCTACTTTTCATTTACAACAGGGAATATAAAAAAAGTCTTTCTTTGGCTTAAACCATTTGAAGATTGTAAAAAACAAAAACAAGTAAGAATTTTAAAATAGTTTTGAGTTACATTATTTCTTGTCAGTTGCTAATAAAATCCTTATGTAATGCACTAGCCTTAGGTTCTGTTAGAATATATATATAAATATATATATATAGATATACTGAATGAACCTTGATCCTTTTTACATGCAAATTTAGGGAATAATAATATTTCAATATATAATGTTTAGGGCACATTATATACATAGTTATACTGATTGGATTATATCATGCTTGGTTTAGATTGAATTATTATGAATGTTTCACATGCTTTGTTTCTAGACTTTTGTGTTACTTAATTTCATATAGTAATTTTGTTTGGTGTTTAAATTCTTTAGGAACATATGATTAACATGGATAAAAGTTGGATGATATAGTCTAAGTATTCTAACAAGTATGTGTTGGAGTTTCAACATTCATGGAATTTGTACATACCAATATGGGAAAATAATGTAAAATTCATTGTCCTTGTTGAGTTTGCTTAAATGTATTTTCTAGAAGTCAAGATGAGGTAGAAGATCATTTACTTTTAAAATGTATATCAAAAAGCTACACCAAGTGAATTTATCATAGTGACCAATTTGATTTCATAATGCCAACTTTTAGGAATCAATCTATTGGGAGTAGTAGTTCCTACCAAAGAACAATTGTTAATGAGAAACCTTTGGATGATGGTATGAATGATTTGTTAGAAGATGTATTTCCTAGAGTGGATGTAGATGATCATAGTTTTAATTATAATTTGGGTGAGGAAGAAGTTGAAAAATTATTGAGGCACAAAGTGGACTATTACCAGAATACTTTAACATGTCTAGTTTAAAGCTTATTGTAAAATTGTTGCACATAAAGGTTTATTCCCAAATGAGCAACAAGGCAATAAATACGATATTAGGACTATTGAGGGAGGCTTTTCCTACTAGTACAATTCTTTCATCGTATTATGAGGCAACAAGAACATTGAGATACTTAGGACTTAATTATGTGCCAATTTATGTAAGCAAATATGATTGTGCTTTTATTTTTGGGGGAGTTTAAAGATAAACTAAATTGTCCTACTTGTGGGATGTCAAGGTGTAAAGTTATTGATAAGTAAATTCCTTGGAAAGTCTTGCATTATTTTCCATAAAACCAAGACTCCAAAGATTGTTTATGTCTAAAAAAATAGTAGAAGATATGCAATGGCATGAGCAGAAGTGTATTGATGATGATACATTAAGACATCCACCAGGCGGGGATACATGGAAAGAATTTAACAAGGAGAATGGTTGGTTTGCACTTGATGCATGAAATGTAAGACTTGGCCTAGCAATTAATAGCTAAAACCTTTTTAGGCTTATAGCATATGATTTATTACGGTTATGCCATATAATCTTCCACCTTAGAAATGTATGAAAGACCCTTTCATGATGATGTTATTACTTATTCCTGGATGAAATTCACTAGAAAAAGATATTGATATATATTTGAGACCATTAAGAGATGAGTTGAAAGATTTATGGGAAAATGGATTAAAAACTTATGATGCTTACAAGAAGGAATATTTTCAAATGCATGATGTGGTACTATAGACTATAAATGACTTTTCGACTTATAAGAATTTGTTAGGTTAGAATATGAAAAGACATTTGGCATGTCTAATTTGTAATGATGATGCTTTTTAATAAAAGTTGAGAAATAAAATATATTATATGCATCACAATCGTTATTTACCTTATGATCACATTTGGTGAAAAAGCAAAAATGTTTGATGGTAAGATAAAAAAAAAGGCCAAAGCTTAGGGTGTTATCCAGGAGTAGTTCTTAGACCAATTAGAGGCTGTGAAATATATAAATTTTGGAAAACATCCAAATAAAAGAAAGAGAAAGTGAACCCCCAAAGAATTGAATTGCACTAAAAAAAAAGCATCTTTTTTTTAGTTGCCTTATTAGTAAACACTTAAGCTATGACACAATCTTGATGTCATGCACATTGAGAAAAACATTTGCGATAATGTTGTAGCAACATTGTTGAATATTAAAAGAAAAACAAATGATACGATAAGTGTTAGGTTAGATTTACAGGATATGAAAATAAAAAAAGAACACTTAAAAAAAACTCTCAGATGGTTTTTACTTAATACCTCATGCATGCTACACTTTATCAAAAGATGAAAGAAAGATATTTTTGGACTTTCTAAAATCATCGAATTTTCCATATGAATATGCTTCAGACATCTCATGATGTGCCAATGTAAGTGATGGTAAGATTTTAGGATTGAAGAGTCATGATTGCCATATACTTTTACAAAGACTACTTCTGGTTGCTATTAAGAGAGTTGTACCAAACAAATGTTTATGAAGCACTGGATGATCTTGGCAATTTCTAAGATTATGTTGTAAGACATTGAAAGATATGGAAGATCTACAAGTAGACATTGTCCTCATTTTGTGTAAGTTGAAAAAAAATTTTCCTCTACCATTTTTTGATGTGATGGTCCGTTTAGCTCTACACTTGTCACACGAGATCATGCTTAGAGGACTTGTGCATTATTGATGGATGTATGCCATTGAAAGGTAGAAAAAAATTTTACAAATTTAATTTTTAAAGTATTTAAAGAGATAATAAAATATAATAAAGTTTTCTTTGTTTACTAATAGGTTCTTAGGTAAACTCAAGACATATGCACGAAATAAAGCTTGTCTAGAAAGATGTATAATAATAGAGGCATATACTGCTAGTGAATGCTTAACATTTTGCTCAATGTGTCTTTTTAGGATTGAGACAAAATTTAATTGAGAAAAGAGAAGCTATGTGAAGGCAATCAAGTGAATGAGAAAAGGCTACCTATTTGTTGAAGAAGTGTTTGCCCTTTTGGAGCACCAAAATATGATGTCTTGTCACAACAAGAGTTTGAAATAATTCAATGGTATATATTGAACAATTGTGATGAAATCGAACTATATTTGGAGTAAGTCTACTGTCTTCAATAATAAATATTCCAATAAGTTCAACTTTTAGTTCAATTAAACTAACTTTCATTTCAATTATTTTTACTTTGTTATAGAAAATATAAAACAGAGCTTGAAATACAAAATACGTTATCTACCGAAGAAAGGCATAAAGAGCAATGTCCCTTATAGTTTAAAAGACACGTAAATAAATGATATTTATTGAATAATAATAATCATTGTAAAATCATTTTAATAATATTTATGTTGACTTGTTTTCCTTAAATGATAGGTTACATGGTTACGAGATCAAGGTTTCGAAGAAATTTCTAATGAATTATTTTTATTAGCTTATGGTCCTGATAGACATGTTCAAAAGTATACATGTTACATTGTTAATGGGGTAAGGTATCACATGAAATAGCATGATTTCCATTTGAAAAGCTAGAATAGTGGTGTGATGGTTGAAGGCAATCATGAAGATGAGCAAATATGACTTTTATGGTGTTCTTATTAATATAATTCAATTAGGTTACATAAAATTTTGTCAAGTTGTTTTGTTTAGATGTGAGTGGTTCGACCTTAATAGTAAATGAAAAAGAATTCATAAAGATGGTCATTTAGTAAGTATTAGTGTTAATAAATGTTGGAATAAGAATGACCCATTTATTTTTATCAATTCAAGCATAGCAAGTGTTTTACATGGATGATACTAACTTAGGGAAAGATTGAAGAGTAGTACAAAAGCTTCATCATAGGCACTTGTATGATGTTCTAGAGATGTAGCATGTTGAAGCTGGTGAAATGTTCGATGTGGATAAAGATCAAATCAATCAAGCAAATGAAATATTTAACAGTGATAGGACAATGCAAATTGATGAAAACGAAAGACTATTGGATAGGAATGATATTGCTTCTGATGTCATTGAATCTAATTTAATGGAGAAAAAATAAATGAAATACTTAATGATGCATCCATAGAAGAATCTAATCAAGATGGTGAAGAAGGACTTGAAGATTGTAGGGAAGAAGGACTTGAAGATTGTAGGGAAGAAGAAAATTTGATTATGGTGAATATGACAATAATATAGATCCTATGTTGTAACTATTTATGTTATTTCCTATATTATGATAAATATTGCATTGATATATTTTTTTTTCTAACATTAATAGTTGTTTTTATATATTGCTTGTTATTTTATCTTGGTAACTACTTTTTGTATCATGTTTGCCAACTTTGTTTAAATCTTTAGCCTATAACTATTATTGTTACAACTAATTTAAGGTAATTGGCAAATTAATTATTGTGTTCTATTCCTTTTCGATTTTATTATACTAAATAAAGGATGATTGGTTACACGTTCTTTGTTTCTAATTCAGGATGGCACCAAGAAAAAGATGTAGGAAAAGGACCACTAGATAGTATGTTCATTCAACTAGTAACATACTATGTAACGTCTTCACTGAAACCACCACAACAAGTCCAACCAGCTAATAACTCACTAGAATCATAATAGCAAATCCAAACAGCTTATGAGTCAATGGAATCACCATAAAAAGTCAATCAAGATGCACCCATTGAAAATGTTGGTATGAAATCATTTATTTTTGTTTATACTAGAAAAAAAAACTATAAACTCTTTTGAGATGAATCGTTTATATGGTTAAAAATATTTGAATTTGACTATTTGGAATATTTAGCTACATAAATCATGATCTAGTTTGAGGCCTTAAAATTAAAAACTTGTTAGAAATTAACAAGACTCAACTTTAATGTTAGAGTGTCTATGCCTGCACTAATTCTGTAGCATGTAGGATAAAAGTCAAATCCCAAAGGGTAAAAAAGTTGATACTTCCCGAAAAAAAATGCAAAAACATTCACAAAACCAGAAAAGCACAAAGACAAAACAAAATTATCATGCCTAATCATTACAAGGATCAAAACCATGAATATCAAAGAAACAAGATAAAAGTAAGTTGAAACAAACTCATTTTCAATAGTAATAATACATGTCCAATCTCTCCCCTAAAAAAAATTCAATCAAGTTTTCCGTTATGTTGTCTTAAAACATTCACTTAGAAAAACAATGCAATCAACCCATGCCACACAAGTATTTTGAACAAAGACAAACCAAAAAAAGTCATTGCCAAACCTAATCTTTTCCATTTATATCAACTTTGACAAGCTTTGAATAAAATTTCCTTTTTCCTTCAACAACACTCTCCTCCATATGTATGAAAGCAACTTGAAGGGCTTCATCATTCCTAATAAAAAAAATAATATCATAAAAGCCAAAACATGGTACAATTAATCAAGGATCCTGAGTACATCATATAATTTTATATCCATACAGATAGCAAATGGCTTCATTCCTAATAAAAAAATACAAAAGTCGTAAAAACCATACCATGGTACAATTAATCAAGAATCCTGGGTACATTATACAATTTAATATAAGTAAAGACAACAACAAAGAACTTAATAATAGAATGAAGGCAATCAGGTATTTAAGAAATCACATTATGGTAATATTAACAACAAGTCTCTTTGAGAATTGAAAGGACAAGCATTGAACCAAACTAGCATGGTTCATTAGTTGACAATTGAATTTTAGTAGTAGCTCAAAGAGTGCTTGAGTCAACCTTATATTAATTTAAATTAGGAACTATTATTCTATTTCCAATTACAAAAGGTTAACAAGGTTGCTAAAACATACTATAATTTTAAAGCATTGATACCTCTGTAACAAAAGAGCAATATCAATAGCCTCAACTTTTTTGTTTTACTTTTGTTGACCATAAATTTAACATGAAAAAACATAAGTAAACTTTATATATATTTGTGCTCGAGCTTTACACAACAACTCAAAGCCTTCAGTTGTTAGGCAATTGGTTTGAAAATACCCATCCACTATTAAATAAGATTGAAATGGTATGAGCATATTCATGTTTTAACCTTAAATAGCATAGATCCCTGTAAAAGGTTTGAAGAGAATACCTCCCAAATATCTCATATCTAGGTAACTTCGTAAAATTAATGCCCTTCTATAATACATCATACTGTAAGTCAATTGTATGTATATTCATGTTTTAACCTAAACTAGCGTCCCTTGAGGTAATTGGTCGTGATGCACCCTAGTTGATCATACACATCTCTTTTCAATCACAGTATAGCGAAATTCAATACCCCTCAATTAAGTAAGCATGTATATCATTTTAGAAAATTGATATGTATAGCCAAGACCTATCTAATCATATGAAATTATAGTAAGTCCAAAAAACTTCTATTAACGTCAAAGAGTTAGAACTATGTGATAATTTTGTTGATGACAGTTTACATTATTCATAGTAACTTAACCACTTGTCCTATTTGGGCAACTCAAAATCTAACTAGCTATTAAATTTAGTTACAATCTGGTTCCAACCCAAACTTGAGCTCTCTTCTTTTTTTTTTTTTTTTTAAGATCAAGTATTGTTGTGCATTTATCAAATTGTTTCCTATTTAGGCTTTAAGTCATGTATGCCGATTGATTTGGCATGTTTGATATTTTAAACATTTATCAATATTTTGTTATATAAACTTATTTTAAGTTTTTTTTTATTATACTATGAAGTTAATTTTTGTCATCATTTCAAGAGATTGCCAATCTTAAAAAATAAAAGCTTCAGTTCACCATGTTTGTTTAATTTATTACTTTTATAGATGTAGCTTTTATCCCCTCTAAAGGAGTAAGAGGCCCAACTCGGAGGATGGGACATGAAAAACTCATCAAAGGGAAAAAAATGCTAGTAATTAACATACCAATAACTAAAGGTAGACCTGCTTCGTGAAGTTCAATCGGCTAAATTATTTTATGAAATTAGAGTCATTATTCAACAATTCATCCCAATCCCAACAAAATGGAAAGCTTTGAAGGATACAGACAAGTAGCATGCCTTTGAGAGACTTAATGTAAGTATTATTATGAAACTTATTATTGGTTAGTTTTGAATTTATGTTATTTGAGTATATCAATTAATTCATTTTACGTTTTATTAAATTGGATGATGACCATGTTAAGACATTTTTCTTGTCAATTTTATCAAAATTGTCAAGAAACCATCAATACAGGCTTCACTTGCAATTTAAAAAGTTTTCAAGCACTAAAGTGGCATGTCTAAACAACCCATTGAAATATAACTTGACTTAAGAAAATTGGCAAGAGTTTTGTGATTTGTTTAGTGATCTTGAATATTAGGTTATTTTCTTATTCACATTTTAATTTCATATTTGTTTAGTGATCCAGAATGTTAGATTCTTTTAATAATTTACAACATCAATATATTATATTATTTCATTCTTTTTTAAATAAAAAAGAGGTATGAGACAAATGTAAGAGTTAAAAAATATGTAAAGTTAACTCATAACTAAGAATTGAGAGCTTTTGTGGCTAGTCTCTATGCTATGATAAATTTTTAAGTTCCCCAAATTGTTAAACACTATTATTTTCTATTTGAATACTTTTCTAGTCTCAAACACTTTTATTGTATTTACAATTTTGTAATGTAAGAATGACCAAGAACCTAATAGGATGGAATTTTTTAAGGCAACTCACCACTTAGAAAATAAAATATGGTTAAAACTTGAGACTCAAGCAGCTTATGTAAGAAATTTCAAGTTAAGAGTTATAATTTTATTGTTGTAGTGTGATTTTTTGAGGTAATAAGATTTCTATTAAATGCTAAGAGAAAATGCTAGAGTTATAATAAATTTCTACTGAAGAAGGAACATAACCTAAAACTATTAATGCTATAGTGGATGAGGTGGTCGATACTAGTCAGGATACATTAAAGGATTTGGATACGGGCCTAAACCTACTACTAAGACCTTGTTTGTAAGTGCTACAAACTAGAAGAAAGTTTTAAAAAGACAAGAAGAGCTTTAGCAATACAAGTTAAATTTTGGGTTTTTCAAGCTCAAATTGAAACTATGACAAATGCTTTAGCAGTTGCTGGAATCTGAGGGCCTATCCCCTAATTTCTAAATATATACTTAAATACATCATTTTGTATATGCTCATAATTTAATTTAACTGAGAGATGGTGGACCAAGAAAATTAATCATCATAAATATTTAATTTTGTAACTAAGATTGAAAGCAAGTTTTATCAAGCCATTTGATGTCCTATTGAAATTGTTTTGATCTATTTACTTCATTATTGATTATATTTGAATTTGGAGGATTTGTGGATAGCAATTTGTTGGGTTGTCCTCTATGTTAATTAGTTTTTTCTCACTCTTAAAAATCTAAGGAACTTGTTTATAGTTTATGAGATTATCCTTTATAGGCAAGATTCTAACATCAATAGCAAATGTCAATCCATTGTAGTTTAGTAGGAAAGTGAAAGATACATAGTAAAATTGAGATCATTTCTTTTTATGTTTAATGAAAAACAAAGTATTAACTTTAACTTATTGTAAAGCTTGTTCTAAAATGATGATGCCATGTTAATTTTTACGTTTATTAGATTTTAATATTTTTGTTAGTTGACTAGAATGTGAGTCATTGTATATTTTATTTTGATGGATCCCATGGTCTTATTTTGTTTTGATCTTATTGTGTCTATTGTCATTTAATATATGTTATTAATTATTTATTACACTTTAAATGACACAAACTCACAATCAACATAATTACCTTTGACACAAGAATTGGATTGAGAGATTCAAGACATGCTTTTGATCATGAACTATTTCATAGTTCTAATACTCTTTGTTTTTTAAACAATATTACTTTTATATGATTTTAGAATTAACTTTAAAGAATGTACTACATTTAAAACCAATGCATATATTTGGATGATACTTTATCATTTTTTCTTATTTATATAGGATTTTGTAAGAACAATATTATTTATATTAGATTATTTTAGAAAAATGATAGTCAAAATTTGATATTTTATCACCATTATAAACCAAATTCTTTTCAACATTAAAATGGTTAATTTGTCACTCAAAAGTATTTTCCATGAAGATTATAATGTCGTCATATTTAACTAATGATATTTATTTCAATGAAAAAAATAAATTTGTAATTGGTGATGTATTTAATTGACACAAATTTAACATATCATCACCTAAATTAAACATTTTATGTATATTTGGTGACATTACAAAATTTTTTATGACGTTATCTTATAATCATAGGTGATGTTAATTGTATCACCAATACTATTAAGATTTACTCTTTGTTATTTATATATGAGATTTTATCATTTATTTTGTGATGATTATAGCATTTAATGATTTTTTTCATATATAGTTGGCAAAACCTAATGTCATAAAAAAAAAGTATAAAGTGATATTTGATTTTATTGTCACGTTTGACGTTATCTTACAATCATAAGTGACATTAATTATGTCACCAATACTATGATTATTTACCTTTTCTTACTAATATATTAGATTTTATCATTTATTTTGCGACGATTATGGCATTTAATGACTTTTTTTTTCATATATAGTTGACGAAACCTAACGTCATTAAAAAATAAAGCATAACGTGCCATTTAATTTTATTGTCACCTTAGATTCACAATAGGTGACGAACATTGTGATATTTAATTTTTTGTCACAGAATATATATGATGACGAAAAATAAATATTTAATAACATTATTCTATGTACCACTAATGGGCAAATTTGTTGTAGTACACCCATTTTGGGAGGCCAAATCTAATATCTCCCACTCACACAAAATCGGTGGCAAACTCTCATGATTAACAGAACATTTTCTCTACTCTTTGCAATAGGTTCATTCAAGGAAATAAGCCATGCGACTAGCATACTTTAAGAGCTTAGTTGCTATATGACTATTAGGTGCATATAGTAACTCAAAATCGCATTTAGTCACTTATAAAAGTGTTAGGTATGTGTAGTAACTCTCAAATACAAGTAAAGTAAGTATGCAAAACCTTAGATCCATTCAGTCACATTTCAAGTTCCTTGCGATCTTTCTTTTATCATATTGCATGATATAGTTATGTATTCATAATTGTGTTCGATGTTTCAAACATAATTGGCCGGCTTGTGAATACCAAATGTGACACCAAAATGATCTTTGCTTCTTCTAGAATCTTGCCATTTCAATTCAATTGCTATCTAGATATGTCTTATTAAATTGAATCATCCATGACCATTGGTAACATCGAGATAGCTAACATTAAATTGAAACTTTAACAAATAATCAAAAGTCCTTAAGGCTACTAAATATGATATCCTCTGATCTCAAGGGTCTCATACAATAAGAAGAAAAGATCTATTCTTTTGTTACCTTTATTGGTTGAACAATGCACATGTGGTATGAAACACATATTATGGTATTACTCTTTTTTTTCTAGGGAGCATATGTCTTTACCATTAAATATCAATATTGTATAGACGATAGTTCAAATACTCCAAGTATCTAACTTGAGTCCACAATTCTACTTGATTTCACATAATCAACCAGACTTTCACCTATCATTTAACATAGATAAAGTGAACTATGAGATTAATAACTTTCAGTCTCAAACCTCAATATCAAGTGACCTTATCTTGATCCCTTATCAAGGTGATTCCCTTTTAAGCTTAGGCTTTTAATTCATAGCTTAAAACTAATCTCATTTCTATGGTGTCAAATTGAAGCAATTACCCGTGTGAAAAGACCAGTCATCTATCCAACATACCTTTCAAATTATATTGTATATGTACATTACATATACATGTGTGCATGCTTCACAAAATAAAGTACTAAACTTTAACGGCATTATTCGTATTCAATATAAATCAACTCAAATAGGAAAAATCATAGATTGTTCACATGGAACATCTTAATCAGTACATCCTTATCTACATAACTCTAGAGATTTCATGTGGTTATAAAACATATCTCTAGGTAAGGGCTTAGTTAATAGATCTGCAATTATCTTATGCGTAGAAATGCACTTGTTGACTTTTATGCAATCATGTCTCTCATAAGAATATATTTGTTATCTTTGTGTTTAGTCTTTAGGATCTGTTTGTGAATGCAGTTGCTACCTAACTATTGCAATTCACTAACATTGAGTTAGAGTCATCTTCTCAATTCCCAAAACAGTAAAAAATCTCATAACCTAAACAACCTCTTACATTGTCGATGAAAGTGCTACAATTTCAACTTTCATTATCGATAGTGCTATTGAAGTCTCTTTCTTACTGATCCAAGATATAGCCTAATATCCAACAAAAAAACATAACCAGAGGTAGATTTTCTTTCATTTAAATCTCCTCTCCAATTGGCTTTCATATAGCCAATTAAATGCAGACCACTTCTTTAATAGCATAATAAATAATCCACAATGCCTTTATGATACCAGAATATCCTTTTCATAGCTTTTTAATGGGGTTAACCTGAATTGGATTAATATCTGCTTACCATGCGCATAGCATGGCAGATTTTTGACCTTGTGCACATCATAGCATACATAAGACTTCTAATAGCACTAGAGTAAGAAACGTTTCTTATTTATTCCTTTACCTTGTGGAGTCCCAAGACACATTCTTTGGCTTAAGCCTTCGTCTTTTACCAATGGATTATCAATTGGCTTCTAGTCTTGCATACTAAATCATTCAAGAATTTTGTTAATATATTACTCTTGTGAAAAAAAATAATTTCTTAAAATGATCTCTCTTGATTTTTAAACCAAATATGTAAAATACTTCTCATTTGTCCTTTATTTCAAACTTGAGGACAACCAAATTATACCATACTAGAATACTTATCATTTCTAGCAAACAGTATGTCATCCAAATAGAGTGACAAGATCACAAGCTTGTCTATTACTTTTTTGACATACGTGCAGGGATCTTCATCAATCATGATAAAATCATTTGAAATTATTGCTTGACAAATACTAATGTACCACTACCTAAAAAATTCTTTAAGACCATAAAATGATTTTAATCATCTGCACACTTTTGTATATTGACCTCTATTAATGAAAACTATAGGTTATTCTGTATTTTCTCTTCCAATTTTTTGTTTAGAAAGGCACTTATCACATCCACTAGAATTGTGTCCTTTTTGTGGATCAATCAATTTTCACACATTGTTTGATCTTAGAATCCTTTTTTCTTCTTCCATTGCCTTTTATCCACATTTTTTTTTTTTGCTTAACTTGTGATTCTTGTAAAACAAACTCAACAAATTAATCAATTTTAGTCCTGCTCCCACTAGAATGAAATACTGTTGGTTATTGATCAATATTATGCATTAATTGATTTGCAACTTACCAAATCATTTGCATCTTCAATATTATAAAAAGACATTTCTTGACTCATCTCACCTTTGTTTCAAAAACTCATTTTTATAAAAGTGACATTTTGAAATTCAAAATTTAGTTACATTCCCACTTGATTGTTCATTTATGAACACATATTCTTTTAAATGCTCAAAATATCTTACAAATATACTCTTTTTATCTCGAAGACCTAGTTTGCCATATGGATGATCAATCTTATGTTCATAGGCAGCACAACCCCAATGTCTCAAATTACTAAGATCAGGTTTTCTCCCAATCCATTATTCATAAGGAGTAGTTGTAATAGACTTGGAGAATACTCAATTGAATATATATATATATAGCGAGAGATGATTGATAACAATACTTTACCCTAAAAGTGATTTGCAAACTCACTTGGACCAATATTGACCTAACCATTTTCAGAATAATTTTAGTTATTGTCTTTACAATACCATTTTGTTGTGAATTCATTGGAATGGTTAACTGCCAATTAATACAATTTTCATCACATACCTATTTGAACTAATCAGGCAAGTACTTATATCTACTATCAGTTCTCAACACCCTAATACTTTTATCTAACTGATTTTTCACTAAATACATATACTTTTTAAAGCACTTTAAAGCTTTAAACTTGTAAACAATTAAATAGACAAAACTAAAATGTATATTATCATCAATAATTGTGATGAAATATTAACCTCCACTACATGTCCTGACATACATTAGGACACAAATATCAGAATGTATCAGTTTAAATGAAACTTTAACTCTAGTTTCTTTATCAAATGGTTTTCTTGTCAGTTTCCTTATTAGACTGTTTACACATAATGACTGATTAACATTATCATATAGGGGATTATAATCCCGTTTTTGCTAATCTGTCTATTCTTTGTTAACCTATATGGCCAAGTCTAGCATGCCACACATTCACATTAACATTGGCATCACAAAATCATTTAATAAACATCCAGATCTATAATTATTTGTTTTCGAAACAAATCCATATTAGTATTATTAAAATTCATAACAAATCATAGACAAAGAAGACTAGTGACAAAAACTAAATTCCATCAAATATCAAGAGCAAACAAGATATTATGTAGGATGGGGGTTTTTCACCTTATACACTTATAGGTGTCAATTCTTTTTACTTTAATTCTTTGATTGTTTCCTACATAAAAATATTTTTCTCATGTCTTACGCTACATGGTTTGTGGTTCATGAGTCTTTTTCATCGCGTTACATTCACGAGCAAAGTGACTCTCTTTACCATAGCTAATGCGCTTGACTTTAGCTTTGTTCTTCTTAAACTAAGCTTAAAGACCATTCTTTTTGCCACATTGACCATTCTTTGATTTTTTAGTAACATTTTCTTATTTTCACCATATGGCCTATGCTTCAAGTTCATAGCTTCCTTTGAACATGTGCATACCATCTACACACAAGCACTAGGTTAAGATATTTCTTATACAATTTTTCTCTAATTAAAAATGATGATAAGCATCATTAAGAGTCCTTATAATCTCATCGTTGCTAAAATGCACCTTCATATGCTCTTAACTATATGACAAGGACCAAATTATAGCTTAAACCTCAAGTTCATTTGTTAGAGTGTGATCTACCTCTTTTTTATACAAACTTTGTTGTCAAGGTACTCCACATATTTTTTAGTAATATCATGTGACCTTGACTCATGCATGATATCAGTCTCCATACAACTTAGCAACATAACCCGAGTAGTGGAGTTTTCTCTCTCTAAGCTACACAAACCCTTGCTCTTTTCTATGTTTGGACTTATTCCTATATTCAAGTTCAACTAGGACAATATTTAAAATTTCAAAGAACTTGTTATTCTTCTAACATGTACTGGATTTTCATACTCTGGATTTCATAATTATCCCCATTTAGTAACCCTATACTTAGATACAAAAACTATATTCAATGGATAATTCAATATTGAGAAACTTATGCACTAATTAATGCCAAGCATTACACATATTTACTTCACCACAATGTCACAAATAAAACAATGACAATTATTCACAAAAAAATAAAACAAAAAGGTCACTAAGTTCACAATCAAATTTCATTTTTATTGTGTTTGATTATCATTTATTCTATTTCATTGTGCAAAATTTTTCATTCTAAGATAGAACAAATCAATTATCTTAAAACTCTCACTAATCATAATATTACCTTCAATCAATAACCTGATTAATTAAAATTCACATAGACAAGTCTCATATAGCATATACATACCGAACACATCAATAAATTCCATCATTAAATATACATAATGTTTATTATATTGTGTTATCACTCAGTACATATCACTTGTCTAGTGATTCATATGAAATCCATAACCTATGATAGTTTCACATTCTTATTAGCCATCCATGGAGATTCAAGGATTTTATGTATGCTATTATGGAGACTTGGGCTAATAACGAAGGTCACATTCCTCCTTGCCTCTTTTTCATAAAATCACAAAATTTTTTATTAAAGTTGTAACATTAGGATGTTTTCTCTTGTTAGACATCCAACGATCTTTGAAAAAAATTCTTTTGTTTAAGTGTAAATAGTGTATTTATTCAACATCATATATATGTTTAAATCCTTTTTACATGCATGTTGCCTCACAAATTCAACCATTTAATCTTGTCGTTAACCCTTGATGATATACACACAATATCATCATGATTTGAATCCATTTGCTGCTACGTTAATTTAATGAGCAGCTTTACGGCCCTAAGCAATTGCACCTAAATCCTTATAATAATAGGAGTTCTCATAATCATTATTATGATTTTCTGTAACATATATACAAGAAGTTTTATGAACACACACAAATCTCATAATCATTAAAACATATTTTAATCATTCTAGTGCTTTTCATTATCCTAGAGTTAACCAACAACTATTAAAAAAAAATTTTAACATTCATTATTTTTGTAATTTTTTTTATTTTTCAATATGTTGAAAAATCAAGTATGGTATTTGAATTCTCTAAAAAGATATTCGAATGCATATTCAAAAATAGGTTAAAAAATTGACATTTTGCACATTTGGATACCCTATTGAGTATTCTAATGCTCAAGTTTTGAAAACTAAAAAACTTGAACCAAAATAATCCAAATGACAATGGCAACTTGCAATTGAATGTTTCAAAACATTCACAACAACGTTTTACAACAAAATTACATATTTTTATGTTCTGTAGATTTTTAAACACATTCTAGTAAAAATGCAAGAGCTTATCTATAATTTTAGTGTTTTAAGATAAACATTGAAACAACCAAGATTCAAGCCTACTTGGCTCTGATACTAATGATGGATAATATAATAATATACAAAAGATCATCTATCAAAAATAATGAGGAAAACTTTATTTGTGAAAGTACAACGAAAACATAGTTGTTGAAGTGTTGCAAAAAAAATGCCTACTTGATTCACTAGTTGAGGACAAAATCATGCATTGAAAATCGTCTACTATCTACAATGTAAGTCTTTAAAGCATCGAAGTATAAGATTCCTTAAAGAGTTCGCAAGGAATGTCTTATTCCTTTGTTTTGCCAATCTCTCTCTTTTCCTGACTTGATCTCTATGTGACTTATCATATATTCCCACATATATAAGAATTTTCTCATATTTGGATGAACATTCTTTCACCCTTTTTCATCATGTTTCATTTTAAAAGAAAAAGTGATTGCCATTCTTGTCTTATTTCATGATGGCGGAACGCCATCTTCATTTCTTTTTTATGGTCGAATGCTATACTTTTTTAGAGAGAAAGATTGGTATTTTGTTTTAGTTTTGATTCAAAAATCAAACTTTTAACTGCCATTGGTAGGTTTTATTGTAATTACAATATGTAGTTATTTCAAAGCCCACCCATTTTGGGTGGCCAAATCTAACACATTTAGAAATGAAAAGTCTTCTAAAGACTTCTTTGCTCCTTCCTTCATCCTTCATGCATGATTGGTTGTAACTTATCTATTCTTCCTTGGTTGTAATCTTCCTTTCATATGTTTTACCACTCCAAAAGGTCCAAGTTATAAACCAATGAGAGCTTTCCAAAATGCCATATTAGCAACCCCATTTAACCTTCTTCAAATCACCAAAGGATAGCACAAACTTTACATGCACATTTTACACCACAAGCTTTGCTTTTTTAAGCACCTATTTTTGTTTCAACTTTCATTATTTGGCTACCAAGAATTCAAGTTATTCAATGAAAAAATTTATAATTAAAATCACTAGAAAAATTCTAGAAATAAGCTCAAAAAATTATAAAAGAAAATATCAACAAAACTCTCTCAATATGCAATGTAACTTAATGACATTAGTTTAGGGTATTTCCTATTCTTTTTCCACCATAATTCCTCCTAAATATATTCAAATGTCCAAATTTCCTCATTTTCTTTATTTTTACCTACATATGAGAAAAATGTGCATTTAGGAGGATTTTTGCCACAATTTACAAGGAACAAGCCAAAATATAAGGAAAATTAAAATGAGCATGAAAATACTAAAATTTTATTTCAATCACTTTTACATACATGTAAGACATTTGAAGACTTTTATTTAAGGAAAGACTATAATATTCAACCAAGGAGTTTTTATTACATCAAAACTCTTTGATTAACCATTAAAGAATTATATTTCAAAAAGGATTATTGCAAGATTAATTTTAAGAGTTTTAATGAAAAGTAATTACAAGGTCTTGATAATGCAAGCTTAACCAAAACTCTTCAAGATTGCAAGATTAAGTGTGATAAACATCCAAGATGAATTCCAAAAAGAATATTCAGCCAATGCAATTCAAGAAGCAAATATCCCATATTCAGCTAACTTCTCCTAGATCAAGATAACTCTCATTCATTAGAGTTTGGATAGAAATTGACTTGTAACCTTTATCTTTATCCCATAGTCGAAACTCTTTTCTATAAATAAGAGGTTCACTTTTGTATTTCATATCCCACTCCATACCATTTTCCTTCTTTTCTTTTCTTTAGTTTCTTAGTTTCTGTTTAGTTATTTTGTTTTTGTATTAGGCTAAGGTGACAAATTAGCCATTACAAAATGCTTTTGTTTTCTAAATTCTTTCTTTATTTCAATACAAGTATTCCTTATTTTCAAGCTTTATTGTTTTTTGTATACAACTTCTTTTAAAGTAATCTTTAGTTTTTAAGTTCTTTATTTCATTATAGTATTTGGCCATTACTCTTTTCTTCAATACAAGCTTTGGTTTTTTGCAATCTTTGTTCAATTATTTTTTTTTTATGCTTTTACTCTATTTAGCATTTACAAATCTTTATTGTTTCAAGTTTCAATCTTTGTTTCTTGCAGATTTAGTTTTATTCAGCCTAATCCAAGATTTCCAAAGTGACAGTTGGATATTGAGATCTTGGTCTATATTGTTCTTTAGACTTGTAATCTAAACATTTACTTTTGTTTGTTTTAAACTGTTTTGATTTTTTCTTTGTTTGTATACGTAGATTTAGAAGTGTTGATCTTGTTCCACTTGACAATGAAATTGAAAGAACTTTTAGACATTTGAGAAGAAAGCAAACAATAACACTTGTACCAATCCCAATGGTGAATGTAAACAATGAAGGCATAAAACATTGAGGGATTATGCTGTTCCGAATGCCAATGGTTTTCAACCATCCATAAGAAAGTCGATCATATAAGAAAATAACTTCAAAATCAAGCCTTCTGTTATTCAAATGGTCCAAACTTCTATACAGTTTGAAGGGTTACCAAGCGATGATCTAAATCTTCACTTATCTAATTTTCTTGAATTATGTGATATTTTTAAATATAATGGTGTTTCAGATGATGCTATTAAACTAAGACTTTTTCATTTTTCTCTTAAAGACAAGGTAAAGAGTTGGCTATCTTCTTTACCGTCTGGATCAATCACAACTTGGGATGATTTGGTACAAAAGTTCCTTGTTGAGTTCTTTCCACCAACTACGATAGCTAAGCTAAATAGTGAAATAACTACTTTTATGTAATTTGATAGTGAGAATTTTTATGATGCGTGGGAGAGATTTAAAAAACTATTAAAAAGTGTCCACCTCATGGTCTCCCCTAATGACCACACATTCAAATCTATAATGGTCTCACACCATCTATGAGGACTATATTAGATTCGGTTGTTGATAGAGCCATTATGAGCAAAATTGCTGAGAAAGCACATGAGTTTATCGAAGAGATGGTAGCCAACCATTACCAATGGGGAATGAAATGTAACATACATAAGAAAACTACTGGTGCATATGAACTTAATGTTTTTACCTCCATTAATTCACAACAAGCCAATCTAACCAAGAAAATTGAAACTTTAGGAACCCCATCCCAAACCACCTTGTCCATGCCGTACAAAATCCCTTTGTGTAATGTGAAATCTATAATGGACCTCATGCAAATGAAAAATGCCAATTTGAGATAAAAATGGTTTAGTATGTTCAACAGTCCAAGCCTATTTACAATCCCTATAGCAATACCTATAACTCAACTAAAGAAACCATTTTAACGTTTCTCGAAACCAACCCAATCACCAAGCCATTAACCAAAATACCAATTTTTGCCCAAACCCACAACTTTATAACCCACTTTAAGAAAAGAAACCTACTTTTGAAGAAATGTTAACCCAATTGAGCAAGCTAATAATGCGGCCATCTAAAGCCAAGCTATATCAATAAAAAAACCTTGAGAACTAAGTAGGTTAACTAGCTCAAGCCATAGTCAACCGGCCTTTTGGAACCTTGCCAAGTTTATAATGCCTTGTATTCTTATGGTGATGATGATATCTATTGTTTTGATGATGATGATAGGATGGATGAGCCAGTGGTGGTAAACTTGCCTAGTTTTCTAAAGTAGCCTAGGGTAGATTTAATTGGAAAGGATAATGTGATGGAGGATGAGGAGTTATTGAGGTTTGGTAGGGAAATTTTAGGTAGTTTTGATCAAATGGCTTTAAAAGCTCTTGAAAATAATAAGCCATATAAGGAATTGGGTAAAAACTTTAAGATTGAGAAAGATCCTATAGAATACATTCAAGAGGAGGATCTTGAGGAATACATTCAAGAAGAAAACCTTGAAAAGTACATTGAAAAATCACCTAAGAAAGATGAAATGCTAATGCAAGTTGGGAAAGCACTCTTTGAAAACATACAACCAAAAATAAAAGAGGAAATACAAGAAGAAGAAACTTAAAAAGTGAAAAAGATGAGAATGACTCTAAGGACTTCTACATGCATGTGAGATATTTGAAGATTTTTATTTAAAGAAGCACTCTATGATATTTGGCTAAAGGATTTTTTATTGCATCATGATTTTTTGATTAACCATTAAAGAGTTATATTTCAGGAAGGACTTTTGTCAGATTAATCTTAAGAGTTTGGATGAAAAGCAATTACAAGGTCTTGATAATGCAAGCTTAGCCAAAACTTTTTAAGATTGCAAGATCAAGTGTGATGAACATCCAAGATGAATTCCAAGAAGCATATTCGACCAATACAATTTAAGAAGCAAATATCCCACATTTGGCCAACTTTTCCTAGATCAAGATAACTCACATTCATAAGAGTTTGGATATAAATTAACTTGTAATCTTTATCTTTACCCTATAGCCAAAACTCCTATCTATAAATAGGAAGGCTCACTCTTGTATTTCACATCCCACTCCACATCATTCTTCTTCTTTTTTTTCTTAGTTTCTTCTTGAAAACAATAAGCCATATAAGGAATTGGGTAAAAACTTTAAGATTGAGAAAGATCCTATAGAATACATTCAAGAGGAGGATCTTGAGGAATACATTCAAGAAGAAAACCTTGAAAAGTACATTGAAAAATCACCTAAGAAAGATGAAATGCTAATGCAAGTTGGGAAAGCACTCTTTGAAAACATACAACCAAAAATAGAAGAGGAAATACAAGAAGAAGAAACTTAAAAAGTGAAAAAGATGAGAATGACTCTAAGGATATCTACCTAAAGGTAGACATTTGAAGTAGCAACACCAACACTAAGCCATAAACCAATAAACTACTTGAGTTGAAAAACATAACTTTTATTGATGATTGTAGTGCTGCACTTCGACAACTTCTTCCAAGAAAGCAAAAAGATATAGGAAGTTTCACTATCTCTTGTAAAATTGGTCATTTAAAATTTGATGAAGCTCTTTATGATCTTGGATCTAGTATTAATCTTATGCCTATGAATGTTTTTGTGCAACTAGGATGTGGCACATTGAAACCTCCAACATTTAGTACTAAATTTGCTAAAAGATCAGTTAAAAAACCACAATGAATGTTGGAAAATTTTCTAGTAAAAGTTAGTAAGTATGCATTTTCTGTGAATTTTATTGTCTTAGTTATGAAGCATAATGAAGCCTCCTTACTTTTAGGTAGACATTTCCTATAGACTTCCAAAGCCTTAATTTATGTGTATAACTATGATCTTACTTTAAGATTTAAGGACAAAAGAATACAATTTATAACTAATGGATATGGTGTCCTTAAAGATGATGAAGATGTGCAAGCAGTAACTAGAGTTAAGAAAAAAGAAAAACCTCATGTTAAGGAGTCAAACTTGATCTTTCAATCCCATTCAACCAACCCGCAATACACCCATCTTTGCAAGCCTAAAACTAAAACCCCTAGCCCTAAGCTTAATGCTTCCACCATTGATCCAAGTCCAGCATATGTTTTACCTGTAATTAGAGTTAGTAAACCTCCTAGATCTAGTTCAGCTTATGTAATACCTCAAAAGCTAAACTCTTTCTTGAAGGAATGAGATAATTTTATAATTTAGTTATGATTAAGCTTGACCAAAACTAGCACTACTTAGGAGGCAACCTGAGTTTTATATTAATTGTTTATTTATATGCATTTGTTTTTCTTTTCTTTTTGTTTATTTTCTTAAGACAAGTATGATTTGAGTATTTTATTTGTTTGAAAAGTATTTTAGGGATAAAAGTGATGCAAAGAATTACCTCATAAAAACTGTAAAATTTGGCCTTTAAGCAAAATTTTGGAGAGTATTTCTTTTTCCTATTTCTTTTTCCTTATTTTGAAGTATTGCCTAATGTAAGTATGAAGGGAAAAAGAATGTTTTTTTAACTAACTTGTTTTTTAAATCTTTACCTTAATTGCTTTGTTTTCAAACTGAATTGGCACACTATAGTCTTTATTATGCAAGCTTAGTTAATTTTTCATGAATTATTCAAGATTGACTTAAGTAGATATGAGGACAAGTATAAATGTAGTGAAGCATGAGATGAGTTCTTAAGTGAGGATTTGGATTGAGTATGATTTTTATGTTTTATGTTCTTAGTCTTGATCTATGATATACATTGACTTTTGTGAAGAGATATGTAATGTATTAAGTTGTATAGAGATTTAGAGAATGAATATGACTTTAAAATTTACCTATTCAACCCTCGAGGTGAAATTCTATACTATATTTGACTTAAAATATGATTTAGGCATTCTTTGGACAGTTTGAACTTTTTTCAAGCCTACCTTTTTATGAAACATCCTTAGTACCTTATATTTTGAGCCTTTGATATATATATATATATATATCCTTTTCTTTGTTTATTTTAGCCAAATGAATAAGCAAAAGCCTTTTTCTTTGAATTTATCCCATTTTTATTGTTTTACCTGACCTAATGTTGCTTATACATATTTTTGGACAAGTTTTTATATTTGGGAGGAAGGGAGGAGCAAATAAATGAAAAAGAAAAGAAAAGAAATGGCAAAAAAAAGGTGAAAATAAAAAGCCAAAATTGGCTTAATGAAGAAAATACCAAAATAAAATGTTGCCTTAAAGTCCAAAAAGTTCAAAGTTCTTAATTCCAAGTTCTGAAGTCTAAAAAGTCAAAAAGGGTTTATGAGCCTAAAATTGCCTTTTTCCTACCTTAACCCAAGTCTTACAATACAGGTCTTAAAGACCTTTTGATATTAAGTCAAGTATGTAAGTCTAACACTAATGGAGAGGGAAGAGAAAAGTAGACATATGAAGTATATTCTATCTTTGGTTTGATATATGATGACATATTTTCCATTCTTTTTGCTTACATTATATGTATGGAGTAGAGATGGAATAATTTCATATGCATAAGAGTTATATGATATTGAAAGCTTACTTTTGAATGAGTTTCTTGTTATCCATGTTTGTAATTATCTTTGTATTATGCTATAGTGCATGATTGAGAGTTTGTGTGATTTTGGCTTTGTGCGCATGTATATTGATTTTTAGTATTGTTGATTTGAGAGTTTTGATTAAAGCCAAGTAAATATTTAAGTGTAGGGGTATAATAGCAATAAATTATATAAAAATATACAAGTTCAATTTGGTTAAAAAATTTTTAAATTTGCTTGAATTTGGTGCGTTTAATGTTTGTTTTCTTGATCTTTAGGTTTTTTTACTTGGAGTAGGATTTCTATTCATTTTCATGCAAAATGCATGCAAGATTAAGACAAGATCAAATCTTGTAATGTTCGGCTATTCATATTAAGAATGTAACCGATTTCTACTTGAAGTAGGTTTTCTTAAATTCAACTTGAAGTAGGAATCCTAATGGTACTTAAACTCCTACAAACATTCAATTTTCCTAAATCCAAGAGGACTTCTACATGCATGTGAGATATTTGAAGATTTTTATTTAAAGAAGCACTCTATGATATTTGGCTAAAGGATTTTTATTGCATCATGATTTTTTGATTAACCATTAAAGAGTTATATTTCAGGAAGGACTTTTGTCAGATTAATCTTAAGAGTTTGGATGAAAAGCAATTACAAGGTCTTGATAATGCAAGCTTAGCCAAAACTTTTCAAGATTGCAAGATCAAGTGTGATGAACATCCAAGATGAATTCCAAGAAGCATATTCGACCAATACAATTTAAGAAGCAAATATCCCACATTTGGCCAACTTTTCCTAGATCACATTCATAAGAGTTTAGATATAAATTAACTTGTAATCTTTATCTTTACCCTATAGCCAAAACTCCTATCTATAAATAGGAAGGCTCACTCTTGTATTTCACATCCCACTCCACATCATTCCTCTTCTTTTTTTTCTTAGTTTCTTTTAAGTTTCTTTTTATTAGGCTAAGGTGATAGATTAGCCATTACAAAAAGCCTTTTTTTTTTAATTTTTTTTTTATTTCAATACAAGCATTCTTTATTTTCAAGCTTTCTTGTTTTAGGTATACAAGTTCTTTTAAAGCAATCTTTAGCTTTTATGTTCTTTATTTCATTATAGTATTTGGCCATTGCTTTTTCTTCAATGCAAGCTTCAGTTTTATGTAATCTTTGTTCAATTGTTTTTTTTATGCTTTTACTCTATTCGGCATTTACAAATCTTTGTTATTTTAAGTTTCAATCTTTTTCTCTTTTAGATCTAGTTCTATTCGACCTAATCCAAGATTTCCAAAGTGACAATTGGATATTGAGATCTTGGCCTATATTGTGTTTTATATTTTCTTGATTTATTTTCAATTGCAATCCAATCAATTTTCCTTAGTTTAGAAATAAGTTATTAGCTTGTCACCTTTGGTACTTGAATCCACCCAACAATTCAATTTTATAATCTTTGTGGGACGATACTCTATTTCATCATTTTATTACTTGATTATGATCTGTGCACTTGCAAGCATTATAAAAAGTAGCAATCAGGTAAGTTTATTTCAAGATTGAATTTTAATTATTTTTTATTTGATTTTTTTTATGTTTAATATCTTATATGGGTTTTTGTATCTGTTACTTAAACATCATTATTTGATACTATTATGAATGATGACAAGAATGGCGATTACTGGCCAATTTGTTAGCATTGAGTGATGGTTGGCCATAAAAAGAAAAATTATAGAGAGAAAGGGGAACCTTAGAAAAAAAAAGATTGAAAATAAAATAAAGATGGGATATACAATTTGTTAAACTCACCATTTTGTCAAGGAAAGAAAGAAAAAAAAAAAAAAAACAAAAGAAATAAATAAGGAAAGCGAAATAAGTTCATCATTTTAGCAAGTCAACATTATGTCAGAGGTATCAATTATTTTTGGACTTAAACTAACAAAGTTTGAAATGTGACCTCAGTGATCTTCACCCTTTGAAACGAGTCAACTAGTTAAAATTGGATTGAAAGGAACGTACTTACAAATCAATTAGATGATTAGATCTCTTGAAGGATGATTGAGCTATAATGAGCCCTTTTGACGGTGCAAAACAAGTTGCTTAAAACATCCAAAGTAAAGAATTGGAAATGCGTAAGAATAATCTATACTCAAATATAAACAAAGTGATTGAAACTGGAACTAAAAAGAGTAGAGAAAGCTTATTAAACTAGGCTCTCAGCCATGATAAAGTTGAATGAATTTGATCAAACTTGATTGAAGAAAGTAAAATTGTTGATTGCTTACCTACCATAAATGTTTACAAATAAAAAATATGAATACCTAAAAACTAGTCACAGGAATTATTCTCAAAGAGCTTAAACTAAACTTTAAAAAAAAAAGGTTAATAATGACCTAAACTAAGACTAAAAATGATACTAGGTGGTGACTAGAAAGAGTAGGTAAACTCTTTTATTTATAGACTAGTAACTTCAAAAGATCATGCCACATCTTTTTCTTTAAATTTGTCATCAGATTTGACACATCATCAAACACTTTCCTAAAATTTTAGAGCATGAAAGCTTCTTTATCTTAAAATGCAACAACTACAACATCTAGTAATTAATTTGTAGTCAAATTATATTAGAGGTCCCTAAACTATGTGAAAATTTTCAATTTACTCTATTTACTGTAATTCATACAAATCTAATTTTTGGATTATTTTGATTTGATAATCTTAGTCTAATCACTAACTCCGTTAATTTTTTATCATTAAAAATGGTAACGTAGCTGCTAACTTAATGACATGGCCATTGACTTTATTGATGTGACATTGACTTGATGACGTGACAACTTGGATAAATGAAATAAATAGCTAAATTATGTGAAAGGTGTCTGTACTCACACGAAAGTTGAAATTTAATCCCTCTAACATAAAAAAATATTTTGAATTTTTTTTATTTTTTTTAAATATTGAATTTTAAAAATTGCCACAATCTTTTATAAATTTAATTTTTTAAAAATCTAAAAATCTTCTACAAAATTCAAAATATTTTTTGTATTAAACGGACTAAATTTCAATATATGAACTAAATTTCAAATTTTTTATGAGTAAAGAGACAATTTACATAATTTAACAACTGATTTTATCAATCCTAATTGCCACATCAACAAGTCAATATCACATATGCAAAGTCAACATCGCATCTGCAAAGTCAACTCCACTTCAACAAAGTCAGTGCCTACATCAACAAGTCAATGGCCATGTCAAGTTTTATAACATCAAAAACTGATAGAGTTAATGATTAAACTTAGATTATCAAATCAAAATTTAATGTTGCATTGCAAATTAACTTCACGTCAGCAAACTCAATATCTACGTCAACAAGTCAACGGTTATGTAAGCTTTTATAATAGTAAAATTGACGGAGTTAGTGATTAGACTAAAATTATCGCATAAAAATAATGTGAAGACTTAATTTATATGAATTATAGTACATTGACTAAATTTTAAATTTTCACAAAGTTTAGAGACCCCTAACATAATTTGACCTTAATTTTTAGCATCGTATGGTTTAATTAAGCTTCGTTTGTTTCGCGAAAAATAACTTCTGAAAAATAACTTTTACATTTTCATATGTTTGTTTCGCAAAAAACTAACAGGTCAACGAAAAATGACTTATTAGTCAATAAAAAATGAGACTATTTTTTTAAAAATTATCTTATGAATTTAAAAAGAAAAATATATTTTTTGAAAAAGAGCTATCTATAAGTAGAACTATAACTATTTATTAATATTTTTTAGCATAATTTTACTTATAAATAATATTATATTAATTAATAAATAATATTATATTAATAAATAATATTATGTGAATAAATAATATACTATTAATATAATATATTAATAAATAATATTAAGAAATAATATTATAATATATTAATAAATACTATTATAATAATAAATAATTTTTAATATTTTAATAGTTATATTAACATTATTTGAAAAAAAATAGATTTTTTAGAAAACAATCAAATAACAAAAAAAAAAAATTTATTAACTCATCCAAAGAACAAAAAATCTCTTTCAATTTAGAAAATGTATGCATTTTTAAGAAATTAGTTTTTGAAAATTATTTCTGCGAAACAAAAGAACCAAGTCTTTTAGCTTTTTATTTTTTTTTACCATTTCCCTTGATTTTTTACCACTTCCGCTAGTAGGTTAGGAGCTGTTCTACAAAATCTTCAACCTCGATATCCTTTGTTATATTTAGGCAAGTGACTATTGGCTTGGTCTCCCTTTGTTGTACTTGATTCTCAAACTCAAAACTAATTTTTACATAAATCTTAAGCCCTAAAAATTACCAGAAAAAAAACCCACGCATCAATCGTCAAACATATGGTAAAAACTATGGTGTAAACAAAGATACACTCAATTTACAAGTATGATTGCTTTCATTGATTATTAAATTAAATTAATCCAATACATATTAGCATTAGATAATTTTCTTTGGACATAGCATTAAATATTTTTCTCTGGATATATATCCTTAAGATAATAGTACTACGCACAAAATGAAATACGTAAATGATCCCAACATGAGGGTAAGGAATTAGTCTAAAAGTAGCCACTCTTGGATCTCACCTCAGAATGGCTACTTAATGACTGGAGTCAAAATGACTATTTAAAGACACTTTGGAAAGTGACGGGTAAAGGTATTCCGTGGCGCGAGCAATCCATGACCAAACCCCATGCATGCTCGTGTGATGAATAAAGGACCATTCCCCCAACCAAAAACCAACCTCATGCATAACTCACGCACGGTGAATGAAGGACCATTCCCCCAACCACAAATGTTGTAAATAGCACAAGCTTGTGTAGGGATGGGAATTGGGAAAGCAGATGGATCATACATTCTTCTAAATTAACAACTTATCATTACCCAAAAACCAGCAAGAAAAGTCATTATTATGTCTCAGGGATAGTTTGTCCTAGAACTAGAAATAAATAAAACATAAAGACTAGCCCAATACATATATAGTTAAAACTTAAAATCTCATACATTCAAGCAAGTTTCGCCTCATAACAACCTAAATAAACAGTGTCTCACTCAAATTCAAAGATTCTCGGGCTCAATTGCCAGATTGACGCAACTCTGGTCGCACAAAATCAGCATCTGGAGGCACCGAAATGTCAACCGTGGGCCTCAATTGAGCACAGACTTCAATGGCACCATGCACCGGGTCTGACAGGAAGTTGCTGAGCAGATCTTGGTTGACGGGAGTGCCCTTGTCCACTGCCACCAAAGCTTGTTGGGTAAGGATGTAATCGAATCGAGGGGCCCATTTCCTTGATCCCAATCGTGCTGTTGTAGAGCAGTTGTCAACCATAAAAGAAACTCCACGAGCATGCATAAATGGATTTAAAGAATCCACTGCCTCTATCACACTCTCATTGATGATCTCAGAGTACGAGTGCCCTTTCTTCCTCAAGATTTCAATCTTCATTTTATTGCAAACCAATATAAAAGGATCATCAGACAAGCACCAAGTCAACCCTGTCACTATTTTACAGAGAAAGCTTTTTTTTTTTTTTTTTGTGCTATTTTTGACAATCTAGATCACTGTAATTGCTTTAACATGACTGAAGAAAAACATATATTACTACTACATTATTGCATTATTAGAATATAGACATTTTGTTTCAAATTTTCTTTTTTATTATCAACCTATGGGCAAAACACATAGGCTCTCACGTGAACTGTAGGCTCATAGGTTATTAGATGTTAAACTGACAAGAAAACTAGACTTAATCTTAGCCTAAAGGCCAAGAAAGGCATTCATATTTTCAATATAAGAACCACAATACTTATTGGAACAACCTTTGTATATATCTAGGGCAAGCATCATACCTGAGCCATCATCAAGGCCACATAGACACCAGCTGTAAATGGATATAATGGCCCTAAATCACCAGCAGGTCGTGCCCTTCGGACTCGCTCACCAACTTTCCACATGCGTGTTTGGTCAATTTTCCCCATTGGGAAAGATGGGAGACCATCCTTCTCCTGTAAAACAATGCAAAAGACAAAATGAATCATACTGGTCCAAAATGCAAAGATATCCATAAACTATTTATGGATGATTATGAGAATATTAAAGTCTAAATTATGAGAAACCCATATTCATTAGAAGTTGAAGTATTTACAGCAAATGACAGAAATACTTACATAAAAGCGTTGCCCAGCCAAGACAACACTGCGGATTTCACTTCCACTGGCTACATCTTCGTAGCACTCGTACAATATGTCCATGCATGGGTAATAAGATGCACTATATGCAGTCTCAAATTCCCTTTTTCCCTCTTCAGACAAGGAATTGTACACAGCCAACATGCCCTGTTAGAGGAAATAATAAAGTATATAAATACAAATGCTTCCATGTATTGGTGTGAGTGTATGAACAGGAGTAAAGCAGGAGAAAACAATAAATAGATGATGAGGAAACAGGAGAGGTTTGAGAAATTGGACGCAAAGGGAAACCTGTGTTGAGATTGTCTTTGATATAATTCCTGTAATGCATTCAACAGTGTTTTTGTAAGCAAGATCCTCACTCATTCCATTTTCTGTGTATCTTCTAAATAAAGACTCCACAATTCCGTGAACAGCACCAAGTAGAATGCCTAGAAACGACATATAAGAATCATCAAGCACAGTATGTTAAGGGGAGAAAAGGAAAGAAAGAAAAAGCATACAAAGTCGATTGCAGAAGTGCATGAAAAACTACTTACCCCTCTCCCCAAAGATGTCACTCTTGTACTCCTGCTCTAAAGTGGTAGCAAAGGTGAAAGGAGATCCAAGGGCAACTGACCACCCCAAGGCAACATCAGTAGCTCTACCATCAACATCCTGTATGCAAATAAATTACTCAGTGCCTTAACAGTAAACAAAGAAAGGTAAGGTAAGGGATATCAGAAATAGAAAGATGCAGGGCAAGAAAAACATACCTGATGGACCCCAAAACTGGAATTGATTCCAGCACCATTGATCTCTTTGCCTTGAACATAAAGTCTCCTTACTGATGGACCCATTCCTTTGGGACACACGGCAATTACACTGATGTTCTTTGGGAAATCAAGTGCCATTGACTGCAAGTGGCCAAGAAGAAAGCCATGGGAAAGCCCAAGGATGCTGTTTGGTTTCATGTGGGAGAATATCTTCTCATAATTTTCTGCCTGCAAAATCATATAGTATTCAATTCTTTGTACAAGAAAAACACAAATAGTAATACCATGATAACTAGTTTTTTTCTTTTTTTTTCATTAGCAGTTTAGCAAAAAATAATAATAATAAAAAAGAAACAAAGAAACAAGAAATATATTCAACAAACCTGTGCAGCATCAGATATCAACAGTAATACAAGATCACTTCCAGAAATAGTTTCCCATATATCACCCAAAGTGCCATTCTCTTCAGAGAACCCAGCGGCACGGGCTTCAGCAAAAGAACGAGAACCCCTCCGGAGTCCAATCTGTAATTTTTTTTTTTTTGGTTGAAAAAAAGAAAGAGAAACAAATTAAGCAGAAAAGAATAAGTCAGTTGCAACAACACATGCCCACGGCACATAAACAGGTATTAATCAGCTAAGAATAGCTACAAAAACAAAATAAAGAGATTACCTTGACAACAATATCAGATTTTGCTTCAGCAAGAGAATCCCTCAAATTTTGAGCTTGAGCAGGTCCCTAAAAGAAGCATGTTAAGGATTTGAAAAAACATACTTCACTAAGTACAAGAATAGAATTACGCTAAGGTACAGCCAGGTTTCACTGTATCTGAGCCATACATAACTAATAGAAAAAAGAAAAACACACATTCTTCATTAGGGAGAAGATAATCAATGAAATGGCAACAGCAACTCATGTTGCATGTTGTCTAAACAGCAAGGGCAGAAACATTATAATGACAAAACCGATTGAAAATACAAACAAAAAAAATACATAAAACAAACAAACCTTGCTAAAAAAAGAACACGAAGGTTTTGTTTGGTACCTGCGAACCCCAACCAACAACGCCAATCTGCTTAATCCCTTTGAAAGCATCAGGCAGCAACTTGAACAAATCCCTTCCTCCCCTCACAATGTACTAAAAACCAAATTTTAACACACACAACCAAATCAATAAGCCCTCGAAATGATCAGGAATGAAAAACCCAAACTAAAATAAAAATAAAAATAAAAAACCAAACCGACCTCGTCATGACCAGCTAGGGAGACTTTCTCTTTCTTGAAGACGAAGGTCTCGAAATCGAGAGAAGTCTGAGGTTTAACGGCAGGAACGGAGACCATGCGAGAGGCCAGAGCTGAGCCGCAGCCATTCGCAGTAGTCAGTCTGGTTGCTTTGAGAGACCTCAAGGATCTGGAAGCGGAGGCCAAGAAGCCTAGATTAGAAGGGGTGGTTAAGGTTTTGAGGGTTTTTGAGGAAGAATTAGGGGAGGGAGTGGCGATACAAGCAGAGAAGGAAGTTGCCGCCGCCATTGCTAAAGAGGAGATGTTCAGTTTCAGCGGAAAGGGCGAGGCTAGCAACTAAGAGAGAGGGCCAAACTTAATCTGACCTCACCATTTTATACTACAATTCAGCATCCTGCCCTGCCCTTTCCTGTCCTGCCCCTTTTGATGTTGGCTTTAGCATGCACTATGTGCGCAATACGCTACACAAAGTAATTTAATTAAATCGACATGTTCTTTATATATTGGTGATTATAAATTTTTAACTTCTTAATGTTTTATTTATGTTTTTTACATATGTTTTTTATATATTCACTTTTATGATGTAGATAAGCTATAATACCAATGAATAGATTGAAAGAAATACATATTAGAGATATTAGTTCAGAACTGTCAATGACACCTGTTGATTTTGGCCATGAATTGAATCTTTTAAAGGGGAATGTACCTAATATCAATACTAACTTAATCACTTCTAACCCTTCAACTAATACTAGATCTGATAATATAAGAGGTCCAAGTTTAGATAGTATCCTGCTAATTCATTTTGCTTCTAATTTGAATGCAGGAATCATAAACCCCATATTTAGATTTCGATTATAATCATTAAAGTATTGGTAATTTACTAATTGATTTTTTATTTTTTTATAGTTGATAACAATGGTTAATAGAGGACCAAAAGCCGAACAAATTTGAAGGAATTATTTGCATTACCTTCAAACAAGCGTATTACAGTGTCTGCAAACTTTGATAGCCAACCAATTGGTGAAGAGTCTCAACTGTTTGCTAGATTTCTAGGCATGGTTGCCCATAATGGAATGAAATTGCTTATTCATTATGAAACATGGCATAAAGTTCCAGTAGAAGTTAAGGTTGATGCCTTAAACTTTATTGAGGTATTAATATAATTAATTATATATAAAAAATTAATTATTTTAAATTTGGTTTATTGATTATAACTTTTCTTTTTGTATTATTATAATCAAGATTTGTACTTGAAATACATACTTCATTTGTGCTTAAGTCATTGGAAAAGAAATGGAAAAACTATAAGTATAATTCAAAGAAAAAGTATTTCGATCGAAATAGTATTGTAAAGGCCACAATAAAACATCTACCTCGTAATGTGATTAGGTGACAATATGAACAATTAGTTAAATTTTTGTTCTCAAGAAAATGAGAGGCACTAATTTATAACTTTTAATATTAGTTTTAATAATAAAGGCGTTTTATGATTTTAGTTAGTAATATTTGTATTTTTACCATATACGCAATTATATTTTATGACAGAAAAGAGAAAAAGATTGGGATTGCTAGCATAAACAATAGAAATATAACCACACAAGTAGATCAAACAATTTTGCAAGAAAGCAAAAAGAAAAAGTAAGTCTATGATATTAAACTTATTTGAATATATTAACTTAGTTTCCATTGTTGATATATATAAAAAAGTTGCAATTTACGTCTGTTTAAGACTTTTTGTGCTGTTAAAAGATAAAAATATAAATTTACAGTTATTATTCTATTTTAACGGTTTTGATAGTTTTAATACATGATATTAAACTTGTCTGAATAATTAAACTTGGTTTCTACAGTTGATATGTGTGAAAAAGTTATTGTTTACATCTATTTAGGACTTTTTTTACCGTTGAAAGGAAAAAATACAAAATTGCTATCATTATTCTATTTTAATAGTTTTGATTGTTTCAATACATGATATTAAACTTTTTCGAATGATTGAACTTGGTTTCCATTGTTGATATATGTGAAAAAAGTTGCTATTTATGTCTGTTTAGGACTCTTCGTGCCATTAAAAGGCAAAAATACAAATTTATAGTTATTGTTCTATTTTAACAATTTTGATAGTTTCAATACATGATATTAAACTTGTTTGAATAATTAAACTTGGTTTCTATGATTGATATGTGTGAAAAAATTGTTGTTTACATCTATTTAGGACTTTTTTTGCCATTAAAAGGCAAAATGCAAATTTACTTTTATTGTTCTATTTTAACAGTTTGGATAGCTTTAATACATGATATTAAACTTATCAAAATAATTAAAATTGGTTTTCACAGTTGATATGTGTGAAAAAGCTAACATTTATGTCTATTTAGGACTTTTTATGCCTTTAAAAGGCAAAAATGCAAAGTTGCTATTATTGTTTTGTTTTAATAGTTTGGATAACTTCAATACATAATATTAAACTTATCCAAATTATTGAACTTGGTTTCTACAGTTGATATGTGAAAAAGTTGTCATTTACGTCTATTTAAAACTTTTTTTGCCGTTAAAAGACAAAAATATAAATTTACTATTATTATTCTATTTTAACAATTTGGATAGTTTCAATACATGATATTAAACTTTTTGGAATGATTAAATTTGGTTTCTATAGTTGATATGTGTGAAAAAGTTATTGTTTAGCTCTATGTAGGACTTTTTGTGCCGTTAAAAGGCAAAATGCAAATTTGCTATTATTGTTTTGTTTTAACAATTTGGATAGCTTTAATATATGATATTAAACATGTTTGAATAATCGAACTTGGTTTCCATAGTTGATATTGTTACACCTGAAGCAATAATCACAACAATACAGAAGTAATAGACAACAATCAATAATCAAATACGCAAAAAAATAAAGCACACCAAGATTTACGTGGAAAACCCTCCAGTGTAGAGACAAAAAATCACGGGCCACCAGAAAAATCTTCACTATCAAATAATAGTTATACAAAGTTCTTCTCTAGCTAAAACTAGAGCTAATCAACAACTAGAGAAACAATTGGAGAAATCTCACCAAATAAGTGACTCAACAAATATACCCTGGATTTGTTTCTAGAGAACTTCAAACCCGATCTTCACCGTTCAGAATGTAGAACTCTGAATCATAAACCTCCTGACAAGGTTCCAACTCAATCGGACCACGGATTGACTTCTGTTCAACCAACTCTCCCTTCTCTTTTTTCTCTCTCTACTTTTCCTGGCTTTTCTTCTTTCTCTGCTTAGTTTTCAACATCCACCTAAAACAACCCCACCTCTTTTTTATTAAGTAGCTAGGGCTCTGTGTAAAATAAAAGATCAAGGCCCATGGCCTTTACTTGGTCCAAAACCACTTACATGGGACTGGACCCCATTTTCCTAACAATCTCTCCCTCCAGTCTCATTAGAAGGAGATTCATCGCCATAGCAATTTCATTTGGAACTTACCTTGGCCAAGGAACTCATTCCGGTCAAGTTACTGTAAAGCTCAAGCTTTTCCCTGGAAAATATCTTAGTCAACATATCTGCTACATTCTTATCAGTATGGACTTTCTTCAATAACATCTGTTGTTCTTCAATCACTGAACGTAACCAATGATATCTAACATCAATGTGCTTTATTCTAGCATGGTACATGGTATTCTTACTCAAATCTAAAACACTCTGACTATCACAAAATACCACATACTCTTTCTGATTCAACCCCAATTCAAGAAAAAAATGTTTCATCCAAAGTATTTCTTTACATGCTTCAATTGCTGCAATATACTCAGCTTCTGTAGTTGACAAAGCAACACACTTTTGTAACTTAGACTGCCAAGATACAGCTCCTCCTGTAAAAGTGAATAAATACCCTGAAGTAGATTTCCTACCATCAAGATCGCCTACCATGTCAGCATCAGTAAACCCTTCTAGAACTGGTTGTGAAACTCCATAAGTCAAGCACATTTTTAAGGTACCCCTCAAATATCTAAAAATCCATTTTACTGCTTCCCAGTGAACTTTTCCTGGATTAGAAAGAAATCTGCTCACTACACCAACTGCATAAGCAATGTCAGGACTTATACAAACATAAGATACATTAAAGAATCGACTGCAGAAGAATAAGGAATACTAGACATAGCTAGTTGCTCTTTCTTAGACACTGGACAAGATTTCTTACTTAGATGAAAATGGTTGGCAAGTGAACTGCTAACTGATTTAGCATGTTGCATGTTGAATCTACCAAGCACTCGTTCAACATACTTTTTCTGTGACAACCACAGCTTTCCAGCTCTCCTATCCCGGATAATGTCCATACCAAGAATCTGCTTTACTGGATCTAAATCCTTCATATCAAAGGACTTAGACAATTGTTCTTTCAACCTGCAAACCATACTAGCATCTTGTCCTACAATCAACATATCATCAACATATAATAATAAGATAATGAAGTTACCATTAGGAAATTGTTTAACATACACACAAGAATCCGTTGCTGTTCTTTTATAGCTATGACTCACCATAAAAGAATCAAACTTCTTGTACCACTGTCGCGGAGCTTATTTCAAGCCATACAAGCTTTTCTTCAATTTGCAAACTAAGTGCTCTTTCCCTTTTACTTCAAAACCCTCAGGCTGATTCATATAAATGTTCTCATGTAAATCACCATGCAAAAATGCAGTTTTAACATCAAGTTGCTCAAGTTCAAGATTCAAACTAGCTGCCAATCCCAGTACCACTCGAATAGAACTCATTTTTACAATTGGAGCAAAAATCTCATCAAAATTGATGCCTAGTTTTTGAGAAAAACCTTTTACTACCAATCGAGCTTTGTACTTCACTAGTTTGTCACCATCTTTTTTCAACTTGAACATCCATTTATTCTTTAATGGCCTCTTTCTTGTTGGAAGTTTAACAAGATCATAAGTATCATTCTTTCGCAATAACTCCATCTCTTCTTTCATTGCTTTTAACCAGTGCTCTTTATCCGGAATAGCCTGCACATCTTGAAAGCTTTTTGACTCCCCTTCACTGATAACTAAAATAAAATATGAACTTGGATACCTGGTAAATGGCCTGCGCTCTCTAGTAGATCTCCTGGGCTGAGACTCTACATCACTTGATGCTGAAGGTAGCTCCCCCTACTCAAAACTAATAGCATCTGGCTCATCACTAACTGTGGCTGGCTCATTCATATCTCCAAGTTTTATTTCTGGCTCATTTTCACCATCTGTGGCTCTTTCCTGTGAAATCTCTGTCGGTGTTGAAACATCACACTCAACAGTAACTCGTGTAGTCTTCTCATTTTTCTCAAGGTCTGCTATGATTTCTTTTTCATGAAAGACCACATCTCTGCTTCTGACTGTCTTTCTCTTTACTGGATCCCATACCCTGTAACCAAATTCTTCATCATCATATCCTACAAACATATACTGTGTAGCTTTACTGTCAAGCTTTGACATCTGCTCTTTTGGCACATGCATGAATGCTTTACACCCAAAAACTTTCAAGTGAGAGTATGAAGTATCTTTTCCTGTCCACACTCTTTCTGGAATGTCAAAGCCCAAAAGAACTGATGGTGACATGTTAAGTAAATAACAAGCTATGTTGACTGCTTCACCCAAGAATGGCTTTGGTAATTTTGCCATCCTCAACATACATCTAACTTTTTCCATAATGGTGCGATTCATTCTTTCAGCTATACCATTATGCTGCGGTGTTCCAGGTTCTGTCCTCTCATGCCTAATCTCATGCTTTGAGCAATACTCTTCAAAGCCTTTAGATGTGTATTCCTCATCATTATCAGTTCGAATACACTTCAAGGGTAACCCTGTCATCCTTTCAACCATGGCATGAAATTTTTAAAAATACTGCAGTACCTGACTTTTGTATTTCAACATATACACCCAAGTCTTACGTGAAGCATCATTAATAAAAGTAACAAAATATCTGCTACCACCTAATGACTCAACCTCAATGGGACCACATACGTCAGAATAAATTAATTCCAATCTATTTTCTTTTCTTTGAGAACTTTTACGAAAAGAAACTCTATGATGCTTATCAAACAAACAATAATCACATGAATCGAAAGATATACCTTTGGTCAAGGGAATGAGAGAGTGCCTTGCCAAAACTTGTAACCCCTTTTCACTTATGTGTGCCAGCCTCCTGTGCCATAAGTTTGCTGAAGCATCATTTTCAACGGTATTTACCTGGTTACCGTTCAATTACATTCATGTCTTATACATTGTGCAGCATAGTTTTCCCCTTGTAACTATCATAGATCCTTTGAGAAGCTTCCACTGTCCATTCTTTTGTCGACTTTCATATCATTCCTTATCAAGGATATTAATAGCAAGCAAGTTTATTTTCATATCTAAAATGTGTCTAACATCCCTCAAAGTCAACATGCAGCCTGTACTAGTTTGTACAACAATATCACCAATCCCAACAATCTGTGACACACTCTTGTTTTCCATCTTGGTATAACCAAAGTCTCCTGCTTTGTAAGTTATAAACAACTCTCTCTTAGGAACACAATGATATGCCGCTCATGTGTCAACTATCCACTCAATGTCGGGATCACTAACATGATTACAATCACCATGTGTACAATCAAAGTAACTGAATCACTATCTAAATTCACTGTTGCAACATTGCCATCATCTGAACTCTTGCCTTTCTCATCTTTTCGCTCTTGCTTTAAGATTCTACAGTTTCGTTTTATATGACCCGTCTTACCACAATGGAAACACTTCACTTTACCTCTAGATTTGGATCTATGTTTAGACTTACCACGACTTTTTGAGTCTTGACCTCTGTCGATGTTTCTACCCCTATTCTCTGTGACTAGAGCTTGATTCCCAGGGTTTACATCTTTTCGTCTCGCTTCTTCATTAAGCATAATATTCTTTACCATCTCCAATGTCACCTTATAATCAGGAGCTGAATTAAGAACAGTCACAACTAGAGTATTTCAGCTGTCTGGCAATGAACTCAAAAGAAATAATGCCTTCATTTCATCATCCATCTTAAGCTCCATAGTAGTCATTCGATTAAATATATCTTGAAAATCACTCAAGTGCTCTGTAACAGATTGTCCATCCCTGTACTGTAAAGTTGCAATCTTTTTAACAAGCATAACTTTATTCATACCTATTTTTCTCTCATACAATGCTGCCAATTTTTCCCAAACAATGTGAGCATCTGACTCTTACGTTACATGATGGAACACGCTGATATCAACCCATTTTTTGATTATAGCCAGTGTCTTTCTACCTAGCTTTTTCAAGCTTTCATCTTTCATATCCACTGGTTTAGCCGAATCACCCAATATCGGCTCATACAAATCTTTGCAATATAGATGATCCTCCATCATAGGCTTCTAAATTGAATAATTCGATGCTGTTAATTTTATCATGGAACCTGTATCACCCTCCATGATCTCAAACAGAATTTACTTCTATCCTGGGTTGCTTCTATATCGATGTCTCAAAATAACCCTCGCTCTGATACCACTTGTTGCGCCTGAAGCAATAATCACAACAATACAGAAGCAATAGACAACAATCAATAATCAAATACGCAGGAAAAATAAAGCACACCAAGATTTACGTGGAAAACCCTCCAGTGTAGAGGAAAAAAATCACGGGCCACCAGAAAAATCTTCACTATCAAATAATAGTTAACAAAGTTCTTCTCTAGCTAAAACTAGAGCTAATCTATAATTAGCGAAACAATTGGAGAAATCTCACCAAATAAGTGACTCAACAAATATACCCTGGATTTGTTCCTAGAGAGCTTCAAACCCGATCTTCACCGTTCAGAATGTAAAACTCTGAATTATAAACCTCCTGACAAGGTTCCAACTCAATCGGACCACGGATTGACTTCCGTTCAACCAACTCTCCCTTTTCTTTTTTCTCTCTCTGCTTTTCCTGACTTTTCTTCTTTCTCTGCTTGGTTTTCGATATCCACCTAAAACAACCTCACCTCTTTTTTATTAAGTAGCTAGGACTCTGTGTAAAATAAAAGATCAAGGCCCATGGCCTTTACTTGGTCCAAAATCACTTACATGAGACTGGACCCCATTTTCCTAACAGATATGTGTGAAAAAGCTAACGTTTACGTCTATTTAGGACTTTTTATGCCATTAAAAGGTAAAAATGCAAAATTGCTATTATTTTTCTATTTTAACAGTTTGGATAGCTTTAATACATGATAATGAATTTGTCCAAATGATTGAACTTGGTTTCTATGGTTGATAAGTGTGAAAAAGTTGTCGTTTACGTCTTCGAATGATTTAACTTGATTTTCACAGTTAATATGTGTGAAAAAGTTGCTATTTTCCTTTATTTAAGACTTTTTGTGCCGTTAAAAGGTAAAGTACAAATTTGCTGTTATTATTTTGTTTTAATACTTTGGATAGTTTCAATACATAATATTAAACTTATCCAAATGATTATTGGTTTCCATGATTGATAAGTGTGAAAGGGCAAAATACTGTTATTGTTTATGTTTGTTTACGTTTGTTGTCATTTATGTCTTCGAATGATTGAATTTGGTTTCCACAGTTAATATGAGTGAAAAAGTTGCTATTTTCCTTTATTTAAGACTTTTTGTGCCATTAAAAGGTAAAATACAAATTTGCTGTTATTATTTTGTTTTAATAGTTTGGATAACTTCAATACATAATATTAAACTCATCCAAATGATTATTGGTTTCCATGATTGATAAGTGTGAAAGGGCAAAATATTGTCATTGTTTACGTTTGTTTAAGACTTTTATGCTATTAAAAGGCAAAAATATAATTTTACAATTATATTTCTATTTTAACAATTTAAATAGATTAAATACATGATATTAAACTTATTCGAACGTTTGAACTTGATTGACAAGCTTGATATGTATAAATAAGATACTGTTGATATATATATATATATATATATTTAACGATAACATATATTTTTATGTAAGAGATTGAGATGATTGAAAAATTAGACGTATGAAACTTTTTCGATTAACTCACACAAAAAAAGATGGATCTTACCTGAATGTTAAAACACAAGAAATTGTGGTAATTTGTTATATTTATTTTATACAGAAAGTAAATATATACTATTTTAAATATATTATGAATTAATTGTTAAACTTTATAGTTTTATATGATTAATTTACAAGAGTTAGAGAAAGAGAAAAGGACCACTAAGATTGAAGTAGCATCTGATGGTTCTATCAACATGCAAGAATTGAAAAATTAGATTTTAATAGAAGTTGCTAGAAAAGAAAGACATGGATGGGTCCGAGGCCTTGGATTGGGTCCAACACCATCTAGCTATTATAGATGTAGCTTTCAATAATTTACATTCTTAGCAATTCAGTCTTCGCGAGACATCTCCATATTGAGAGAGGGGTTGTAAATTATGCAACAATGTTTTGAGCAAATGGAAGTAAAAAGAGATAAGCGTGCTAAAATTAAAGAAGAATGTGATAGAATGAACTAAGAGCATGCAAAATTTCAATTGTTGCATGATCGATTTAACACTTTTATGAATTTTATGCAACAATAATTTTTAGGAACTAATCTAGGTGGTCCACCAACTCAAGTATTATATTTAGTAACTATTTACATTTTTTAATATAAAAAATAGTTTATTATTAAGTGCTAAAACTTGTATTACTTTATTTAGTAGGTTCTTAAGCACGCTGTAACCAAGGTGAAAAAAATCCTTAATCGAATGGTAGTATTTCAAATCTATGCAGTTATAATTTCATAAATTTTAAATTTTGGTTAATGTACTAAAATAATTTGAATGTTATTGCATTATTATTAAACTTTATGTTACATGCATATTTGAACAAATTATGCATTTATAATATTTAGTTTATGAATTTAAGTTCGTTTTTATTTCTTTTAATATTTTTTATTTAATAATAATATCAATATTAAAAGAAAATTTTAAAAAATATAAATATCTTAATTCAGTGGCGTTTGTGCTTAAAACGCTGCTAAATATTAAATTTTAGTAGCATTTTTAAGCATAAATGTCGTTAAATAGAGTGGCATTTTTTAATACAAATGCTACTAATTTGGCGGCATTTATGCTGAAAAATCTGTTAAATTAGTGACATTTTTCTGTTTTCCCCAACGCAGGTATAACCGACATTTTTAGTGGCATTTTTGTCAAACACTGTGAATCTTTTAATGGCATTTATAAATGTCGGTAAATGTTAAGAAAAAAAAAAGGCCACTAAAGACCTAATCCCCTATAGTGGATCATGTCCCTTAATTTATATTGTTTTAATCAACAATTGTGTTATTTTACTAAGAATACATTTTTTTTAAAAAAATTATAGTTATCTTTTAACAAGTGGTTAATCATTTCGTGAAAGGTCATAACTCGTTTGAACAAAAATGTTTCAATTTGAAAGATATAACTTTTGAGCAAGGGCAGTCGACTTCTTCATGCAAGTGGTTTACTTCTTTATAAATTTAAAGAATGCTACATACATCAGTCAACTTCTCCATAAGGTAGTCGACTTCCCTCAAGTTTTAGAATGCTCCAGCATAAGGCCAGTCGATTGCTTTTAGTAGAGAAGTCGATTATCTTAGTATTATTCTTGAAACAAAAGACTTTCCAAACCTGTTAATTTGCCTTAGGTTAGGCAAACAATTGTTTTATTTTCCAAACATGGCAGTCCATTGCTATAGATAGGACAATTGATTGCTCCAGTGTAATTTTTGAACAAAACTAGAAGAACCAATTTGTTCATTCATAAAGTCTATAATAGTTAACTTCCTATGCAAATCAATCGACTATTCATATTAAAAGTCTTCTCCATTTGATTCTTTTCATGTTATGAATCAAATCCTTGATCATCAAACATTCTTAAGCTATTTTTTAATTTCTGTTTGATTAATATTCTTAGTTAATTATCTTTCACTTATTTTATAATGAGAAAGGATTAACTTATACGAGTATAAAACTTCTTAATTTTATCTATTTTTTTCCATTAATTTCAATAAATCTAAAGAATGAAATTAAACTATCTTTTTCACTTATTCTTTCATCTTTTAAATCTATAGAAATTAAAGGTTAAAAAATATATAAAACTAAAAAGTTTTATACATATATAAATTGATCTCTCATCTTTTATAAATTATTCTAATAAATAATGATATTGGTTTGCTATATTTTTATTTATTTTTTATTTAATCCACAACTTAACCTCTTATCAATAAAAATAAGCCCAGTTACTTGCGCATCCATGTCTAAAGGCCGTTGCATACAAGAAAAAAAGAAAAATAAAAAAGAACAATTCTAAAACACAATATTCCTTAAAAAATAAACATAAAGTAAGTCTATGAAATAATACTCCATACAATTAACCATGTCTATGAAATAATACGCCGTACAATCAACCATTGATAGTTAACCTTTAAGTAGATTTTGGCAGAGGAGAAATAAAAACAAAATAAAGAAAAAATGGTTATAAAATATAATATTAAGATATTTTATCAAGTAAATCTAATAATTCAAAATATGATATTATAATATCACATAAAAATAATAAAAAATTATGAAAATAATGTAACCTAAAATTTTAACAAAAATAAATATATGTGTTTAATAAAAATAAAAATATTTTATATTTTTTTATCAATATAAATTATAATATATAAATTTTATGTAAAATATAATAAAACAAATAATTTATTAATATTTTATAAAAAAACAAATAAACAAATTATCAATTCTACTGGCGATTCCAATCAAATTCCCTATCAGCTTTGCCTTTGTCTTTTGAGGTGGGGATTGGGCAATGACCAATGACCATATTTTAAGACTTTTGTCGCTGCCTCGGTCGGTTTAAAGTTTATTGAGACACAGTACTACATTGTTATTCTTACTACGAAAAAATGAAAATAAAATTGTTCTAAGAAAGAAAAAAATGACATTGAGATTGTAGGCAGGCACTTTCCCATTCATTCCCTCTTCATTCTTCAAACAAACAGCTTCCTCGTTTTGCCTCAAATGGAACTTCCACAGTTACACTCACAAACAAGTAAAACCAAAAATCTCTCATAAATAGGCTCCGCGTTAATCTTATTGACTGCTTTTTGCTGTTTGGTAGCATGGACCAGTTTTCTTGGAGCTCCAACTCTTATAGCTCTAGTTTTTTGGTGAATTCAGGGTGTCAAGGGAAAACAAGAAATGGGTCCTTTTCTTCTTCTTCCTCTTCCTCATTAGTTTTGGATAGTGAGAGAGGAGAGCTTGTGGAGGCTACAATGAACCTGCCAAGAAAGGGGGTGTCAGCCGACAGAAATGTGGCTGCTCTGAAGAACCATAGTGAGGCTGAGAGGAGGCGCCGTGCGAGGATTAATGCTCATTTCGATACACTCCGTGACCTCGTACCGGGTGCTAACAAGGTAAAATATGATCGTTGTTTGCATAAGATTTTGGTGAATAGAAAAAAAAAAGTATGGTAGAGATGGTAATTGGCTGACTGTAGTTTTTTTGTTTGATTGGCTGATTTAACGTCATTTTAGCAGTATCTAATTCAAAATTTTTACACTTGATCAGGATTTGATGGTTTAGAAAAAATATAAAGAAATATTGATTGCTAAATGCAATTGTTAAGTGATGACTAGTGTTGATAATTCAGTTAATAAGATAGACTGTGAAAGGCTTTTTTTTTTTTTTTGGATAAATAGACTGCGAAAGATTTATATATGCAGCCCTGTCAGTCCAATACTAGTAGAATACTATATCTTAAATTGATTATTCTTGTTAGTTGAATCATGTGATAGCTTTGTTGTAAATTTTGGGGCCAGTTGATGTGGATAGTTCCTAATGATTTGAGGGTTAGTTATAAATTCTTTATCTGTGAGTTAGTTTAATTCTTTAATTGGGTTTGCTGAATTACATGTCTTGAGCTCACAGATGGACAAAGCATCATTACTTGCTGAGGTGATTGGACACTTGAGAGAACTAAAGAAGAATGCGGAAGAAGCTTGTGAAGGTATTCTAATACCAATGGACACTGACGAAGTGAGAGTGGAAAAGGAGGATGAAATGGATGGAAATCCTTGCTTGATTAGGGCAACTCTGTGTTGTGATTATAAACCTGGACTTTTGTCTGATTTGAGACAAGCACTTGATGCCCGCCATCTGATGATAGCGAAAGCAGAGATGGCAACTTGGGAAGGAAGGATGAAGAATGTTTTTCTGGTGGCTAGCTGCAAAGAGGGGGACTCTAAAGATGCTGCAGTAAGGATTTCTACAAGCACTGTAGACCAAACACTTAGGTCTGTACTTGACAAATTTTCTGCTTCAGAGGAATTCTCCTTAAGAGCTACACTTTCAAACAAGAGGCGAAGGGTTTCTTTGTTCAATTCTTCATTGTCTTCTTCATCTGCATAACTTTGGTGAGCATATAATTACTTAGAAGTGGTTCAATTCTTTAGAATGCAACTTTTTATGTTCATAGTCATAGTAGTACTGGATATATATATATATATATATATAATAATTGCTTATGTTTCATCTGCTGTATAAACTGAGGAATTTATATACCCAGGTCTCTCATTGCTGGATTATAGGTGACTGGATAAGATGTACCTGTTGTAATATAAATCATAGATATTGTAAAATGAGCAACTTATCTCATGATTTAACTTTGTGGTTGGGGAGTTATTTTATCAATATTCTTCTTTCATTTGGATAATGGTGAATCAGAGACGGATTATGTCTTTTGTTTGCTTCAAGATACATTATGGTTATTTGGTAAATATCATCATAATCCTTGTGACTTAAATCTTATAACAATAATGTATAATAAGATACTCTGGGTAAATGCTTATTACCCAGCTTCCTCTCAAATTAGATAACATCTGCTTCTGTGAACCTTGAAATTCAGGAAGCTCTATTAAGCAGTGTTTTCAGAGTGTGTGACCAGGTGCACTGCAAATCAAAAGAAGTGCCATGCACCCTCTAGGCAAGGGGCCATACTTTTTTTTTTTTTTTTCAAGTCAAAAGGTATGTGAAAGGCATGCATGACTTGAGTGTCCCTTTGATTTTTAGTTCTTTCAAAATGGAAAAAAGTGAGGAATATAGTTAATGCAGAACTTCTTGTTGGAAAATAGAAGTTTGTTGATCTAGTGAAGGAGGATGACTTGTACTTAAATTACAATAATGCTTGATCTTTCACATATATTAGACAGTATAAACAATCAATCTATTTATCGTTAGTTAACCAAATTATATAATTTTAAGCTCATGTATGTTTCTATATGTGTGTGTGTGTGTGTGTGTGTGTGTGTGTGTGTGTGAGAGAGAGAGAGAGAGAGAGAGAGAGAGAGAGCTGGCTTGAGTTGGGCTAGTTTCTTTTTTGTGTTTGTGTATTCTACCTTGGGCAATATAATGGATGACTGCCTAGAGATTACTAGATATCTTGTTAGATAGCTACTAATTACGTCTCCAAAAATGAACAAAAACAATATGCACAGTAAATATAGAAGCAGAGAACAATGTCAGCTTGTTTATACATTTTCTTGGTGCATATATTGGGATGTTTACCTTCAGCCTTCTATTTAGGATAAATGATTATTAATGTTTATCAGGAGTATTCACTAAAGGAGATCTGAGATGCAGGGGGAAAGGGAGGTGCTTAGCTAGTAAGGTTAATTAAAGAAGTGTTGGAGCCTGGAAATTGTGTTTTAAAAGACCACATGGAAAAAGTCATACTTTTGAGAATCAGGTTGAAGGGTGCAGAAAAATCAATAATATCCTTTTGTAGCTGACAAGGCACAGAATTTTGGCAGGATAAAATAAGTACTGATTTCCAAAGTGGTTAGATGAGTGGACATTGTTGCTATGCTTGAATTTGAATACCAAGCATTCCGTAATTGTCAAACTTGAAATTAATGAAAAAGTATGCAGGATTGGACTAAGGTGTTTGGGTAAATTTTACTTCGTAAAGAATAAAATGCTATCATCTTTAATAGTCAGTTTCAAATCAGAAGAAAAATCTTCTTCAGTATTGAAGCTACAGCTACTTTTTTTAAGAATGTGCTACTATGCAGCTAGTGCTGTTAGCATATTTATTTTCTTTATAAACAGGCATAAATGGGATAGGGTTGGATTTATTTTATCAGAAGGCTAAAGAAACCTGTACAAGCTGAAAAGCAGTGCCACCAAATGCCTTAGCTCTTACTTTTTCCATGCTTACAACTGCAACTTAAGTGGAACCCAAAATCTATAAGAGAACAAACAATATGGGCATCACAATGGCTAGTGTTTTGTGCTCGTGAATTGTATTCTTGCTAGGACCTGTAGATTAATTTGAGGTCCTGTCCCTGAGTTAAAATGAAATGCAACACAATTACTTTACTTTGGGAGGCTTTTGAAGTAGAACCATGTAGGTTGCTATAAACCTTTACGTTGCTTTGTCAGGCTGGTTAAACCCATTCAATAAAGCCGGTAATTGAATGCTTTGAAATGTTGTGAATGAATGCCCTTTGTTTAAGGTGCATCTTTTTTTTACCCTATTGTTAACAAAGAAAGTTCTGCAAGGACTGCTTAGACCATACTAGCTTAATTTGCTTGGTTGTATGGCTACATGTAAATGATATTTTGTTCTTGTATATGTTGAGAATGCTTATTATAGTTGGGTACCAGCAGTAGTTAATGTTTACTTTGCTCTGCTCCTAAGCTGTCATGTTTAGCAATCTAGAATGTGGCACTCTTTTGCATCAAATGCTTGTCTAAGCAATGTTGTGACTCCAATTCTAAGGCTATTCACAATGTAATGAAACCCAAATGCCAGGCTAGAAAATTCAGTTCATTGCTAATACAGTTTTCTCAATGGATGCTATCATAGCTGTTTATTGAGCTCCTTTGATTTATAATGGTAGGACCACTTTGGGACAGGTACTGTTGAAAATTTGGAAACCACATTGTGAAGGGAGAGATGATAGTGCCTGTTCCTCAACATTGTACACCGATAAAGCCCCTAAATCATCTTTAAAACAGTGAGCGATGAAAACTATATTTGAGTATCACTAACTGCATTTCCTGCCTGGGATAAATACAACTTTGAAAGGGAGTTCAAATTTTGAAATCAGGTGTACTGAGAACAGAGGAAACACTTGCCGGATAATGCTTAGGATTTTTCTCCTATAATGATAGTATTTCTTCTGCATTGTCACCCTCCTCCCATTTTCCAGTAGATGGCAGCATGGTAAAATTCGTTTTCAACAAGGAGAATGTTTTTCTTGCACCCACATCTTTATGATCCTTTCTCCCTCAGGTTTTAACACAATTATGTCATAGTATGATAATCACCCTTCCTGTTCCACGCTGCCATCATCCTCTGTTACTATTAGGAAATAGAATTGTGAAAAAGTGTGCTATCTCAAAGACATGATATTACTTCTTCCTTTTTTCTTCTTTTGGATATGTGAAATTCATGTTCATATGAGAACTTGGAAGTGCTTGGATTGTGGGTCCTATGTAATTCTGCATTTCAGTTTGCTGGATATTGCAGCACGTGCATTCGAAGCAAGCTGTTGATTCTTGTTTATAACTTGTTCTTCCTACTTACTCTAGTGCAATATTCATTGAGTCGTGATAATATTTCAAATACTAATTTTTTCTTTTATGGAGTGATTCTAAAAATAGTTTTTGTAATGGAGGGTTACTTAAAAACTTAGCAAGAGTTTCAATAACAGCGATAATATCTTTGAATTTTCAGTTGATGATTTAGAGAGCCAGGTATCAAATACAGTGTTGAGTACACTAGCACATTGCATGTTATAGGTACAACTCCTTGAAACATGTTTTTTTAATTGATTAATCTGAATTCATCACGCATTACCAAAGTCCAGGTTTAGTTTGAGTTTAAATTCATTTAGTTGCAGTGTGAACAGCTAAAACCAAAGCAAGGTATAAAAATGCATACATAATGTTCTGTTAATTATAATAATAAGATTTCTGTGATGCTAAATAGAAAGGAGAAGGAAACCAGCAGCTATTGAAGTCTATTTCACATTTGGCTGCGGAAAGCCCTTCAACATTTTGTTCTATAGGACCTGTAACTCAAAATCAAAATGCCCAGAAATCTGTACCCAATAATGAAACTCAACATGACAACAATGTTACTCCATTTCTCTAACTCTTTAAGACCTTGCTGCATCAGAAACCCTTCACCGTAGAGATGGCACTCACCTTCCACAATCTTCAAGCATTTCTTCTGCCCCTTCTCTCCTCCATAATCACTTAGCATAAAACACTCGAAGGGATACTTGAACAAACTCAGGTAGTGCATGAAGATCCAAAACCTATGTATGTCCTCTTTTGATATGAAATAGCCAGAATGAGGTCAGCGATCAGAGATGTTCCCATGATGAAATTTGGAACAAATGTACTGAAACATGTGCAAAAGAATTTGACATTAGAACGACCATCCAGACCACCAGTGAAAAATAAAGAAATGCATTGAGTTCCCTCCTTAGTCCTACTAGCCAGTATACAGGAAAGGTGTACAGCAGAGCCACGATTAAGAGGAAAGGAAGGAATACCATAGTGTTTGATATGACATAAGAAGAGACTCTACAAGCTCCCCTTGATTTCTCTCGTCAAAATTCTTCTCTCTTGCAGATAAATTGGTAGTCCTTCTGTTGTGGATGAGAGCAGGAAGGTAAGGCTGAAGGCAAAAAAGCCAATTTGTGTTTGTAGCTTAAATCTCATCGAGTCACTAGCTGCATTCATGAATATAGTGCCCAGCACAATCCCAGCCAGTAATGCTTGTACTTTTCTTGCTACGAAAAGCTGTTTTGTTCTGTAAATATTATTGAAAAATCTTCAACACAATATCAGAACTTCCTGGAACTGAGGGTTGGCGTAACAAATATTGTTTTCTTTTGACCTTAGTGTGGACATCAAGTTTATCTCAAAAAAAATAAAAATAATAATTATAAAATACAAAATACAAAAAAAATACCAAAAATAATACAAAATACAAAAAAAAAATACCAAAAAAAAAAAAACAGAAAAAAGAAAAATCGAGGATGGTAGTGGTGCCATCTTCGGCACTACTGCCACCAGACCTACATCTCACCCTTCTGATCACTATACTTTACCTCCACCCCTCTAATTACTCATTCCGTTGACAAACCGTCAAATAAGATAGAAACGAATAAAAGAGGCATAGTGCTCGTTCTTACATCCCATGTCGAGCCCCATACCTTTCCCTCAAACACACAAAGCCAGAGCTCTATAAATAGAGCTCCTAACCAAATCAAAGAGGAGACACAAAGAAGGAGGGAGAGATTCTGCCAAAAAAAAAAAAAAAAATCAAATAGTCCTCCTCGCAGGGAGGAACCCAACGCCAATAGCTCTTATACAAAGAAAAAAACAAAGTCAATTTCAAAAAAAAAAAAGTCAAATACAAAAGAAAAAAAGATCTTACCAAAACTTCAAATATTTTGCTTTTTTTTTCTATTAATTCTTCTTTTTTTTTTTTATATTTTTTTGCCAGATCTAAGGAAATGGGGATTCTTTTTGGTGAAAGGGACCTCGGATCTGAACTCAGGAGGTCGAGGGAAACATTTTAATGTTTTTTGAGATTTTTTCAACACCGGCAACAGCGGTCGATGATCGACGAACGGTGACGGCGGAGGAATGACAGGCTAGCCATCTATGTTTGGTCGGAGAAAGAAAAAAAAATGAGAGAAAAGAAAAGCTTTTTTTCTGAGAAACGAAGGAAATGAATGAAAAAAAAATTTTAATTTTTATATAAACTGTCAATAGCGAAAACAACGTCGTTTCAATAAACGCTCAAAACGACGTCGTTTAGGCCAAGGATGATCCCGTGTTGACCCGGACCTGACCCGGATCTGCGCAATCGACCCGCTAACCCGACTTCTCAGTGGCTTTGAACCGATTTGATCAGACTCGATCGAACTGCTCCCTGGACCGGCCTGAACTGCGCCTCAGCCGGCTCAACCGAACGACCGCTGAACCAAATCTTTTTTGGTCCAATCGAACCACCGTTGACCGGACCATTGACAGGTCCGATTCAGGTAAAAAAATTTTTCTTTTTAATTTTTAAATTTTTTTATATATTATTATTTTTGTTATTTTAAGTATTTTCTTTATATATTTATGCATGATAAGTTTTAAATTTGTTATGGTAAGTTTTTTTTAATTGTTTTAATAATAATAAAATAAGATAATAATAAAAAAATAATTAAAAATGTTTAAATAATAATAATAATAGAAAAATTTTTCCCTGCCTAGATGTTGGAGGGAATAAAACATAATCCTAAAAAATAATTTCGCCTAGATGTTGGAAAATTATTATTAATAAATTTTCAAAAAAATGAAATATATAAGAAAATTTTGATTAATTTTCAAAAATTATAGAAATTGAACTTGCTTCCGAAAGTTCGCCTAGATGTTAAAAATTTTTAGAGATGTTTGCGTTTTAATTAAACCCCAAACTTAAACCCTAAACCATTACCCTAAATCTATTTCAAAACCTTAAGGATACATGCGAAAGTCTCACATGAAATGGTTTGTTCCCGAATGCTGCCTAAATGATGGGGTATTTAGGAAACTCTATTTCATTAAGTTTTTCACACGAGTTCTTAATTCAAATTAATAAGAAGATTAATAAATAAAAAGTATAATAGTAAATTAGGATCTTAAATATAAACAATCGTACCTAAGCTCTGTCTAGATGTTGGAGAGTCGGGATGGTCTCATTATAATTAAAAATCTAACTTTTAAATTGCATTTCATTTTATATGGCATCCATTAACATACATATGTCAACGTGTTATCATCAATAATTATCGACATTATTCTCTTTTTAATTTACTGTTTGATGATAAAATATTTTATAATAAAAAAAATAATAATACATTTTAAAAGAAAAATTTTATGATATTATAAAATAAAATAAAAATAACATTCCGAAGGAAATAATTCTCGGTACTCTGTCTAGATGTTGGAGAGTCACTAACAATTATTTTCTATAAAGATTGTTATTTCATTTTAAGGATTATTGTGTTAAATCTTAAGCAAAAAGAGTTATTTTAAATTTTGCCTAGATGTTAGAGAATTTTAAGATAATTCTTTAACTTAAAGATTTTCTCAATATTTCTAAATAAAAATTTTAGCCAAATTTTATTTTTTCAAATGAAGGGAATTAGTGTTAAATTTCAAATTAAAACCATTTTTATCCAACATCGAAAATAGTGCGTAATTAAATGGTACGAATTTATGGGCGTTGTGGGGGTGCTAATCCTTCCCCACATGTAACCGACTCACGGACCCAACATGATTTTTCGTAAATCAAAATTTATCTTTTTGATAAACTTTAAACCCGTTTTTATAGTTTTATTAAAAAGATAAACTTTTGGATAGCCAATCACACCTTAACAAATATTGGTGGCAACTCTCCCTTTTATTTCTCTCGATTTTAAAACTCATTTATGTCTGACGATCCCAAAACCGTTACGACAGCTTGACGACACCATTAGGGACTTTAATTTGAGAATCAAGCCAAAACTTTTAATTACACGCTATTAAGAATTATTGGATTTAATCAATTTTATTTGACATTTCATTTAATCTCTTTTATTTTGATTTTTCAAAAAAAAAAAACGTCAATGAATAAAATAAATTGTATGTTAGTTGTTATTTTATTTTAATTTTGTGTTTATGGTATTTTGATTAATACATTATTTTGCACACACTTTGCATATTCATACATGAACTCTAGACCTGGGCTCTATCTCTTTTAGGAAGAAGCGAAGTAGCTACGCTCTCGTGAGGTGATAACCTCCGCATTTGCTAACGAAACACTTCCACTCAGATTGAACCCATTTCGTTACTAGCCTATAATAGGTGAGGATCGGGGAGCCTTACTAGTCTATAACGGACGATGATGTGAGGAATAGTCTAGGAACCTTTAGACACGTAAATCTTAACCCGGCATATAGTGAGCCATAAGGTCCAACTTCAGAATAGAGCCATGCTGTCCCTTTTACGAGAAAATTACCTAAATTAGGACACTATGTATATTCTGTTATGATGCATGTTATACTTGTTCATTCATTTACTCATTTTTATTTATTTGTTTAATTCTTTTGTTATTTTCAATTTTGTTGCATGCATCATATATTTACCATATTTTTATAGGGTATTATTTTGGACCAATCTTTAGTAAGAAAAACTTTCAAAAAACCTAAAGGATGTCATTCATGTGTAAGAGCTACTTAGAAGTCAAGAGCCATTCAAAAAGTACTCAGGGGAAAGAAGGAGATTGCTTAGTGGATGGTCACATATCAATGCTACCACAGTCAGTGCATATAGATCTCAGTCAAAATAATATATCAGAATTAAAAGCTATTTGAAAACAGTGGAGAATAAAGAGAAAAAAATTTTTTTCCAAGAAATACGGGGATGTGGCACTACTTATGTCGGTGAAAGTTGATGAACAACTGATGAGAGCCGTAACATAATTCTGGGATCCATCTTATTGATGCTTTGTATTCAACTAAGAAGACTTGACCCCTACGATCGAAGAATATTCTTCTTTACTCCAGATAGAGTCTACCAATCAAGATAAGATCTATTGGAAAGAGCATAAGACTATCGTATATAGAAAGAAGTTAGCCAAGATCATGCAAGTAGAGGTTGAAAAGATAAACAAGCACAAGAAGGAAAAAAATGAGGTTGAGACCATTCCATCAGCTTTTCTGCTGGAGCACATAAAGAAGTATATTGAAACTAATAAGGGATTGGATGTATTTGCTTTGGCTGTGTATGGATTGATGATATTTCTTAAGGTGTTAGGGCATATAGAAGCATCAGTGATTGACTTTTTTGAGCAATTAGATAAAAGAATAAATCTTTCACCAACTATTTTGGCAGAGACTATTAGATCACTTATTTTTTGTCGAAGAAAGCGTGAAAGACGATTTATAGGGTGTGCTCAATTACTTTTTATCTGGCTCAGAAGCCATTTTTGAGGAAAAAAAGACATCATTTTGGCCATTCTCCGCTTATTTTAGTCCTATCAAAGAGTTTGTGACTAAAGAATGGAGAAAAGATTGGACAAAAAGTTAGTGGTTGGCATTCTTTCTTAAGCTCACTAGCCAGGATGTAACATGGAGGGCACCATGGATGCTTCCGATGGCCATCTTGTATAGTTGTGGAGATGAGTCATGGGTACCCTTGTTAGGAATATGGGGGGCAATGAGTTATGCACCTCTTATGGTTCAAAGACAATATGACTCACGGTAGTTTATCCCTATGACTCATGAACTCATTTCACTTGAGTTCGATTATGGGACACCCGGTTACATGAAAAATGGTTCGTGAAATCATCAAAGCATGGAAGTAAGTCAACTGAATAAGTCTAGCTAGATTTACAAATAATGTTGCAGAAGATTACCTTGCTTGAAGGATAAAAAGGGTTAACAAAATTAAGCCTCTACCAACCGATGTTTCAGAAAAGTTACCAGCTCCTATTTCAGTACTAGTATTATCGATTTTTGAGATCGCCTAACGAGAGTTTGAGATTGAAAAGAAAAGGTTAGAGAAAGAGAAGATGGCTATGATGGATCAGGTTAACCAACTGAGATATGATTTGATGATGAGAGATGATGCAGTATAAAAATTGACAAAGAAACGAAAGGTATTGAAAAAAGATCTGTAAAATCTATATCAAAAAAATAAGAAATTAAGGTTGGACAGTAAACCTTTGAAGGGGTCTAAGAAGGATGTGGAAGAATTAAGAGATATGATGGAGTATTGGAATAACAGAACTCGAAAAAATAAAGAAGTGATATCTGCACTCACTAAAGAACAACATGAATGGAAAGAAAGATTTTAGGAGCCTCTAGAAAGGTAACGAGATGCCAAAAGGAAAATGAAAAACTAAGGGCCGAACTAAGAAAGGAATAGGTAGGAGTTTTGATTTGCAAAATGAGAAAAAAGCTTTGGAACATGAGTTGATGAGTCTAGAGCTTCATTTGACCAATAATCAGAGTCACATAGACAAGATTTTAAATGAATGGCAAGAGATGGAGGATTATTGGGCCTATACTTGTAACATGGAAATGGATGCTCGAGAGATGTGGAGAACAAAAAGTTTAGGGAGACAACAATATATCGAACATCTGACTGCTTAAATCTACAAGGCTATTCGAAAAGTAAGCAACATGGTTAAAAAGGTGAAAGCACTGGAACAGGAGATTGTACCAACTCAAAGCCATGGTCAGAGATTACTGAATTTTTTGTGTGAAGCTAGAGAGCAATATGCTCAAATAAAATGTTTTTATGGTTTTAACGCAAGAATGATCGGATGATGTATAAAGGCCCCCATGGTTAATAAAAGTTTTTTTTTGTTTCAATTGATCTAAAACAATACCCACAATTTGTATATCACTCATTCCATACATGCATTTTAATAAAGGTAAATAAGTAATGATATTATATCATGCATTCTAATTCACGATTAATAAACTAAGGTTCAAGGATAGCAAAGTTGAAGAATCTAAGTCAGATAATCCTACATAGATATAATACTCGTTCTCAAGCTCGAGCTATGGAAGAAGAGAATATAGCTAGATTTGAAAGGGTCCAAAAGGCACAGGAAGAGATACGAGAAAGAGTGATGGAAATACAACAAAGCATCGAAATGCAAATGGCTGAATTAAGACAACTGTTGCTTGGTTCAATGAAAGGAAAAAGAGTCGTTAAAGCGTCAAGGATAGGAGATGAGGTTAATATGAAATAGCCATTATACCTTCCAGGATTCACTTCGTCTCAGGTTCAGGTTCAAGTTTCTCGAGGTATACACATACAACCACCAAGTGCACAGCTATGCCCCTATGTCAATCATTCTACAAGTCAACAACCAACCCACTTGAATACCAATTTGAGACCTATCTCAGTCGATCCTATCATGGTATTGAATCTTGATGACCCTGTTGAACAAGAGAAGTCTCACGAAATGTCAAAACTTGTTATAAATTCAAAAATTTAAAATAAGTATGACCAACTTGAAGAAAGGCTCAAAGTGGTTGAAGTTAGTGACATTTACGGGGTTATTGATGCCAATGAGCTCAGCCTAGTGCCCGACTTGGTTATCCCACCTAAATTCAAGATCTTAAATTTCGAGAAATATGATGGAACAAAGTGTCTTTCTGCTCATATTACCATATTTTGTAAAAAGATGACGGGTCATACCCATAACGACAAACTATTGATACACTGTTTCCAAGATAGTTTGACTGGTTCAACAGCTAAATGGTACGTGCAGTTAGATCAGAGCAAGATCCGTTCGTGGAAAGACTTGACCAAAATTTTTCTTGCTCAGTATAAGCATGTCTTGGATACAGCCCCTGATAGGTTATCATTACAAAATATGGAGAAAAAATCAACGAAAACCTTCAAGGAATATACACATCGATGGAGAGATACGGTAGCTCAAGTTCAACCACCACTGATTGAAAAAGAGATAGCTGTGCTATTTGTCAATATACTGAAAGCCTCGTATTATGACAGATTGGTAAGGGAATGTCACGAAAAATTTTTTTAACATGGTAATCTCAGAAGAGATGATAGAGAATGCTGTCAAAAATAGAAAAATTGAAGGGTCCGAAAAGAAGACAGTAACTTTAAAGAAGAAAAAGCAGGAGACACATGTTGTCACTCACAAAAATCCCTCACACCATCTTTTTGTCCCATATAATCCATATCCCCCTTACTACCCTACCACAAACCAAATCTCTCAACAATCATACCATTATCGAGCACCTCAGCAACCGTTACCCCAACCAAGTTTTAGCCTTCAACCATCCAATTACACCTCTACACCTCCGATTCGACTATTTACCCGACCAACTTACCCAAACAGCAATCAAAGAAACTCACAGAATAATAACAATCGAGAAAGACCTCACTTTGACCTAATTCCTATGTCGTACATTGATTTATACCCTCAGTTAATGAGAGGTCACTTTGTCGCTCCTACTTATACGAAACCATTAAAACTATCTTATCCAAGTTGGTATGACCCTAACGCCAAGTGCGATTATCATTATGGAGTTACAGGACACTCTACTGAAAATTGCACGACATTTAAACACAAGGTGCAAGGTTTGATAAATGATGAGCTTTTATCTTTTGATACCAAATTCAAGCCAAGTGTCAGTGGAAACCCTTTGTCGGATCACACCGGAGGAAAAATTAATATGGTGGATAAAAAAAAAGATGTGAAAATCAAAAGATGTGTGAATGAAATAAAAACTCCTTTTGAATGGTGTATAATTGTTTATACGAGGCGAGTACGATTCAACCGTTGTTTTTGGATAACAATGGAAGTCATGAAAACCCTGACCATTCTTCTAAGTACCATGAAGGATCAGTGGGACATTCAATCCAAAGTTGTGAGGACTTTAAACAAATATTGCATAGCTTGATGGATGAGGCCATCATTGAGTTCTATGATAAATGTGATGGAAATAGTGTGAATACAGTAGGTGACGAGCATCATGGCAAGTCTTTTATCCCTAAACCTCTCACTATCTACTATGATGAGAAATCAGAGCCCCTAACTGAGAAAACCATCTCCTCTTTCAGGACACTAATGACCATTTATGTCTCTAGTCCATTCCTTTATCAGACTGATAAAATAGTCTCATGGTGATACGATTATGATATAGTGATGCGAGGGCCTAATATAACCTCGAATAATCCAAGCGCGAAGAATACCGCCAACATAACGGGAATAAGAGGAATGACCCGAAGTGGTCGAATATATACTCCCGAAATATCAGAAAGGGCTAGGAAAAAAAAGATAAGATAAGAGAAGAAGACACAAAGGAAAGCCAAGATTCTCAACCGGTGGTAAGCTTGGAAGTGCAAGTTAACAAACTGGTATAAAAAAAAGAAGCTTGTGAATTTTTAAAGATCATTAACATAGTGAGTACAGTGTGGTTGACCAGCTAAATAAACTGCCAGCTCGTATTTTTTTACTGTCATTACTATCGAATCTAAGTCACATAGGAGTGCTTTGCTGAAAGTGCTCAACCAAGTTTATATCGAGCATAACATTTCTGTTGATAAAGTAGATCACATGGTTAGGAATATTATAGCCTCAAATTTTATCACCTTCAATGATGATGAAATACCTCCGAAAGGACGTGCTAGTGTTAAGGTTTTACATGTTACTATCAAGTGCAAGTCCCACACTATGGCCAAAGTGCTGATTGACAATGGATCATCTATTAATGTTATGCTTCTGAGACATTGTCAAAGCTTTCAGTGGATCCCTCTCACATGCCGAATAGCACATGATTGTAAGAGCATTTGATGGGACGCGAAGAGAGGTAATTGGTGATATAGAAATCTCATTACAGATCGGTTCTTGTACCTTCAACATCATATTTCAAGTAATGGACATAACTCTTACATATAGTTATCTACTTGGAAGACCTTGGATTCACACGAACAGAGCTATACTTTCATCTCTACATCAAAAGGTAAAATTCATCATGAAAAGAAAACAAGTCTGTATGGATGGTGAAAAAGATTTATTGGTAACCAAGACCTTAACAACTCCCTACGTTGAGGTAGCAAAAAAAGTAATTGAATGTTCTTTTAGAACTTTTGAAATAGCAAATGCTACTTACGTAAGAGAAGGGTCAAGGATACCGATCACTTAATTGTCAAAAGCTATGAATATGGTGATAAGTAGACTACTGGCAAGGGTTGATGAGCTGGGCAAGGCTTAGAAAAAGCTCTACAAGGAATCACAAGAACATCATGCTCGGTTAAAAATAAAAAAGATAAGGGTTAGGCTATAAGCCTACGGCTGTTGATAAAAAGAATGTAATGCTAGAAAAGAAGAGAAAAGAGAATGGTATGCCTCAAAGGGCAAAATTCGATTGATGGGAAAATGGTGTTTCCTTATTTGTATGAAACCTTTCGTTCAGCCGGGCATATCTATCCTGGGTCGACAGGAGTTAAACAAGGGGGATTGGTAATGAGATTAGAGGAAGCTTTCTCACGATTTCAAGTGGAAGCAGATGAAGGAGTCGTGCAAGATGAAGAGATCTTTTTTCCTTTTTAAGAGACTTGAAGAATGGTGTACTATTTTTGTTGTCCTTAAACCTTTTAACTTGAAAATTTCAATTGCTTTTGCCCAAGAGCATGTGAAGGTTAAGTGTATGAGCTTATTTTCATTGTCTTAATAAAATGATAAATGCAATGCATTTCACTTATACCATGTTCTCTGTTTTCATTTTTCTTTCTTTTTTCATTACCATTCTCTTTGCCCTTGCCAAGATCAATATATATTTCTTTATGATTATACCCATTTTTAGGTTTTCTAATAATGAACATTATGGATTACCAAAGCAATAACACCGGGTTTGATTTTGAAAATTTGACTCACATTAGCGAGCTTGATAACAATGTTGATTAAGAAGACTATGATTTACCTCATGATCTGTTGAAATGGATGGAACAAGAAAAAAAAATTATAGAACCCCACCAGGAATCAACTGACCCATTAAATTTGGGATATGGTGACAATAAGAAAGAAGTTAGGATCGATACTTCACTATCACCAATTGAAAAGCAAAAGTTGGTGAATCTACTGCGAGAGTACATGGATGTATTTGTATGGTCTTACTAGGATATGTCAGGACTTAGCACAGAGGTGGTTGAGCATAGGTTGCCTTTAAGACTAAAATGCCGACCAGTAAAGTAGAAGTTGAGACACATGAAGGTAGAAATATTACTAAAAATAAAAGAAGAATTAAAAAAGTAGTTTGACACTAGTTTTTTAGAAGTAGCCAAGTACCCTAAATGGGTAGTCGATATAGTCTCAGTTTCTAAGAAAGATGAAAAAGTTAGAATGTGTGTGGATTATCGAGATTTAAATAGGGCTAGCCCAAAAGATAATTTTCCATTGCCACATATTGATACCTTTGTGGATAACACTGTTAAGCACTCCACTATTTCATTCATGGACAAGTTCTTTGGCTACAATCAGATCAAAATGGCTCGTGAAGATATGGAAAAAACTACATTATGATTATGTGAGGCACGTTTTGCTATAAAGTTATGCCTTTTAGGCTAAAAAATGCTGGTGTCACATATCAAAAGACGATGGTCACTCTCTTTCATGATATGATGCATAAAGAGATAGAGGTATATGTTGATGATATGATAGCTAAGTCTCAGAAAGGGGAAGATCATGTTGTTAATCTCAAAAAACTTTTTGAAAGATTACGGAGATACCAGCTCAAGCTGAATCCAGTCAAATGCACATTTGGTGTTAAATTCAAAAAATTGTTAGGGTTTATAGTCAGTGAAAGAGGTATAGAAGTAGACCCTGATAAAATTTAAGCCATTCAATAATTGTCAGCACCACGCACGTAAAGGGATGTGAGAAGCTTTTTGGGACGATTGAATTATATTTGTCGCTTCATATCCCAACTTACCTCGAAATGTGATCTAATCTTCAGGTTACGTCACAAAAATAATCCTGATAAATGGGATGAAGAATGCCAAAATGCATTTGAAAATATTAAAGAGTATTTGATAAACCCACAAGTGTTGGTTCCATCAGTTACAGGAAGATCGTTGATTTTATATCTAACAGTTCAAGAAAAATCGATGGGATGTATATTGGGGCAAAGAGATGAAACTGACAAGAAAAAGCATGTTATATACTATTTGAGTAAAAAGTTTACGAAATACGAAACCAAGTACCCCTAAATAGAAAAAATATGTTGTGCCCTAGCTTGGACTACTCGTAGACTCAGGCAATACATGCTCTACCATACGACGTGGCTAATATCGAAATTGGATCCCCTCAAGTACATTTTTGAAAAATCATCTTTATCAGATAGGCTAGCGAGATGGCAGGTCATGCTCTCAGAATATGATATTGTGTATGTGGCATAAAAATCCATAAAAAAGAGTGCAATTGATGATTTTCTTGCTGATCGAACTATAGAAGATTATGAACCTATGAAGTTTGAGTTTTCAGATGAAGATTTGATAGCAATCTTGCAGGATGAAGATAAAGAGCCTACAAGAGAAGTAAGAAAAATATTTTTTGACGGGACATCCAATATAATGGGGCATGGCATTGGAGCAATGCTAATATCCCCAGAAGGAAATTATTACCCATGTACCGAAAGGTTAGATTTCAACTGCACAAACAATGTCGCTGAATATGAGGCATGTGTCATGGGGTTGTAGATGGCCATTGAAAAGAAAATTAAAATACTAGAAGTATATGGGGATTCAGCTTTGGTAATTTATCAACTAAAAGGTGAATGAGAGATCAGGGACTCGAAACTAATGTTATACCAAAGGCACATAGCTGGCTTGAGAAATATTTTAAAAAGATTCAATTTCAGCATGTTCTTCGAGAAGAAAACCAGATTATTGATGCCTTGGTTACTTTGGCAGCAATGTTCAGGTTAAATAATAATACAGGAATTCAGCTCATTAGAGTACTAATGAAAATTTCACCAGCCCACTATTCAAACGTGAAAGAAGAGGTAAATCGACAACCATGGTACTATGATATTGTACAATATATCAAGTGTCAAAACTACCCAGAGTAGGCTTCAAAAAATGATAAGAGGATCATTCGAAGATTAGCAGCAGGTTTTGTGCTTGATGGAGAAATCTTGTATAAAAAGAGTCGAGATCAGATTTTACTAAGGTGCGTCGATGTTGTGGAAGCAAGAATGATACTTGAAGAAGTACATGAAAGAATTTGTGGAACACATGCTAATGGGCATATGATGGCCAAATAGATCATGAGAGGTGGTTACTACTGGTTTACAATGAAAAATGATTACATCAGTTATGCTAAGAAGTGCCATAAATGTCAAATTTATATAGATAAAATTCATTCCCCTCCAGTTCTACTACACGTCTTGGCACCAGCATGGCTTTTCTTCATGTGAAGAATGGATGTGATCGGACCCATAACCCTAAAAACTTCAAATGGGCATCGATTTATCTTTGTCGTAATCGATTATTTTATAAAATAGGTGGAAGTAGCTTCGTATGCTAGTATTACGTAATCAGTGGTGTGTAGATTTATAAAAAGAGAGATAATATATCGGTATGGTCTCTCGAAAAAAATTATCTCAGATAATGCTGGCAATTTAAACAATAAAATGATGAAAGAATTTTATGCACAATTCAAGATCAAGTATCATCATTTAGCACCATATCGCCCAAAAATGAATAGTGCAGTGGAAGCTGCGAATAAGAACATCAAGAGAATATTGGAGAAAATGACTGACACATATAAGGATTGGTATGAAAAGTTACCTTTTGCTTTGCTTGCCTATAGAACATCAATTTGAACCTCCACAGGAACTACCTCGTTTTCACTAGTGCATGGGATGAAAGTTGTACTACCGATTGAAGTGGAAATTCCTTCTCTGAGGGTGTTGATGGAGACAAAATTGGATGAGACAGAATGGGTTCAGGATCGTTTCAAGCAACTGAATCTTATTGAAGAGAAAAGGCTTTCAGCACTCAGTTACGGATAAATATATTAAAGGAGAATCATGCGAGCACATGAAAAAAAAAATGACCCCGATGCTTTCGTGAGGGCGAATTAGTTTTGAAAAGGATTTTACCATATCAGCATGACAATAGAGGAAAATGGATGCCCAATTAGGAAGGTCCATATATGGTAAAAAAAGCTTTTTCTGGTGGAGCTCTAATCCTTGTAGAAATGGACGGAGGTGAATTACCAAATCTTGTAAATTCAGACACTATCAAGAAATATTTTGCTTAAAAAATACAAAAAAAACAAAAAAAAAGAAAAGAAGTGATTCAAATTGAAAACCTGAAAAGGGTGGTTTGAATCAAAAGGGGGTCATTTGAGCTGAAAGCCTGAAAAGGCGCCTGAATGAAGGTGGAGCTTGGAAAAAGTCTTTCAGAGAATGAAAGAGTGGCACCAAATGGACAAATTGTCACCAAAATTAAAAGAGATGATTTTTAGGGGACGAGTTCTCATTAGTCATAGATGTGAGGCAAGGATTGGTCATATGAAATCACAGGCGACAAGATCGCAAATGTAATGAGTTTTTAGAAAAAACTTGGTTTGAGTAGGCCAAGGTCATTCAAATGTTCATTATCTAGAGAATTGATAATTTGGTTCTTGAAATACTTTTGAGTTAATTATTCTTTGTGGCCCAAAAGGCTTATCCTTATCTTTTTAAACCCAAAATACCCCATTACTGACTTTGTTTCACACCCAATTTTAAACTTGAAAACATTGCATTAATCATTTAAAATTAAGATATTGATTGATAAAGTTCATAATAGACCAATGCATCGCTCGAAAAGAGAATGCAATATAAGGACGACAAAAATAATAATATGAGGGTAGAAAGAATGAAACGAAATCGATTGATTATGAAGACAAAGAAAAGATGGGGGATAAAGAATAAAAAAAAAGATTTTTGAACGACTAAAAGCCAGATGGGTCTGTCATGAGACAAAGATTTTTTATCAAAAATTGAAAGATTTAAAAGGGCAGGACTATTAGAAGCGACTTTTAAAGATTGAAAGAATTGAACCAAAAGTTATTAACTTGGATGAAAATGCATGATATAATTCATTGGTTGCATCTTTATCTTTTCAATCATCACAATTATTATATGGATCGTAGACCTCTTGGTAAGTTGCATAAAAGGTTTCTTTATGAAACATCAAGAAGAAGTCCTCTTTTTTAAAACAAATATGATGGCCTTGAAAGTAATATGTTACCTCCAAGATAATTCTTAAAACCAAATTGTCGGTTTATAGAGTACCTAACACCCTATTTCTCAAATCGTAGCTCAGTTATGGTTATTTTTATTTTCCTAACTTGCGGTTCAGTCCCGGTCGTCGTTAATATTTGATTCGTGGTTTAATCCTGATCATTCTTATAGCTTTTCGACTTATGGTTTAATCCTAGTCGCTTTTATTTCTTTGACTTACGGTTCAGTCCCAGTTATCTTTAATCTTTGACTCGTGGTTTAATCCTGATCATTCTTATAGCTTTTCAACTTACGATTTAATCCTAGTCGCTTTTATTTTTTTTGACTTACGGTTCAATCCTGATCATCGTTAATCTTTGATTCGTGGTTTAATCCCGATCATTCTTATAGCTTCTCGACTTACGGTTTAATCCTAGTTGTTTTTATTTCTTTGACTTGCGGTTTAGTCCCAGTTATCATTAATCTTTGACTCGTGGTTTAATCTCGATCTTTTTATTCTTCGATTTACGGTTCAATCTCGATCTCTTTAACTTAAAATCGTAGTTTAATCTCCATTGTTGTTATTTTTTGATTCGTGATTTAATCCCGATCTTTTTATTTTTTGATTCGGGATTCAATCCCGATCTTTTAATTTAAAATCATAGTTTAATCTCGATTGTTGTTGTTATCTTTTGATTCGTGGTTTAATTTTAATCTTTTTAATTCTTTGATTCGTGGTTCAATCCCAATCTCTTTAATTTAAAATCGTAGTTTAATCTCGATTGTTGTTATTATCTTTTGATTTGTGGTTTAATCTCGATCTTTTTAATTCTTCGATTCAGGTTCAATCCCGATCTCTTTAATTTAAAATCGTAATTTAATCTCGATTGTTGTTGTTATCTTCTGACTCGTGATTTAATCCTGATTTTTTTATTCTTTGATTTATGGTTCAATCCCGATCTCTTTAATTTAAAATCACAGTTTAATCTCGATTGTTGTTGTTATCTTCTGATTCGTAGTTTAATCCCGATCTTTTTAATTATTCGATTCGCAGTTCAACCCCGATCTCTTTAATTTAAAATCACAGTTGAATCTTGATTGTTGTTGTTATCTTCTGACTCATGGTTTAATCTCGATCTTTTTATTCTTCGATTCGCGGTTCAATCCCGATCTCTTTAATTTAAAACCGCAGTTGAATGTCGATTGTCGTTGTTAACCCCTGACTCATGGTTTATTCTCGGTCTTCTTATTTTCTGACTTGTGATTCAATCCAAGTTAACATCATTTTTTGACTCGCAATTTAATCCCGATCTCTTTATTCTTCGATTTACGGTTCAATCTCGATCTCTTTGATTTAAAATCGTAGTTTAATCTCGATTGTTGTTGTTAACCTCTGACTAGTGATTTATTTTCGATCTTCTTATTTTTTTTACTTGTGATTTAATCCAAGTTAACGTCATTTTTTTATTCATGATTTAATCCCGGTCTCTTTATTCTCTAATTCACGATTTAATCCTGATCCTTAATATTTCTCTTACTCGTGGTTTAATCCCAATCTTCTCATTTTTGACTTGTGATTCAATCCAAGTTCAATCCTGATCTTGTTATTCCTTGACTTGCAGTGTCGTCCCGATCACTTTCTTTATTATTCGACTTTCGATGTTGCCTTAATCGTTTCTTTATTTTTCAACACACGATATCATTTTTTTTATCACTTGACCTGACCTGTAAAAAAAAAATCGTTTGGATTTTGGAGAAAATTATTGTTTTTATCTTTGCCCTATTACTGATTATCAGTAATGTGCAAAGAGGGGCAGCTGTGGACATCAATTTTGTCTCAAAAAAATAAAAATAATAATATTACAAAATACAAAATACCAAAAATAATACAAAATACAAAACAAAAAAACACCAAAAAAATAAGAACAGAAAAAAAAAAATCGAGGATGGCAGTGGTGCCATCCCCAGCACCACTGCCACTAGACCCTACACCCCACCTTTATGATCACTATACCCTACCCTCCACCCCTCTAATTACTCATCCCGTTGACAAACCGTCAAATAAGATAGAAACGAATAAAAGAGGCATGGGGCTCGCGCTTGCATCCCATGCCGAGCCCCATGCCCTTCCCTTAAACACGCACGGCCAGAGCTCTATAAATAGAGCTCCTAGCCAAACCAAAGAAGAGACACGAAGAAGAAGGAAGAGATTCTGTCAAAAAAAAAAATTAAACAGCAGATCTAGGAAAGTGGGGACTCTTTTTGGTGAAAGGGACCTCGGATTTGAACTCAAGAGGTCGAGAGAAACATTTTGGTGTTTTTTGAAAATTTTTTGACTATTGGCAACGGCGGTCGGTGATCGGCTAATGGTGGCAGTGACGGCGAAAGAATGATCGGTCGGTCATCTGTGTTTGGCTAAAGGAAGAAAAAAAAAGAGAGAAAAGAAAAGCTCTTTTTCTAAGAAACGAAGGAAATGAATGGAAAAAATTTTTAATTTTTATATAAATTGTCAATAGCCAAAACGACGTTGTTTCAATAAATGCCCAAAACGACGTCGTTTAGGCCAAGGAAGATCCGCGCGTTGACCCGGACCCGAGCTGGGGTCCGTGCAACCGACCCGCTAACCTGACTTCTCAGCGGCTCTGAATCGATTTGATCAGACCGGATTGAACTGCTCCCTGGATTGATCTGAACTGCGCCTTAGCCGGCTCACCGAACCATCGCTGAATCGAACATTTTTCAGTCCAACCGGATCGTTGACCGATCCGGTTCAGATAAAAAAACTTTTTTTTTATTTTTTTGAATTTTTGAATTTTGTTATATATTATTATTTTTGTTATTTTAAGTATTTTCTTTATATATTTATGCATGATAAGTTTTAAATTTGTTAAGATAAATTTTTTTTAATTGTTTTAATAATAATAAAATAAGATAATAATAATAAAAATATTAAAAATGCTTAAATAATAATAATAATAGAAATTTTTTTCTGCCTAGAAGTTGGAGGGAATAAAACATATTCCTAAAAAATAATTTCGCCTAGATGTTGGAGAATTATTATTAATAAATTTTCAAAAAAATGAAATAAATAAGAAAATTTTGATTAATTTTCAAAAATTATAGAAATTGAACTTGCTCCGAAAGTTCACCTAGATGTTGGGGATTTTTAGAGATGTTCGCGTTTTAATTAAACCCCAAACTTAAACCCTAAACCATTACTCTAAATCTATTTCAAAACCTTAAGGATACGTGCAAAAGTCTCACATGAAATGATTTGTTCCCGAATGTTGCCTGAATGATGGGGTATTTAGGAAACTCCATTTTATTAAGTTTTTCACATGAGTTCTTAATTCAAATTAATAATAAGATTAATAAACAAAAAGTATAATAGTAAATTGAGATCTTAAATATAAATAGTCGCATCTAAGCTCTGCCTAGATGTTGGAGAGTCGGGGTGGTCTCATTATACTTAAGAATCCAACTTTTAAATTGCATTTTATTTTATATGACATCCATTAGCATACATATATCAGCGTGTTATCATCAATAATTGTTGGTATTATTCTCTCTTTAATTTACTGTTTGATGATAAAATATTTTATAATAAAAAAAGAATAATACATTTTTAAATAAAATTTTATGATATTATAAAATAAAATAAAATAAAAATCACATTCCGAAGAAAATAATTCTTGGTACTCTGTTTAGATGTTGGAGAGTCACTAACAATTATTTTCTATAAAGATTGTTATTTTATTTTAAGGATTATTGTGTTAAATCTTAAGCGAAAAGAGTTATTTTAAATTCTGTCTAGATGTTGAGAATTTTAAGATAATTCTTTAACTTAAAGATTTTCTCAATATTTTTAAATAAAAATTTTAGCCAAATTTTTTTTTTTTCAAATGAAGGGAATTAGTATTAAATTTTAAATTAAAACTATTTTTATCCAACATTGAAAATAACGTGTAATTAAATGGTACCAATTTATGGGCGTTGTGAGAGTGCTAATCATTTCCCATACGTAACCGACTCCTGGACCCAACATAATTTTTCATAGATCGAAATTTATTTTTTTGATAAACTTTAATCCCGTTTTTATAGTTTTATTAAAAAGATAAACTTTTAGATGATCAATCACACTCTAACAAAGATTGGTGGTGACTCCCCTTTTTATTTCTCTCGATTTTAAAATTCATTTGCATTGACGGCTTCAAAATTGTTGCGACACTTAGTGAGCTGAAGATTTCTTCTAATATCTTCACAATCTTGTTCTACGTCAGCAGTCTCATCTTCTTCGCTTTCTTCAGTGTTGACCAAGGCTTCTGTCACTTCAATAGAAAACTCGAGAACGTTAACATGGCGAGGAATGGAATGACCTGCAAACTGAAGACGCTGCTCAAGGAGATGCAGGGAGCCATTATGAAGAACAGTTCCATTTGATGATAACAGCAAAGCTTGGTCAAACAGCTCAAGAATTTGGAATCCACGTTGGTGGATGGTTAAAACAATTGTCTTGCCTTGTTTCATAGCCATGTATTTCAGCAACAATGCTACATGAAGGGCTGATGCTGAATCCAATCCCGATGTTGGTTCATCAATCAAAAGAACAGCCGGGTCACGAGCTAAATCAATACCAATTGAGACTCTACGTTTCTCTCCACCTGAAATGCCACGATTTGATTCCCCACCGATTCTAACTTTGGCAACATGCTCAAGTCCAAGCTTCTTGAGTAGCTCTCTTACTCTGGCTGCAGCCTTGTTGTGCCCATCATGCAACCTGAGACGTGCGCTATTCATGATTGTTTCTTCGACAGTAAGAAGCGGGAACAGAATTTCATCTTGTGTAACATAACCTGATATCCTTCGGAAATGTCTAGGATCCATTGGTTTGTTATTTACAAGAACATTACCAGAAAGCCTACTCAGTGGGATCATTCCTGCTAGTACTTTCAACAGTGTCGTCTTGCCGGCCCCAATCGGACCTGCAATTGCCATGGTTTCACCAGGTCTAGCTTCACAGTTCACATTCTTCAAAATACATTTCCTAGCAGTTGCCTCTTTGCAAAAAAACCAACTGAAGTCATCAACCACCTGAGATAACAAGTAGGAAAGTTTGGTTTTGATTGTGTATTGGATTTTCTTGTCTCCAGAATCCACTGCCTTCGCGGGCAGTTCCATTTTAAGGCACTGAAAGAAAGGGCCAAAGAATGGAGAATAGGGGAGATATGGAAATGAGAAGATGAGCTAACACACCAAACTAACTGTGCTTCCAACAAGCTAGCCACAAAGTTGATATTTCTTTGTATGCATGTTGATTCTTGACACTTGACAGCTTAACCAGTCTTGAACACTTTATATATAATTTTATTCTATTGAGGACACTCTAGAAGTGTAGCTGGTGTACCGTTAGGACTTTTTACTATGTACATGGGGCTTGAAAGTTTAAAAACTTCGTGTGAAAGTGAAACCACTTTATTTTTTTGGCAGGTCCAGTTTGTGTTGACCCGGTGTCACGGTTCCCGCGTTTCTCATTTTGAAACCACGCGTCTGTGCAGCACCAAGACTACTCGTAGTCGAGGTTAGCCTTCTCTCGAGTCCATTTTTCTTGGACAGCTTAATTTTGATCCTTCAAGCCGCTTACTCAAGAGTTTTTTCTGGCTTTGACCCCGTAGGGCTGCTCATTCCGAACCTTATAGGAAGAACCCAACTCCCGTCACTCCTTAACCTACGATTCTCAAAGTGGCCCCGAGCACCCATCTCTACCGCAGGGCTTAAGGTCTCGAGCACCAATCCTTGAATACTAGTAAGGGCGCATAGCCTCGATTCTCATGATATTATTACTTCTTTATATGGTGAGAACCCAACACCATGCCCGCCCGTATCGTACGCAAACTCTCATATCAAGTTTACGCAAGCACAACACTTATGCTGGTCAGCAACTAGCTCGGAGCCTCTAGGCTCATCTCATCCCATGGGACTCAGTTCTTAGGGCTTAGGCCCTTAGCTTCTATGTATGCTACCCGCACCCATGATTGACACCCAATATCATGCTAGTCTCGCAAGGGGGACTGGGGTGGACTGCCCCAGCTGCAATACACCTTATGGTGTCTAGCAGTGTGCCTGTTTGCTAGCCCGCACATCCCTTAGGCTCGATGGTGTCTCTCCTACGTAAACACTATCTCATGATCCTTCTGGCTTAAGGAAGGAAAACTGAGGGGCATAGCAAACTTTACCGTGTAATCCCATGGCTCAACACGAAGGCGCAATACGAGGCTCGTTGGCCCCAATCGTCCCCGGGTTTACCATGACCCAAGAAAACATCGTGCCACGCTCATGACTCTACGATGTCCGCCCACCTACACACCACTAGTGGCTAGGAGTAACTCACTTCAGACTAGCCAGGCCCCAGCCTGCCCTCTAGTCAAGGGGGTGATGGAGAGCTAACACCAGTCATCCCCTATAAAAAGCATAAGAGATTTTCTCAGTCTCTTACTAGTAACTGTAAGATTGTCTGAAAATAGGGATACTTTTCTCTCCACCCATCTCAGGGCCTTTCTCCGACTAACTCAGGGCCCTATAACCTTCCTCTTGGTCACTATTATTTCTTGATTCTACTCGTTGCTCCACCAACCCACTCGAAGGTGCCCGTGTCACACCCTAGGCGGGTGCGCCAAGCACATCAGGCGCACCAGCACGTGAACCAGAGGTTGAGGCCTGCACACCAGGCGTGCTGGCGGGTATTTGCGTGCAAGGCCTAGGAGACAAGGCCAGAACACTCGCCCAGCTTGCAGGCTAGCCCGTGAGGCCAAGGCTTGGCATGCAGGCTACCCGCACCACATCCAGAGGGGCCCAAGGTGGGAGATATGCAAGTGAATCTTCTGGAAGCTTGTAGGATCAGCAGGAGCCTCCTGACAGATTTGGTTAACCCTAGAATTCAGGAGTTAGAATCCTGATTGATTGTAATCTTTGTAATTCCTTGATTTTAGCCTTTATTCTAGGGATATTGCCATTAAGTGTAGCTGGAGCCTCAACTATAAATAGAGGGCTGCTCCACCCTCATTTGTACATCATCAAACACTTCTGTTTCAGTGAATACAAAGCATATTTCCAGCATTCTACCTTGTTATCCTATTTCACTTTAACTTGCATAATAAGCCCTTCCCATTGTTCTAGTGCCCGCACGCTTGTGTTTTAGGCTGACTTAGGCATAAATGAGGAGATTCCAAGCCTAAGGCTGCACGAATTCTGAGTCTGAGGTCGGAGCCCGTGACACCCGCACATGACTTCGACCGATAGCACCTAATTGGCTAGCTGATCCCAGGGCACTGGTGCACTGCCTCACACTTACCTGCGTATCTTAGGGTTTAGGGCTCAGACTATCCACGCACAATATCCTTAACATATTCTCATGCTCAGAATGCCCACACATTGCTTCCACTGATGACACCCGCTGGTTCCACTGATGGCACCCGTTGGGCTACTTGACTTGAAGGTACTTGATCACTGTCTCGAACTTACCCGTATATCTTATGGTCCAGGGCTCTCCACATAACATATTAGTAACATGTTTCAATGCTCCAAATGTATGCCCGTATCTCTTAAAATCACTTTCCTATCAGCTTGATTTTGATCGTTGCTCAATTCAAGATCAATCATAACAAAATCAAGGCACACGAAAACCTGACCATGACACTAGACGTGAGATTAGTGTTTGTTGCATCACCCATGTCCCTTTGCCCGTGTGACTTGGAATCTGCGGTTACAATTCCTGATAAGCATTAAATGGGATTTTTGTAGTTCCAAGGGATGTAGATAAGATTGGAGTGCTTTTACTCGCCAAAGAAAGCCCATACATTTACTCTTACAGTTACAATTAATTTCTTTTCATCATTTTTTATTTTAATTTGATAAAGAGGAAAATAGGAAAAGGGAAGAAAAATGGTGGATTTACGTTTTTTTTTCCCCCTCCAAATTCAATCTTTGCGGGGGGGGGGGGGGGGGGGGAATAATATTCTACTTAACGATTTTATTTACTACTTTACTTCTAAACTCTTTCCTTTACTTTTTTTTTTTTTTTTATCTTCATATCAAACATAATAAAGGAAAAATCATTTTCCTTTTTTTCCTTTCCAATTCTTCCATTTTCCTTCCAACCAAAAACAGTTTCAAGATATGGAAACTGGGGATAGTGCTACAGGTCAGAATCAACATCGACTTACCATATACATATATATACCACATATTAAAGCCCAGTCCATTGTCCAACATGTTACACCGTTAAGCTAATCAGAACTTGTTCGAAAGCCTTTGTTAGACGGCCCGGTCCGTTGTCTGTCACCATGGATCGCGAGTCTCATCTTTCGTCGGCGTCGTTTCGTGACCAAAATTCCACCCTCGTGTTCTCTTCAACGTTTTCTTTTCTTTCTTCAGACTGATTTTCTGTCAAAACGCCTAAAATAGTCCAAATCTACAAGTTTGCTCACTGCCTCAACCTCCAATAATAGCTAGTTTTGCCATTTCAAACTCCTCCAACACAGATTATTTTTTTTTCCCCGACCTAATTTTGCTCTCCGTTAATTTCTCAACCTTAAAACAGCAAGAACACCAATCAAATCCGAAACCTAATTGCCCCGTTTTGTTTTTTTTTCTGTTTGCTGGATGCAATTGTGTTTGGATGTCTACGTTTGATTTTGGTGTTGTGTTGGTTGTATCTATTTTTGAGTTTTGGAATTTCAGTGTGGCTTGCTTCGGTTTCCCTCTGTATGCTTGCTGTGATACTTTGTGGCCAAATGCTAATGGTTTCAAGGTAATTGCTTGGGATTGCTTCTTATTGTTGCTGTCTGTTTCTTCTGAGTGCGGTTGTTGTTTCCTACTGGATTTTTTCTGGGTATGGACTTGTGTGTTTGCTGTTAACTCTTGTTTTCATGTTGCTCTTATTGCTGATGGATCGGATTGCTCGTGGTTCGTTTTGCTGTGTTCGCTCGGGGACTTCAAATTTTTTGGATCATTAAATAATAATAGTTAAATATAAAAAATATTAATATAAATCATTGATTTTTTTAATTATAAAATAATTAATTATTTGTTAACTTGTTAATCTAATTTTAATTAATTAACATTAAATATTATTGATAAAATAAAATTTAAAAAAATTTTAGCAAATAAATACACTCTATTTAAAATTAAAAAAAGATAAAATAATATAATATTTAAAAAAATTAATTGAAAATTAGTTGAAGTAAACAAGTGAGAATTATTGTAAAATTAGTATCATTTAATATAAAATATATTAGAAGTATCATAATATTCTAAGAGAAAAATATAAAAAATATAAGAATAAACGTAAAAATATATTATTATAATATAAATAATTAAGTTAACATCGTAAAATAATTATTATCTTAAACTAAAAAATAATTATAAATCAATAAATAAGTGTTAATGTAAAAATGTAAAATAATCGTAAATTAATATCATTTAATGTAAAATACGTTAAAAATATCATAACATTATAACAAATAGTTGTGATTTTTATAAACTACTAAAAAGTAACAACAGACATAAAAAGATATCATTGTAACAAAAATAATTAAGTTGGTAATGTAAAAGAAATATTATTACAAATAAAAAAATAATTTTAAACAAAAAAAGTTAATGTAAAAAAATGAAAATAATCGTAAAATTAGTATTATTTGATGTAAAATGGTTACAAGTATTGTTACACTTTAATAAAATATTATAATAATTCTAAACATAATAAAAGTAATAAGTGTAAAAAAAATTATTAAAACGTAAACAATTAAATTGGTAATGTAAAAAATTAATATTATAAACAAAAAATAATCTTACTCCAAAAAATAGATGTTAACTTAAAAAGATAAGAATAATTGTAAAATTGATATTTTTTTTACGTAAAATAATTAAAATTGTTGTAACATTTTTAAGAAAAAGTAATGGTAATCCTAAACGTAATAAAAAATAATAACAAGCAGAAAAAGATATTATTATAACGAAAATAATTAAGTTGACAACATAAAAAAAATTATTATTATAAATAAAAAATGATTCTAAAAAAAAGTTATAATACTTCTAAATATAATGAAAGGTAATAATAAGTATAAAAAGATATTATTAGAACATAAATAATTAAGTTGGTAATATAAAAAAAAAACTATTATTAAAAACAAAAATAATTTTAAACAAAAAGTTAAGAGTTATGTAAAACAATAAGAATAATCGTAAATTGGTATTATTTAACATAAAATAGTTAAAAGTATTATTATACTTTAAGAAAAAAATTATAATAATTTTAAATGTAATGAAAAATAATAACAAACATAAAAAAATATTACCGAAGTATAATAAATTGGTAACATAAAAAAATAAGTATTATAAATGAAAAACTAATTCAATAAAAATACGTGTTAATGTAAAAATGTGAGAATAATTATATGATTAGTATCATTTGATGTAGAATATATTAAAAGTGTCATAATATCTTAAGGAAAACTTATGATTATTCTAAATATAATAAAAAGTAAAAATAAGTGTAAAAGATTTTATTGTAATGTAAATATAAGTCGACAACATAAAAAATTATTATTATAAATAAAAAATAATTCTAAACAAAAAATACTTGTTAATGTAAAAATGTGAGAATAATTGAAAAATTAGAATCATTTGGTGTAAAATATGTTGCAATGTTAGAACGTAAAATGATAAGAATAGTTGTGAAATGGTGTCATTTGGTGTAAATCGGATTAGAAGTGTCATAACAACTTAATAAAAAGTTGTGATTATTCTAAACATAATAAAAAGTATAAACAAGTATAAAAAATATTATTGTAACATAAATAATATCTTTGGTAACATAAAAGAATTATTATTACAAATAAATAATAATTCTAAACCAAAAAATAAGTGATAATATAAAAAAGGTGAGAATAATAGTAAAATTAATATCATTTGACATAAAATAGTTCGAAGTGTCGTAACACCCTTAAGAAAAAGTTATGATGATATTAAACGTAATGAAAAGTAACAACAAATATAAAAAGATATTATTATAATGTAAATAATTAAGTCGGTAATATAAAAAATTATTATTACAAATAAAAAATAATTTTAAATAAAAATAAGAGTTAATATAAAACAATGAGAAAATCATAAAATTGGTATTATTTTACGTAAAATCATTAGAAGTATCATTGCATCTTAACAAAAAAAATTGTAATAATTTTAAATGTCATAATAAGAAATCATGTGGGCTTTTATTGTAAACAATCTTAAAATGGAATGCATTCGAAATTGGACTTTGTATCAAATTAAAGATTAGCTTGGATATGCATCATCCTATTGATGTTTTTCATAGGGTTTTCACTACACATACTTGAATGCATAGAATGAAGAATGAATTCAAGAATAAGGATGCAATTTCCACTCCTAAGAAAAGTGTTTACAAAATCCCAAAATGCCTAATGCCTAAAATTATATAACCCTTGTGTCTAACGTTTGAAGCATTTTTAAAAGAAATGCCTTACTAAGTCTATATCTTTAAAGAATTAATCCTTTAATTAAGCTTTTCATATTCTAGCTTGAATATTTTTTTCCAGATTAAACCATTTTGCATCTAGTGCATGCGGTATTTGAAAAAATTACAATACTTAATTGAATTCCCAATAGCTCGACCATAATAGTTACATATTGCATTTGGATCATACCATTTCGAGTATGAAAGCTTCAACATTGGTACAGGATCAACAAGGTGTTTTTGAATTAGTCGAGGAAAAAGTTCTCCATACATGATGAAATAGGATCAAGCTATGTATATTTTTTTCTACTTAAGTTGCTTTTGGTTGGCATGTGAACTTTTAGTGGGTGGCATGACTTTCTAATAAGCTTGGGAAATAGGTGGTTGAATAATCTTAGGACAAGGATATTTGTTAAAATGTGAACCAATAAATAGAGGCTTGTAAGAATAGTATGGATCAACTAATCTTAACACAATGGTTGCCTAACATGTGGCAGAGCTAGAAATAATGACAATTTTTTATGTGAATGATTTTAGTATCATCAAAACTTTTGAACATTTTCATCAATTTGGTAAGGCTTTCTTTTATCTCTTGATTGACATGTCCAAATTCCTCTTGACTAAGCTCCAAAGCATGAACCCTTACTTCTAATTGATCTCTCAGACCTTTTAAACCATAAGGTCTCAAAACAAATGTTGTCCATATTATGTGAAGATATGGTGAATGCATTAGTACATGGATGTATTAATACAATGATAATGAATGATTCCATATAAAGGTATGCAAAATAGAAAAGTGCTTGAGAAAATATATGCAATGCCTAAATAAATGTAAAATGTAAAAAAATGACTCATTATGTGGTTATATGATAGATGTATTGATGCATAATTATAATGAATGACTCAATATGAAGGGACATAAAATGCAAAGATGCTTAAAAAAATATATACTATGCTTAAATAAATATAAAATGCAATTGTTGGAAAAGTTATAATAGAAATTGCCTTTGGCAGTTAAGAGTTTGATTTTTAATAAACCTTAAAACAAAAATTACTCTCTCTTTATTCTATAATGAGGATATGGCATTCAACCATAGTAAAGAAGAGAAAGAAATATGGCATTCAACCATTTTAAGAAAATGATGAAAATGTTCATCCAAATTAGACAAGAGAGAGTCACCTTTCTTCATTTCTTAATGAATTCACATGGCATTTGGTTATGATAAGAAACAAGAAAAGGATGAGACTATGTGATAAGTCACATAGAAAAAAAAAGAAAAAGAGAGAGATTGATATAGATAAGGAAACACTTTGAGCAATTTGTTGCATCAATGTTTAAAGGCTTACGTTATGGATAGTAGATAATTTTTGAATGAGTGACTTTGTCCCAACAAATGAATCAAGTTGACATTGCTTCTGCAATACTTTCGTAAAAACTACTTCCGTTATGTTTTTGTAAATCAAGTAAGTCTTTCACAATATTTATGATATATGATCTTGTTCATATATTATTGCATTATCTTTCATTGATATTAGAGCCAAGTTGGCTTGATTCCTAGTTGTTTTGATGTTTGTCTTAAAACACCAAAATTATTGATATGTTATTGAGTTCTTACCAAAATACATTAAAAAAGCTATAGAAGTATTACACAAATATGTGAATTTTGTAGTAAAAAATTGTTGTGAATGTTTTGGAACATTCAAAATGCAAGTTGCGATTATTGTTTAAAATATTTGGATTAAGTTTTCATTTCCAAAATTTGAGCATTCGAATGCTTGAGAAGGCATAGGAATGCCCTAAGCAAAATTTTAAAAATTAATGGTTATTTTTTGAATACCTCGATAAACATTTGAATGCCCTCGAGGTATTCAAATACTTCATATTTTTTTGAAACAAAAAGTAGGTATTTGAATGCCCTATCAAGAGTATTCAAATGTCCCCTATGTTTTTTTTTTTCAAAAATATGCTTCAATTTAAAAAAAATATTTTTTTAAAATCATTTTGTCCTTGACTAACTTTTGGAGATCAGAATGATTGAGATAAGCCTTAATCATTTTTTAACTTGTGTTTATAGATACTTAATTTTGTCTAGATAGATTCTAGCTAGTTATGGAGTTATTAAAATTTGACCCAATTCTAATCCAACATTTATTTAATTTGACAAGCTATCAAAATCACATTTGAGATTAATTTGACTCAAATGGCTTAAGGTCAAACTTGGTCAAACAAAGTTAAACTTGGTCAAAATTTGTCAAAATCAATAAAAACAGATTAAACTCGGGTCAAGTTTCAAGATTCACAACCAAATGGGTTTAATAAAGCTTGGAATTTGAATTAGAATTGGTGATTTTAATGCACTAAAAACCTTGATTGCACATCTAGAGGGGCAAAATTACTAAAATACCCTTAAAGGGTATTTTTGTAATTTGACCTTCTCGAAATTGAATTTTTATGAAAACTTTCAAATCACATTTAAATATTATTTTATGATTTTTGATGCATCGAAAACCTTAATTGCATTATAAAAGGTGTGAAATTATAAAATTACCATTGGAGGTATTTTTGTAATTTAACCTTCCCAAGGTCAATTTTTTGCAAAATGCTCTAGATCATGGTTTTATATTATTTCATGATTTTTGTGCAATAAAAACCTTAATCACACATTGGAAGGTGTGAAATTACTATAATACCCTCAAAGGGTATTTTGTAAATTGACTTTCTTGAGATTGGTTTTTTGTGAAACGCTTTAGATCATGTTTTAAAATTATTTAATAATTTTTGGTGTATTAAAAACCTTGACCACATCTTGAAAGGTTGAAATTACTAAAATACCGTTTAGGGGTGATTTCGTAATTTGATCTTTTTGAGGTCAATTTTTCACGAAACTTTCAGATCATAATTTCATATCATTTTAAGATTTTTGGTGCTTTAGTATCATAAAAATGAAAGAGGGACTATGGTTCTCCAAGAAAATTTAATGAAAAGCAAAAACTTTCTAATATGGGTAAATTGGTTTTTTCACATTATTTCTAGTAGCACTAAAAATGCAATTTCTAGTAGCACTAAAAATGCATTCTGAACCATAAGATAATCTTAAGGGGTCGAATCCAATATTGAAAGGTGGTTCTTTACAAGAATAAACAAGAGAGAAAAGATGGCTATTAGATGAAAAATACATCCAAGGGCTTGCATGCATTTTGCATGAGATATTTATTCATCAATTAGGGCTGAAGAAAAGGAAGGAGCACTTGGAAAGTGGCGTGAGAGGAGAAAAACAAGAAAGAAAAAATAGAAATAAATTGGAAAGGCTCGTGAAGGTATAATTTCTACTAGTTTTTTTATTTGCATTTAATACCATTTAATACCATTTTTCATGGTTTTCATATTATTTATCCTTTATTTTTTTTGTTTTTATATGAAAATCCATGGTTGCTTACCTTTTTAAATCCAAGCTTGATTCAAATTTTCTTCCAACTAACTAGTAGTTTGGATTGAAATAAAAAAAAATCAAGCAAGAAAAAATCCACCATTGAAACAATGAAAAAAAGGTACAGCTGACCTTGCTCCCACCATAGTTGAACATCATTTTGGTCTTTTCTAATGCGTTTCCTTCTTTGAATAATGATTATGGATGACTTGAGTACTAGATTATTTGTTTTATACATGGTTTTTTTTGTTTATTTTAGTAGTTTGTATGTAGTGATTGGCTAGTGTTCTTGTTTCCATGGTTTTTTCTTTAGATAGTTTATAACATGTTTGATGAAATTCTTTTCATGATAAAAATGCTTCTTATGATAGTTGTTTTGATGTTTGGTGTTTGTCTAAGTTAAATAAAATAGTAGCATTTTGTGAAAGGCTAAATTAAGCATTTGGCCAAGCTTTTCATGCTTGGCTGAACCTTCCTTCATTAGATGATGGCCAAATATTGCTTATTTCTCATATGTTTACTTATGTTTTTAGCTTGTTCTTTAAGTTTTCTATTTGTTTGATCAAATTTCAACGAATAAAAATGTTAGATTGGTAGACTTTTTAGTGAGTTTATGCTGTTTGCATGTGTTTTAATTCAAAATAAAAAAAAATGTTGAAAAATGTTTTTAAATTTTTAAAATGTCTGATCCATTTTTACTATATTATTGCAAGCATGTTTAGTTTGTAATATGTTTGCAAATATACCTAAGTCTGTAATATGTTTGTTTTCATACATGTTCCATGACTTAATGTCTGCATTTTCATTGGTGGCTTTTTGGTAATTTTTGTTATATGCATTCCTTATGTATTAAAGTTTGCATTTTTATCAATGGCATTTTGATAATTTTGTTAGATGCATTTTTCGTGGTAACCAAACCCTGAAACCAACCCCAAATCCAAATCTAAACCTTAAACTGAAACTTTAAATCCCAAACCTTAAATGAAACCCTTAATTCGAAACCTTAAACTAAAACCCTTAATTTGAAACCCTAAATTCAAATCTAAACCTTATCCCAATTCTTAAACCCTAAAGCATAAAACCAAACTTTAAACTTAAACCTTAAACCTAACCTTAAACCCTAAACTAAAACCCTAAACCGTAACCTTAACCCTAAACCCAAACCTCAAATCCTAAAATGTAAACCTAAACTGTAAACCCCAATCCTAATCCATAATCCTAGACCTTAAATTGAAATCGAAATCCTAACCCTAAACCCTAAAATTGTAAACCCACACCTATATCCTAAAGCAACCCCAAACTCTAAACCACTTGGCTTCATTCATGTATTTGCATTTCATATTATTTTGTTGTCACATGCATTTTTTAATTGTCATGCATTCATACTTTATCATTCATGTTTAATTAGCATGTATTCATCATATATTGTTATTATGTTTATGCATACTATGCATATGTTTTATAAATGAGGTTTTTCAAAGGAAAATATTTTTAAATAAGATAACATCTCAAATGAATATAACCTTTGAGATTGGCCTAAATATAGGGAGACCTCTTATTGGCTATCATGTATGTGATGTGTCATCTCAATTTTTATGAGACAATTTAAAAATTCTAAATTAAAGATATTTTTGAAACTTTACCTAAATATAGGAAAGTAGAAGTGTCTTAATACTTAGGATTTTTTTTTATCCAAAAATAAATTGTTTTACTTTTCAAAATAAATAAAAAATGATTTGCTATCAAAAAAGGAAAAAAAATTTAGCTTTTGGAATAAACAAATGAAAAAAGGAAATTAGTCTATAAACACTAAAGTGGGACCATCTTTATCAAAATCTAAAGCAAACTTGCAATTAATTGGTACTATCTTCGATGGGTGCCATGAGGATGCTAATATTTTGCCATGCATAATTGACTCCCAAACCCAACTTTGATTTTTGTAAACTATAAGATGTTATTTTAGTAAACTTTAAACTTGTTTGAAATGTTTTATTAAAAGGACAAAATTTTTGGGTGGCCAATCACACCCTAAAAAAGATTGTGGCGACTTTTTGTTTTAGTTTTTATTAAAAATGCTTTTTAGCCCTGTTCTTCCATTCCCTAAGTCCAATGGTCAGGTTCTCAAACCTGTACATCGCGACAGCTTGGTGACTTAACTAGGGACACATTTTTTAAAGAGTTAAGCTGAAGATTGATTACATGTTATTCTACATTTTGATTAAATGGTCCTAATTAGTGTTTAGTCCTAATTCCTTGATTTTAATTTCTTGTTTGCTTAAAAGTGGAAAAACTAAAAAATTTTGAAAAAATGGAAAAAAATAAAAAATGTTTTGATTTTAATTTTCTTATTTCTAAAAAAATGTTGAAAGAAAAAAAGTGTGTATGTGATTTGCATTTCATGTATATTTTAATTATGTCATTTAGTTTAAATTGCTATTATTTACTTTATTCTTAATAATTGTGGGTTATTTAGGATAGGGGTATTTTTAGAAAAATGTAAAAGGTTTGTTTGTTCTTTCACACACACTCATATTGCATTGCATGCATAAGCACTATACCTGGACGTTAACCTTTTTTAAGAGGAAGAAAAGTAGCTATGATTGCATGAGGTTTAAACCTCTGCAATGGCTAGTGAAACACTGCGACTTAGTTTTGCTCGCAGCTTGTAAGGGGTGAGGATCAGGGTGCCTTACTAGTTTGTGATGAAAATTATGTGAGGAATAATTTGAGAACCTTTAGATATGTCAATTCCCAGTCCAGCATATAATGAACCTTAGGGAGCCACCTTAGGTAGAGCTATGCCAAACCTTCTCTGAAGTAATTATCCAAATAAGTCATATGATGGAACATCTTTTACCTTTCTCATTTAATTTTTTGTTAATCTGATAACTTATATCCTTGCTTTCAATAAAAAGAGAAAGAATAAAAATCATTAGAAGTAACAATCCTTTGTGTTTAATAAAAAAAGAAAAAAAGATGAAAAAATAATAAAAGAAAAAAGTTACTTGAAAGTGTTAATTTATCTTATTGTATTACATTTGCACTTTTAAATTTGTTTTTTACTAATTTTTCTATGTTTTCTGTGTTTTCTTTAGTTTTGATTATTTCATGCATCATTTTTAACATAAAACATCAGAGATATTCATTTTAGATAATTTGTCAATAGAAGTTTTCATGGTATTTTAAGAAGCTCAAGTAGGGTCTTCGGTTAACAAGTTGTATGGGAAGTTAACGAGTAATTAAAAAATAGACAGCAAATAGAGAGACTCTATTTGATGGATGGGTATGTTGTGAGCCTTCTGGAGATGGTATATATGGACTTAAGGCAAAATGATACAGTAGAAATAAAGGGAATTTAGAGTTAGTGGGACTTAAAAAAAAAGGCAGTTTTCATAGCCAAGTACACAAAGATATCACCCTATTGGTAATGGTGAAGCCTAATGTTTAGATGCTAAAATTTGTATTGAGGTTTTGGCAATTCAGCATATTAATGCTTTACATTCAATAATAAGGATCTAATGCCTACTATAGAGGAGTATTCGACCTTATTGTGCCTAGATTTGCCCAAGCCTAATAGAACATATTAGGAAGCACAAAAATCACCAAGGTACAAGAAAATGTTAGTAAAGATAATTGGATTAAGGTTTAGGCGATTAATAAGAAGAAAGGGGCTAGCAAAAGAATATCGTGGACCTTCATAGGAGATGATATGCTTTAAAATTCCAATAAAGATTTGGTTATGGATATGTTTTCATTGGCAATCTATGGTCTGGTGATCTTTCCAAGAGCTTTAAGGTACATAGAAGCCTCTATGGTTGACCTTTCTGTGCAATTAAACTAAAAGATTAACGCTTCACCAATAATTTTGGGGGAAACCATCAGATTTTTGAACCATTGATGAAGGAAGGGAAAAGGAAAGATGGTTGGTTGTTTTCAACTACGTTATATGTATATTTAGAGCCATTTCTGGGTACTAACTAAACTCCATTATTGTTTTACACCAAGTTCTTAACACCTTTGGCTGAGTTTAATTTTAAAAAGTGGCCTAAAAGTCTTTTCAAAGCCAATGGATAGTTTTCTTTTGACGTTTAAAAAGGGATGGGGTAACTCGAAAGGTATTGAAGATACCTCATGTCTTGATTTTGTATAGTTGTGGGGACCAACCTTGGGTTCTGTTACTTGAAATTTGGAGAGCTACTAGCTTCACATTGCTGATGGTCATATGACAATAAGGATTTTAATAGTTCATTTTAATGACTCAAGGGTTAGAATAGATGAAATTTGACTATGGTATGGAATGCTGCATGGCTAGAATGTGTGGTATTCTAAGGCTTAAGGGCAGACATTTAGGTTAGAATTAAAAAGATATACAGATGATGTGACTCTAGGATATCTAGTTTGAAAGGCCAAATGAGTGAATGATCTTGTGCTTTCATCAGATCAGAAATCAATCCAACTAGTTAACATGAAGGCTAAGTCCCTACCATTAAAGACAAAAATTGATAGGGTAGTGTTTGATGTACAAATAGAGAAAATGAAGAAAGAGAATCAAAGACTATAAAAAGAAATAAGTCGGTTAAAGTATAAGGATAGTGTACAAAAGGATAAGCTAGTGAGAATGACAAAGGAGAAAGACTTGGCTCAAAGTGATCTCAAGAAGTTGCATTTGGAAAACTAAAGGTTAAGGGCTCAGCTAAAGGACAAAGGAAAAGAGAACAAACATTAAGAGAAGGTCGAGTAGCTTAAGAAGAAGGTGCAATTTTAAAAGCATAAGGCTCCAGAGAAAAAAGATAAGATTGTTTTAATAGTATGAGAAAAAGAGGATTCCCATAAAGCATTTGCTGCAAACAAAAATGAGCTGAGTCAAACCTAGAAAAAGAATAAGGAATTAAAGAAGAGTGAGTGAGAAGTGAAAAGAAGTGGTGTTTGGACACTCTAGGGGAGAAAGATGCACTTGCCATATAAATCAAAGCCTTAGAATTAAAGTTGTAAGGAAACAAAGACTACATTACCCTCTTACTCAAGGAATAGTGAAAAAAAGAGAAACAATGAAAGCTTATGTGCAACCAAGAGATGGAAGCTTGAAAGCAATGGAAAACTAAAAGTCAAGAGAGATAGATGTATATTGACCACTTTAATACTTAGATTCAAAAGGTAGTTAAAAAGACTAAGGTAATGGTGAAAAAGGCGAAATTTTAAGGCAAAAGGTAGTCCCCACTAGTAATCTCATTTAGCTTCTTTTAAATTTTTTTGGATAAGGCAAAAGGGTAGTATGAGCAAGTCTAGCATTTTTATGGCCTTAGTTTTAAGATGGTTTGTGATGTATAAGTTTGGAATTTTTGGAATGAATGAAAACTTTTCTTGATTTGAATTATCTATAAATTAATGTCTCTTATATTTTAATAGTATGCTTAAAAGAGTTTATAAAAAAGAATGATGGTTATGAATATATTTTCATCAAACTTTTGAGGTGAATGGAACATTTTTAAATAACTCGGCCTGAATATAGAAAGGGGATTTAAGTCCTTTTACAACAACAATAATAAAATTTGACTTGCATATTATGTACAATTTGTTTGAACTATTTTTCATGCTAGTTAAAGACAAGGAATGGTGATTGTAAATATACTTCCATCAAACCATTGAAGCAAAGAGATATTTTTAAAAGTCTTACCTAAATATTGGAAAATTTTCAAAAACTATCTTTTAAGGCTAATAACATTCACATCATGTGCTTTTTACTTTTGGTAATTAATAAAAAGTTTAAGGATAATGCATCATGAAAAGCAAGATCAATTAGTCCCTCGCATCTATAACATGTGAGCTCACTTAAGAGTCATGAGAATGAAAATGCCAGTTGGATTGACAAGATGGAAAAGGCCTATTAAGAAATAAGTGAAATAGTTATGGTAATGTAGTAAAACATGGATAGGCAATTTGTCAAGTTAAAACAAATATTGGTAAGGTTGTCTAAAGGAAAATGGATTGTCGAGACACAAAGGGAAAGAGATTAAATAGCTATGGAAGAATTAGTGTATGTAGGATTCACATATCCCTATGTTCAAAATCCACATGTTACTTAGGCACCATCGGCATCTCATCAACATTATATTGGTACTTTTGCTAGACCATCATCAATCTAGATAAATGTCAACCCCAAGTTTACTCTATTAGACCCTATTACTATTTCAAATTTGGATGATTCTAAAGAACAAGAAAAATTGAAAGAAGTGTCCAAAGTGACAAAAAAAAAAAAAACTAAGATGAAGAGTAAGTATGATATGTTGGAAGAAAGATTGAAGGTAATAGAAGAAGATGATGTATATGGAACTATAGATGTTAGTGAATTGAGTCTGGTGCTTGATCTTGTCATTCCATTAAAATTTAAGGTCTTAAACTTTGAGAAACATGACAAAACAAAATGATCCTCAACACACATTACAATGTACTGTGGAAAGATGATTGGTTATACTCATACTTACTATTGTTTTTAGGATAATCTCACTAGCTCTTTTGCAAGGTGGTATGTCTAATTGGACCAAAGTAAGATTCACTTTTAAAAGTATTTGGCTAAAACATTCATAGCACTAGATAAGCATGTTGAAGATATGAAGCTAGATAGGTTGTCCTGGTAAAATATAAAAAAATAGATAACCAAAACTTTCAAAGAATATGCATATAGATGTAAAGATATGGTTGTATAAACCTAACCACTGCTGATAGAAAAAAATGCTAAGTTGTTTTTTGTAAGCACTTTAGAGCTCTTTACTATGATAATTTGATAGGCAATACTACCAAAAATTTTGTTGATATGATGATATTATGAGAGATGATTGAAAATGCAATTAAGAAAGGCAAAATTGATAAGTAATAGGCCTTAAGTGCTAAGAAAAACCTTACAAGAAAGAAAGAATATGAAGCTCATACAGTTGCAAGCCCATCACTAGAACCTTTCATTCTCTATCATCCATATCTCACTTACTCACCTTACTACCCATTCGTAAATTAGGTATACCAATTCATTCTCGTACCTTTTGCCCCTGCAACCAATGTAACAACCAAGTTTTTTCCCAAGAGTTCATTAATACCCTTCAACACCAATTACACAACCTCTTTCCCAACAAAGCGACCCAACTTCATAATAGAAAAACTCCAGCAACACCAACACCAGAGAAAGAACCCTTATCGACGTAGTACCTATGTTCTACACTTATCTCTACCATAGCTTCTAAAATGCCACCTTATTGCCCTTGTTGCCATTAAAACTTTTGAAACCACCGTATCCTAAATTGTACAACTCTAATGCCTGATGTAAATAATATTTTGGCATTATGGGTCATTTTTTAGAAGATTGTATGGCTTTGAAATACAAGGTATAAGGATTGGTAAAAGTCGAGGTATTAAATTTTAACACTTGAACAAAGCTGAATGTTGGAGAAAACCCAATATCCAATCATGTTGGGAATGCAGCTAATGCAATAGAGAGGGTCAAGAGAGTTAAAAGGTGGATAAAAAAGGTGAGGACTCCTTTGGAAAGGGTATATGACTATTTGGTTAAAACTAATATGATTCAACCGATTAATTTTGAAGTTGATGACAACTATTAAAAGTTGGGTGTAATTTGTAAGTTTCATGGAGTGGTAATGGGTCATTTGATTCAAAATTATGAAGATTTCAAGTAGGTATTACAAGAATTGATTAATTCCAAAATGATTGAGTTTTACAGTTAAGAGGAAGAGGATATAATAAACATGATTGTAAACACCTAATTTTGTTTGGGATAATTTATCTTTTTTAAACTAGGTTTGATTTGATAATTGGGCTCAATCATCAATTTTTTAGGTTTATTAAATATCCATTTTTAAATACTCAAGGATGAGGCCCAACCATAGTGAGGTCCATTGTATTAGCTTGAATAATAATCGAAATCACTCAATAAAAAGCCTAATAAAAGAGTTCTCTTTAAAACCCATCAATGGCACGTTGTTGGCTATTAAATATAAAAAATAATATATAAATTAATTAAAAATAATAAATATATTAAATATATATAAATAAAATGTTAGAAAAGGCTAAAAGAAAAAAGAGTGCTAAAAGGCTAAAAAAAAGGCTTGGCCCAACATCACCCAAAATGAGAGCCAAATTAGCCACATAACATGGCCCATAAAAGAGATCCATTTGGCCTAAAGTTCTTGCATGAGAATGATGCCATTGGGCCTAGCTTAGTTGTATGGGAATGAACCATGCATAGGACATGAAGGCTATGACAAACTTGAATAAAAAAGAGAACAAAATCCTTACACTAACATGGGAGGACAATATGTGAGGATGAACAACTAAAACAAAAAAATTGTATAGAGGCATTACGTGGGAACATAGAGTATTCATGGCATGGGATCATGCATAATAGAAAGAAGAAGGATGAAATCATGAAAAATTGGCATGAAAGGAAGGAAAGACACCAAAAGAAAAAATTGGATAGAAGCGTGAAAAAAAAAATAGAGGTAGTAGGTAGCATAAAAAAACCATCAGCAGGAGGAGAACGTAAAGCACAAAAAATGAAAAAAAAGAAAAAAGACTAGAAAGAAGTAAAGAGAACAAACTAGGTAAGAGGAGAAAGAAAAAAAGCAAAAAAATCGGGCGTGGGTGTATTGGTAGGCAGTAAATAGAAACCAGGAAACAAAAAGAAACTAGAAAAAAAGAGGTGGGCATTTGAAGAAAGAGCAAGAAAACAAAAGAAAAAAAAAGCAATAACAAGGGAAAAACAAGCATTAAAATTGAACGTGAGAATGGCAATAACAAAAAAAGAAACCTAGAAAAATTGGGCATTGGCGAAAATGGTAGCAGGCTTGTAAGGAGAAGAACCAAAAAAATAAAAATTGGGTAAGAGCAACAAAAGTACCAAACCAGGAAAAGAAACAGGAGAAAAAAGAAAAGCCCGTGGCAAAACAAAAAACAAAAAAGAAACAAAACATGAACCAAATGTGAGGAATGAAAAATTGGGAAAAAATTGAAGCAAAAAAGAAATAGGGAAATCTTAGTAGACAAAGAAAAAAGAAAATGAAAAAGAAAGAGTAGAAAAGCTAGGTATGCAACAAGAGAAAAAAAAGAAAAATAATAATAGGTGTTCATGAAATTAAAAAAAAAAGCAGAAAGGGAGTAGTGAAAAACTAAGCAGAATCTTGTAGCAAAAGTTGGTGTTCATGGAACCAAACTTGTTGTAGAAAAAAAAAAGCTCAGCAAGGAAAAATGAGGCGGATTGGCCAAAAACAAAAAAAAAGTTGCAGTGGGTGAAATACAGAAATAGGTAACCTTTTTTTTGCTTCACATCGCTTGTTGTTTCTCCCTTGTAATGGTACGATTTTGTCTTTCTTTTACTATCCATGGTGCTTAAAGTTTTTATATATAGTTCATACGATTGTTTGCTTGAGGGGAAGGAAGCTCAAATATCTTATCATTTTGATTTCTTTTTCCCCTGTGAAGTACATATATTGGAACATAAAACTCCATCATTTTTAGGATTTTTGAATATAAGGGTGAGTAGATATTGGTTCAAATCGATGTAACTGACTGAAATTAATGAAATATGATCATTTTGGTTCGATTTAGTCTGGTTTTGGTTATAATCAGTTTTGGGATCGATTAAATTCGTTAGATCGGTCGGTTATCGATTTTTAAAATTAATAACCGAATTAACCGATCTTATAATAACTAAGGGTAAATATATATTTTCCCTTAAAAAAACCCTAAATTTAACTCACCTTTTCTAACCCACCCCACCTATGCCATGCCTCATTTCTGCTCTTTGCCTCCTTCTCAGTCTCTTATATCTTTACCTCCCTATCAATCTCTGCTTCCCTCTTAGTCTTTTGCTCCCTCTAATTTATTGCACAAGATCAGATAGTTGTGAAAATCTTCCTTTGCTACACAAGACTTACAGCCATCATAAGTTCCTGAATCCTAATAACCTTTATTTTTTTTCTTTTACCATGATATTATAATAATTGCCAAGATGGATAAATTTTTTCTGGCTTCTTGAAGCTAGTAAGGAATAGGTAAAAGTCTTTTCATACGTCTCCTTGTTTAGGGCTGTATTCTTCCTGTCTAGTTTACGCTAAAGCATAAGAGCAAGAAGTGCCAACCCAACCCCCAAGGTGTGCCCACAAAAGGTCAAATTGAAAAAAATAGAAGCCCTGTTTTCTTTGTTGGTGTTTTTCAGCACCTTTAACAGAATGAAATGGAAGCCCGATTTTCTTTATTGGGCTTTTCAGCACCTTTGGCAAACCTCAAATAGTCTCAACTTCCTTCATTGGTTTGGGTGTTCTTTCTTCTTCTAAGTAAGATCTCTTAGGAATCATAGTTCTCAGTAGTGCTTGTCATCAAAGTATAAAATAAACTCTTGAAAAATGTTGTACTCCTCCAATTCCCCAAAATATATTTTCATTTTTTCATACCTTTTTAATTTTGACATAATTTTAAAAAATTTATTTTTTATTTATATTTAAAGTTATCATAATTAAAATTTAAATCATTAAAATTAATAATCTTTCATTTTTTTATAAATTAATTGAAATGTTGAATTTTTTAGTGACATAAATGCAACTATCATAATTTACAACAATTAATGATTAATGTAAAGCTTATGAATCATTTAAATGAAAATTCGAATGGTTAAAAATTATAGTCCCTACAAATTACTAATAACATCCAAAGACATTGAATTCTGAGTTGTCAATAATGGACATAATAAAGAGTTCCTGACTTCCTATTTCCTACCTATACTTTTTGCCCTTATACATTGAATACTGAGTTATTAGAAAAACTAAAACAAGCAACTAATTAATCTAAATTGTGCTAGTACTTAAATTAAAAGCTAAAATAAATTAGCCTAAACTATGCTAGATATTTAAATTGTTCGTTGATAAAACAAGCAACTAATATATGGTTTGATCAACAGACTATTTCATTATTTGAATATCCAATGTGTTCAATAATTGTGTGACCACTACTTTATTATTGTTTCATTATTTGAATATAATTTTATTTTTATTTATTATTTTAAATAATATAATTATTTATTTTTTATTGTTTGGATATAATTTAATCACTTGTTTTTTTTTTAAGATGTCAAATGAAGTGAATGATATGACTTTGGATTTTACACCTAATCAAACACAATCAACCTCTCAACTTCCTGTGCATGATGAAGTAACAAAAAGTGAAACTGTAAATTCTAAAGTGATGAGATGAGGATCTAAGCCATGGTCAGAGGTATGGGACCACTTTACCAAATTTGTTAATGAGAAAGGTAATTGTAAAGCCAAGTGTAATTATTATGATAGAGAATGTTTTGCTGATCCTAAAAAGAATGGAACCACTGCTTTAAAGAATCACATGAATTCTTATAAAAAGCTTCCTCATGCTAGTGGGAATGATGGTACTCAAACAAAATTGGTGTTGCCATTAAGATGAGCGAAATCTTTAGGAAGATGAGCGAAATCTTTAAGCAGATGAAAATTTAATCAAGATGCTATTAGAAAATGTGTAGGTAAAATGAACATTCTAAATGAGTTGCCATTTAGATTTATGGAGTTAGAAGGATTTAGGTATTACATGTCCTATATTTCATGTACCATCACGATGGACAGTTGCTAGGGATTGCTATCAACTTTATATTGATGAAAAGATTTATTTAAAGCAATTCATGAAATCATCTTCCACAAAAGTATCTCTTACCACTAACACATGGACCTCATTACAAACGGTCAATTATATGTGTCTTACGGCTCATTTCATAGACAAAGATTGGAAACTAAACAAAAAAGATATTAAATTTTTGTCCCATTTCTAGTCATAAAGGTGGAGCTATTGGTAAGGCGGTTGAGAAATGTTTACGTGGCTAGGGGATTGATAAGATTTTTATTGTTACAGTTGATAATGCTAGTTCTAATGATGTTGTAATTGCATATTTAAGGATGAAATTTAATAACGCTGAAACTAGTATTTTATGAGGCAAATATCTTCATTTGAGATGCATTGCACATATTATTAATCTTATTGTTTATGATGGATTATAGGAAATGAATGAAACAATTGCTCATGTTAGAAAGGTAATAAGATATGTGAAACAATCACCTTCTAGGTTAGCTAAGTTTAAAGAGTGTGTTGTGAATGAACATATTCAAAGTAAAAGTTTATTGTGTTTGGATGTTAGCACTAGATGGAATTCTACTTATTTGATGTTGGATGCAGCTCAAAAGTTTGAAAGGACATTGGATACATTTGATGATGTTGATCCTTATTATAGAGGTGAGCTTTTGATGGGAGATGAGGTGCCCGATCAAAATGATTGGGCAATTGTTAGGAAGTTTTGCCTTTTCTTGCAACAATTTTATGATCTCATTGTGAAAGTTTCAGGTACTTCTTACATCACATCTAATATTTTTCTTGATGATATATGTGATATTTTTTCCACTTTGTGAGAATGGCAATTAAATCCTAATGTTGAGTTGAATGCAATGGCAAAAAGAATGAAGGATAAATATGATAAGTATTGGAGAAATATAGAGAAGATGAATATATTGGTTTATATTACTTCTCTTCTTAATCCTTCAAAAAAGCTTCTTTTTGTTGAATATTACTTTATGAAAATGTATTCTTCTGATGAAACTTTATTGATGATTAAAAAAGTACAACAAGCAATAAAAGACTTGTTTAATGAATATGTTAGAACCTCAATCTAAGCAAGTTGGTGAAAGTAGTCAAGTGAGCCAAATGTCATAGCCCATCGATGATGAAAGTGCAAATGGAATGACAAAAAAGAAGCAAAGCTTTAAGTCCAAGTATAAGAGGTATAAGATTGAATATGGTAAAGATGAACATAAATCAGAATTGGCTAAATATTTGAGTGAGGACCTTGATGATGATGATGATAGTGATGACTTTGATGTTTTAACTTGGTTGAAACTCAATAGCCATGGGTTTCCTATCTTTTCCTATCTAGCTCGTGATATATTGGTGATTCCTATATCCATAGTTACTTTTGAATATACTTTTAGCACTGGTAATCATGTGCTTGATGCATATGGGAGCTCTTTAACTCCTAAAATTATGCAAGCCTTTATTTTTGCTCAAGATTGGTTACGTAGATCTTCTAATCTTGATTCATTTCAACCTGAAAATGATTTGACACAGCTTGACAAAATGGATTTGCGTAACATTTTATTTATACCATCATTTATTTTTTAAATATTATTATTTTTTATTTTTTTATTTGTTTAAAGCCTACGTTTGTTATTTTTTGTTTATATATTTTTAGATTTGTCAAAAATTGCCTTAGATCCAGTAATTGATTAAGAAAAAGGTGCATAGACCTTTTGAGGTAATTTCATTATTAATTTCTATGAATATTTGCATTGTAAAAATATTTATTTTATTCTATAACAACTAATTAAGGTTTTGATCTCTTTAACATCTTAGGAAACAATGAAAGATGTGTACCAAAGCTATGGGGTTCATGTATAGAGAATGTTGTTAGAACTTGGAATGTCCTTTAATTAGCTTGTTTACGTATTTTATGAACTTTTATATCAATTTGCTAATTCAGAGTGTCCTTAGTTTGTTTTATGTTTTATACGAGCTATTAGCTCAATTTGTCAACTTAAAATGTCTTTTATGTTTTGCACCAAAGTTACTAGAACTGTATTTGCGTGATTTACTTTTTTAAGTTGGCCTGTTGACCCTTGAAAACTTGTTTATGTGTTGAAATGACAATTATTATACATTGATGGCCTTGTTTGTTATTTGATATATGTTAGAGTAATACTTTTTAAAACTTATTGTTTAATTTATTTTGATTTAACAAGTTTAGATGAGTATTTATTTGTCTTTTTTCTTCTAAAATATTGTAGAAATTATTAAATTCTTTAGTGATTTAGTTTGAATGGTATGTGAATTTGAGTTTTATTAGATTGAATTTGTAGCTAAATAATTATTCAAAATAAGAGAAAAATGATGAAAAATTTAGTTATTTAACCGAACTAACCAAATCAAATCGATTTTTTATTGGTTCGATTAAATCGGTTATTTAAAATTTTGTTGGTCTATTTAGTTACTGGTAGAATAAAAGTCGGTTAATTTGGTTGTTAATTTTTTCAAACTAAACTGACTAAACCGATTGACTGCTCACACCTAATTAAATAGAAGGAACCTGCATGGCTTTTCTTTGTATGATGATTTTTTATGGGGCTGAGGGAAGGTTTTACATATTCATGGTTTTTCTTTACATATTAGCCGAATATGAAAAGAAAAAAGGTTTAAAGTTCTTCCCACTTGTTCTAGCTTACGCCTTTTATTTTAGGTTGATAAATTTGGCTTATGGATGATCTACCAAAGTGGTCTTTTGTTATGTCTATTCCTTTAAAAAAAAAAAAAAAAACTTAAATTACAGTTTAAATTTTAGGTATTGTAAATTTTTTGTGATTTAAATTTGTATGTTTGTTTAAATTTCATGCGATTCAATTTTTCATGCTCTAATTTATTTTAGATACAATTCATCTACATTGACTTTAAATTCTAAATTATAAAGGAAAATTAAAAAAAAAAGCAATACTAATAGTAAGTTTTTAATAAAAAATAATAATATAAAAAAATTTTAAAATCCTTGCCTAGATATTGGAAAGAATTAAAAAATCATGTTTTAAAAAAATTAATTAAATTAATAATTCTACATAGATGTTAAAGAATTATTAAATTATAAAAATAAATAATAATAAAAGTAATAAATAACAATAATAAATTTTTTATGAAAAAGAAAAAATGAAAATAAATAATAAAAAATTTTAATGAAAAAGGAAAAACGTATAATAATAATAATAATAATAATAATAATAATAATAATAATAATAATTTAATGAAAAAGAAAATATGTGAAAATATAAAAAGTCATTTCTAGAAAAATCATGAAAACAAACTTGCTTCGAAAAGTCTGCTAAGATGTTGGAGAATTTTAGAGAGATTCGTAAATTCCTAAACTAAAACCCAAAATGCTAAAATCAAAACCCTAAATGAAACCATAAAACCCTATTTGTAAACCCTAAATCCTAAATGAAACTTTAAAATCTCAAGTGAAACCCAAAACCTTAAATCCTAAATTGAAATTGAACACCCTAAATAAAACTCTAAACCCTAAAATGAAACTTTAAATTAAAGTCTTAAGTGAAACCCAAAAGCCTTAGGTGAAACCCAAAATCTTATGTGAAACCCAAAATCCTAGGTGAAAACCCTAAGCCTTGGGTAAAACCTTAAACCCTAGGTGAAGCCTGAAACCCTAAATAAAACCCTAAACCTTAAGCAAAATCGAAAACCATAGTTCAAACCTTAAGTGAAAACCTAAGCCTCAAGTCTCGAAAGTTCAAAAAATCCTAAACTCTTATAGATTTGTATATAAACCTTTTATGAAGTAATTTATTCCCAATACTGTTTAGATGATAGGTTATTTAGAAAATTTTATTTCATAAATAATTTTCGTATAATTTCATAATTTTTAAAATAATAAAAATAAATAAAGGGAAAAAATGAGATTTTAAATATAAAAGGTTGCATCCAAATTTTACCTAGAGGTTGAAAAATCTAGGTGGTCTTTGTATATTTAAGGACTTGATCTTAGATTTGCATCTCTTCATTTTTTAAGACACATTTGCATATATCTATTTTCTTCCACTCATTATGCATATACATGTATTTTAATTATTGTTGTTTATGGTTTATTATAGCCTTTTTCATTTTTATTACATAAAAAGCTTTTTTAAAAATTGATTTAAAAAAAAATAAATAAAATTAAAATAATAGTTAGAGAAATCTAATTTTTGGCATTTTGCTTATATGTTGGAGAGTCCTTAATAATTATCATTCTTAAATAATATTATTGTTATTTTTAAGGAAATGTTATGCTAAATTTTAGATGAAAAGGAATATCTTTGAATTTTACCTATATGTTGGAAAATCATAAGCTAATCCTTTAATATAAAGAGTTTCATAATATTCCCAAATAAAGATTTTTAATTGATTTTATTTCTTAAAAATAAAGGGAATTATAATTAAATCTCATAGAAAAATCATTTTTATCTAAAATTATAGATACCGCATAATTAATTGGTACCAATTTTATGGGCGTTATGGGGGTGCTAGTTCTTCTCCACATGTAATCAACTCTCAAATCCAAACTTGTTTTTGTAGGCCAAAATGATCTTTTTAAAGTAACTTTAAACCCATTTTATTGTTTTATTTAAAAGATAAAAAAATTTTTAGGTGGCTAATCACACTCTAAAAAAGATTGGACTCTAAAAAAGATTGGTGGTGACTCCCATGTTTTCACAATTTCTAATTTCTATGTCTAGTGATAGTCTCTGGACTGATACGTTATGATAGCTTGATGACTCCATTAGAGATATTTTGAGAGTCAGGCCAAAAAGTTTAATCATGCACTATTGAAAGTTTTAGATTTAAATGGTTTTATTTGATATTTAATTTAATTCCCTTTATTTTAATTTATCAAAAAAATAATAAATAAAATAAATTGCATATTTGTTATTATCCTGTGTTGATTTTGTTATTTATAATTTATTTATGTTCTTTGATTGATATATCACTTTGTACACTTTTGCATATTCACTTACATGAATAAGTTTTAGACCTGGGCTCGATCCTTATTAGGAGGAAATAAAGTAGTTACGATCTCATGAGGCGATAGCCTCCGCATTAGCTAGCGAAACACTTTAACTTAAATCAAACCCTTTCCAATTGAAGCCTGTAATGTGTGAGGCTTGGTGTGCCTTATTTGTATATAATGGATAATGATGTAAGGTTTGATCTAGGAACCTTTAGATAAATAAATCCTGAGCTAGCATATTGAGAGTCATAGGAAGCCTACCTAGGATAAAGCCATATCGGTTTTTTAGAAAATCACCAAAAAAGTTAGGATACTGTGTATATTTTGTTATGGTTGCTATGCTGTTTCTATTATTTATTTGTGTTGGATTATTGATTCATTTCGTTTGTGTAGTCTTTAATGTTGTTGCATATATTATATAGGCATTATATTTTAAGAGGGAATATTTGTTTTGGGTCAGAAATTAGCAAATGAAAAGTTCATGCAGCCATCAATAGTGTTAACCTTTTATATTATTTAGAAAGTTAAAACTATGTCAATTTCTTTCTTAAAAATTACCCAAATTAGGATATGTGGAGCACTTTGATATACTTTATGTTTAAGAATAATAATAGTGCAAATAAAGATAGGATAAAAAAAGATTAAAAAAAGAAAAAATATAAAAAAAAAGAAGTCCAAATAAAAAGATGAAAAAAGTAAAAGAGAGATTTAGTATAAAAGTTTGTTATCTTTTTGGAATTCAGTCATTTCATTCTACTTTCATTGTTAAGATGATTTGCATATTTTGGATTGTTCCATTTTTGTGTATATATTTACATCATTATCATACTTTAGGCATTCATAGACATATTCTATGTAACATGCAAAACAAGAATTATGTCATTCATTCAACAAGAATAATAGCATAAGTATTTTGGTTTAAACCCTTGAAATAAAATATTTGTTTTAGAGGTATAAGAGCTGAAAATATGAAAGATCAATTAGAGGCCCAAATTAGTGCGTTAGAACACAATTAAAAGAAGTTTGGTTATGATAGTCGAGAGATGACAAAACTGCTTGCTAAATTGACAAAGACGGTTGATAGGCTTAAGGAATTTATTTTGGTTATTTCTTAAGGGTCACCAGTTTCAGCTCAAGTAAATCTTATGAATTCATGGAGTCATGATCAACCAATTAACGCTGGGCCTGGTACATTTCTTGAGCATGCTGAAGCATTCATGGTTTGAGCAATAGTGAAGGTTTGGATAAGATCATGAAAGGGATAAGTGATTTGACCACGCAAGCATCTGAGCTCCTAAATTTGGTTTCCAGGATGGAGTTACCAAGTTCCATACAACCTTCACAAATCATTTTGAACTTGAACTTGTATTCAAATCCTTTTCATGTTTGTCTTTGACCTCCCTTCAAAGCATCTAAAATTAGGCCTCAAAACTTCATATAATCTCTGAAAAGTTAACATTGGAACTAAAATCTTCATCTTTTCATTCCCCAACCACTTGTTCAACCAATTTCTCAACTTCAAACCTTTGCACTACCACCAAATTCTTAGATTCCTAGTCAACTTGTTGCCCAAAAATTACCTAAAAAAAAGAAACAATTAAATCCTATCCCTATTTCATATGAAAAACTCTTTACTTATCTATTTGAAAGACACCATGTTACCCTTATGCTTTTAGAGCCTTTAAAGCCTTCATACCTTAAATATTTTGACCCAAATGAAAGATGTGAATACCATGGTGGGAATATGGGCGCTCTATTAAGAATTGTGAGGGTTTCAAACATAAGGTGTAATCACTCATAGATATAAAATGGTTCGATTCAATGACAATATGGGGATAAAAAATTAGAGAATAATGAGAAGGGGATGGCATGATGATGAATATGGATGGGATTTTTTTATTAAAAAGGGTCTACAAGTGATAAGTTGTTTGGAAAATAAAATGTTTTGTGAATTTTTTTTTTGGAAAATGTTTCTTTTTATGTTAATATGATGTTGTCTTTTTTAACTTGGATATGTGAATTATGGTTTGCTTCTAATTCTTGCTTCTATTCCAATTTGCACATTTTTAACCAAAGAGCTTTTTCATTTGTTCATTAATTAATTAATTCATTCATTCGTTCATTTATGTATCTACTCAATAGAATGCAATTCATGTGAACTTTGAAAAGAAAAAATCTTTTCAAAAATAATCCTTGCAATTTCTTCTAAGGATCAGGAGAATATTGATTTGATAAAAAAGATGCAAGAGATTATTAAGGGACTTCTTGCTCAAGGAAATGATCAACCCAAAGGACTTAGCTTAGGACTTATTAGGGAGGAGTCATGAAATCTAGATGAATAGATAAGGTATAGTCTTTTGGAAGGAAATTTCAAGTTGTTAAAGGTAAGGATAATTCTTGTGATGCAAAAGAATCCCAGCTAGTTCTAGTTGTGGTTATTTTGCCTTAGTTCAAGGTTTTAACATTTGAGAAGTATAATGGAACTTGATGTCCTGAGACACATTTAGCTCAATATTGTCACAAAATGTTGGGTATGTCGGTGTCAAAAAATTGCTTATTCATGCCTCTTAAGAAAGTGTGACTAGGATAGTAGCGAAATGGTATTATAGTATGGAAAATAGCCAAATTCATACTTGAAGGGATTTATCGTGAGCATTCTTGAAGTAATACCAACACATGTTGGAGATGGCTCCAGACCAATTAGCTCTTCAAGACATGAGAAAGAACCCAAGTGAAAGCTATAAAGAATATGCTGTTAGATGAAAAGAGGTTGCATCACAAGTTCGTCCACCTTTAACTTATAGTGAGCTGAATTCCCTATTTGTGGATACCCTTTCTTCTCCTTATTATGATAAATTGATTGGCAATACATATTCAAAATTTACCGATTTGCTATTTGCTATGGGCATAATTGAGGATGGGATAAAAAAGGAAAAAAATTATGGACACCAATATGGAAATTCATTATGAAAGGTAAGGGAATATTTTTTATGAACAAACTCAAGAGGTAATGGTTGAAAGGTGAAACGAGAGAAACCTTATCATAATATAGGAAGGTTTAGTGAATGATTATTCCCATTGGTTATCATGTTATTCCTAATTGACACCTTAGGCCAGTAATTTTCCTTAACCGTCTCATTTGTGCACTTTAGTTTCTTCATCACAAACATTCACAAAACAAAGGATCAACCCAAGTCATTCATAAAGTTGTAAGAGAAAAAGAGTCAAGATTTATCATTCATTCCCAATGTCTTACGTTAAGCTCAGCATCTTACTTGTCAAAAATCATATGATTTCCATTATCTCTACAAAGCCCAAAAAGCCTTCCTATCCTAAGAGGTATGATCCTAATCTAAATGCGATTTCAAATAGGGTCAAAAGATATTCCATAAAAGATTGTACTGCTTTTAAGATATAGTTCAAGCTTTGATTGACACAAATATTGTGAAGTTTAAATAACTAGTTAATGGTTTTGATAATTGATAGTGGTAGAGTTATGGGTCAATGGCGCTAAAGTTGAAGTACCAAGTGCAAAATTTTTATTGCTGTAATTCGAATATCATCTCAAGAGTACTTTTAGGAATGTGAATTTTTGGTTGGGTTTGAGTGTTTGCATTGCATGAATGGATATTGTGCATCATAAGTGTTTTATGGATTTATATTGTTATTTGATGTTTTTCAATTTCTTTTAAGTTTTGGACTTATAGGTTTTCTTTGAAAGAAAATTAGTAGAAAAAGGGAAAAATGTTATATTTGAATAAAAACCTCACATAATTAAGTCCTAAGGTTATAGAAACACAAAAGCCTTAAGAAAAAGTAAAAAAGAAGAAAAAAAGGGAAAAAGTAAAGTTTGAATCTCGAAAGAGTTGACATTGTTATTAAAAATTTCTCAAATACCTTTATATAATTTCTTAAAACATTTAGTTGACTCCATCGATCAGCTGTGACCCCTCAAAAGCCATAAATTTGAATTCAAATTCGTGAACTTGCCTTCAATTGATAATGTTATGATATCAAAGGATGATATTTGTTTCAAGGCAATGAACAATGAAATAGCCAATTTAAAGAAAATGTGATTCCTAAAAAATTAGGCAAACATGACATTTTTTAAGAATTTAGATGTGGTAATTTGATGTGTTAATGTTATGCTATAACACCAAAATTTTCATAATCAAAGCCAATCCAAGTCTAATAAAATGACCTCAGACATGCCAACCTTTTAGTTCTATACCTTAAAATTAGCCTGGTCCAATATCTTAGGGGTGAATTGATTAGAAAAGAAAGACCTTATTGCCCTTAAGATAACTTAAGTTATGATCAACTCATTTGTTCTTTTTTTGTAGAGTGACATAAACCATTTGTCACCTTAAATGGGTTTATTCTACATGATCATTTTTTTCGTTTATTCCACATGACTCTTTTTTTTACAATAACTTTTATTAAGGGTGGTTTTCTAAAATGGGTCATCGTTCATGACTATTAGCAAAGTTGATTAAGGTATGAGTTATAGAAGGCATGTAAAAAAAAAGGAAAAAAAAAGAGAAAAAAAGGATAAAGAAAGTGGTTATGACATCATGCATTTAAGAAATTTGAATAAATACAAATAAAGACTTAACAAATCTAAAATTTTGGTAAAAGAAACAAGAAAAAACCAAAAGCCTAAAAGGAAAAAACCTAAAGTCAAGAAAGTTAAAATTAAAAAAAAAAGGAGAATTTTTAAATAAAAAACTTTTCTTCAAATTCATTTTCCCAAAGAGAATTGCTTTTCAATTTAAGTGACTATGCTTGAAATGATAAATGGCTACTTTCATTATCTTATCACAAATGTAAAAAATTATCCCTTGCTACCCCTTTGAGCTCGATAAAATCCTTTCAAAATAAATCTAAACTAAAGATCACCCTTCACATTAGGAGGCAAAAGTGAATCATTTAGGGGTTAAGAATGGTGATGTCCAAATGGAATCCCATGTGTTAGGGTAAATGCCTAATATAAAAGTTTTCAAAAGTTTTGAATCCATTCAGAGAAAAGAATAAGTAAAAGAATGAAAAAGAAAAAGGTGAGGAGAAAAAAAAAAAGAAAAAGTGAAAGAAAAGAAAGAAAAAGAAAAAGAAAGCAAGAAAAGAAAATAAATGAATGGGTGGAAAGCATATAAAAATGAAAAGTAATATACCCTAGAGGAATATTTCAAATGAAAGAATGATCCTTAGTTTTAATTATCCTTAAACATTTATTTTGAGCTAGTCTATCTCTCTTTCTTTGAAAACTCGAACCTTGACTTACGTTGCATCCTATGAAAAGTTCATATTGGATTAAATATTGACATTTTCAAATTGAAGTGCTTCTTTTGAAAAATGACTATGAACTTTTTGATCCCTCTTTATTGCCTAATTTCTTGTTTAGACCATTAACCCCTTTTGGATGAGTTTGTGTTGTAGGTGCATGGTGTGATAATCAATAAAAAAATAAAAAATAAAAAAATGAATGTGACTCTAGGGTGAAAACCTATAAAAGGTAATCTAAAGCAAACCTTGAAGGCCACTTCTAATACTAAATGAGGTGGATGCTGAACAAAGATAAGCCAGACCTTTTTTGAAAAAAATCAAAAACATCAAAGTCCCAAATGTTTGAGAAGGGTTGATTTTGAAAATCTTGACCTTTTTGCATTGCCAAATGTCCTTTCAAAATCTCAAGCCCTTATAGCTAACCTTGACATATATCAAAATGTCACATTTGGAGACTAAAAAAAATGTTAAATATGCTTGGTTTTCCAAGGATTCATGTTTTTAGTAAAACTTATGTTTCATCTATGAGCTTGCATGAAAAAGTATATACCTCTTTATTCCCTTCAAGTGGATAAACCCATTTGAATGAACAAAAACCTCAATGTGCTAAACCATTCAATCCATTTGGGAAAAAAAATTTTACCCTTTTCATTTCTAATAGGGATCTCCAATTCCCGAGAAAAAATCTAAGCCCAATTTTGTCGGTATCTAGATTTTAAGTCTACTTTAGCTAGCATTAGTGAAAATTTAAATTCAATTTTTTTTTGAACTTGAGAAAGAATTTAGGCCAAGTTTAGCTGGCATTCATGAAAAATTTAAGCACAGTTTAGCTAACAAGCAAGCCAAATTAGTTGGCAAGTAAACCCAGATTAACTAAAAAGTATACACCTCTTTTATCCCCTCTATGTGGTGTAGACGTCCAATTTTGTTCGAGGATTTTTTGAAATTTATTGGGCTTGGAATTTTAATTTTAATTGTGCAATTGGACTTTAATTGGAAATGTGAATTTTAGGCCCAAAGATTAAGCCTTAAATTTTATTTGTATTTTAATTTTTTTAGTTTAATTTTTGGTTTAATTTTTGTTTTTTAGTGAAAAAAGTCAAAGTCAATTGGTAAAAAAATAACAAAGGGTAAAAGTAAAAAAGAAAAAAAATGTGGGATTTTGCATGAAAAATCTTGGATTCAATTTAACTCTTAGATTCTATCTCAAATTTTAACTTTAATGATTAAATAATTTTGGAAAGACTTGGGGCTCAATCTATTGGAAAAAGGAAGACTACATAGAGAATAAAATTTGGAGAGAAATCCTAGATTCAGTTGAATTAATTTCTTCCAAATCGAAAGGGATTCAATCCCAATATAAGGACCTTGAATCTAAGGTCAAAATGAGGGGACCTTACAACAATTCATTTCAAGATCAAATGGAGATCATTAAAAAGAGAAAAAATTTGGGCAAAGTTTTGTATTAACAAAGAAGAAGCACGCAAGCAAAAAAAATTTCACAAGAAGATCCAATTGGAGTTTTTGGAAAGAAAGCTAAAATTTATAGTAGAAAGCATCAACGTTTGAAAGGTAAAAATTTGTTAAAACCCATTGAGGTAATATTTGCTTTTCTTTTGTGATTTTTGTATAACTTTTATAATATTTAATTACCTAATCTTTCTTTTATATTTATTGTATGGTATTTATTTTTACATGAATTTGCATGACTAATATTATATTTGCATGATAATTTATTTGCCTAATATATTTATTTGCATGATTAATATGTTTATTTGTGTGATTTATTAATATATTTGCATGACTATTAATGTATTTATTTGTATGATTATATTTAATTCAATTGCATGATTATTACAATATTAAATTGCTTGATAATTAATATATTTATTTGCATGATTATATATTTAATTGCATGTTTATTTGTATTATTATATATTTAATTCTATGTTTATTTGCATCGTTTATATTATTTTTTGCATGAACATATATTTAATTGCATGTTTTATATTTTAATTGCATGATTATATATTTAATTGCATATCTATTTGCATGATTATTAATTTATTTATTTGTGTGATTACATGATTATTAATATATTTATTTGCATGGTTATTTATTTATTATTGTTATTGCATGATTTCATATTTATTGCATTATATGATATTATATGTTATTGCATGATTAATATTATATTTGAATGATACTTAATTGCATGTGTCTATATTCATTGTGTGCATAATTGCATGATTATACGTCATCACTAATATATTTGTGTGATTATGTTTGATTTCATGATTATATATTTGCATGAATGGTTATTAATATATTTGCATTGTATTTTGTATATTTGCTTGATAATATATTTGCATGATATTACATATTTGCATGATTGTTATTATTGCATAATAATTAATATATTTGCATGACATTCTTGCATGAATATTTTAGCAAATCTAGGCATGATATTATTACATGATATTTTGTATGAATAGTATTATATTTGCGTGATAATTTTTGCATGGTATGATTTAATATTTATTGCATGATTGCTTGATATTTTGATAGAATTTTTGTATCATCATATTTTGTAAACAAATAAAAGGACTGGAATTGATTTATTTGCATGATAAAACTATCTTTGATAAGGCTTAGGTAAGATAACACATAATTAACTTGATACCAATTTTAGGCGTAAAGGGGTGTTAATACCTTCTACACATGTAACCGACTCTTGAACCTTAGTTTTGATGATGTAGACCAGAATCTATTCTTTCTAAGGACCCTTAGTTTTCACTTAGGATAACCTTAGAAAGGATAGATTCACATAGGTGACCAATCACACCTAGATAAAAAAAGACTAGTGGCAAGTTCATGATTTTTGTGTCTAATGGGTATGCTCTCCCAACCTAAATGTTATGATAGTTTGATGACTTTATTGGGGACATTAGAGATTTAAGCAATTAGTTAGTTATGTGTTATCTTAAGCCTTGCTTTGATGGTTATTTTGTAATTATTTGTAATTTTCATATTACTAACTTATTTGGTTTTTTTTTTCTTGTTTTGCAGATTTTAATTTTTTATGTACATTAATGTATTTGATTATTCGGCATATCCTTTTATACACGCTACACTTGCATTCATTTATAAGCTCTATACCTAAGCTTTATCTTTTATTAGGAGGGAGTAAGTACCTACACTCTCGTGAGGTGATAAACTCCGTGTGAGCTAACGAAAACTCCCACTCAAATTGAATCCTTTCCATTTAAGCCTATAATGATAGGTGAAGATTGGGATGCCTTACTAGTCTATAATGGATGATGATGTAGGAAACAATTTGGGAGTCTTTATATTGTCAAGCTTTTGAACCTAGCATGTACATGAACCATAAGGATCCAAACCTAGGCTAGAGCCATGTTTTCCCTTTTATTAGAAAAAACCTAAGTAGGACAAACGAATCTTCTTTATGAAATTTTGATGTCTTTGGATAGTGATGCTAAGTATGAAACATTAACTAAGGATTTTGTGAAGGAATATGTGTGAATGGGAGCAAAGAGGAATGGGACCCTCTTAGTCTACCCTAGTAAGAGACAACTTTTGGTTTTCAATGAGCGGGTTTGATATGTAGTTTTTCTTATTAAATTTGATATTTTTATGTGAATTTTTAAAATTTTAATTTTAGTCATTTTATCGCTATCCATGTCTTTTTACTAGCCTTGTTTTTTTCTTATTTAATTTGACAAACACATCAGACAATTAAGTAAAATTAACTAATTAAGTCCCATAATAATTTTATAAAAATAAAATTATCACTTATTCCAATGCCTAATATTGTTTAATTTAGTAAATTTATCTTGTATGAGTAATAGAAAGATAAAATATATGCATGATATATATATGAACATAATCATACATACTTACTTGTTAAGTAAAAGAGGAATCAAAAACTTGACTTGAATCATTAGTTATTGAACAAAATCACAATACAAAAATTGTTTGTATCCACAACACAAGTGCTTCAATCATCTAAGTAAGAATTCTTTTTTAGAGTTATACGATGCCTACTTGATTGTTCTCTCTTATTTTCTTAATTTCCTTTTTCTTTGAGAGAATTTTTTTTTCTTGTATTCTTCTTGTTAAAAGGCCGAATGCGCTTTTATAGGAGATATAGGTGCCATTTTTTTTAGTTTTTTTTTAATAGAGTTTGTGAACTGCCTAAGGCAGTTTTTCTATTAAGAAGTAAACTACCTAAATTTATCATGGGTTTATAACTTATTATGAGCGATTATGCCTACATCTCCCACTCGCATAGAATAGATGTCAAACTCTTATTATCTTGCAGATGTTTTCTCCATTCATTCATCAAGTTCATACAAAGAAATAAGTTGTGCGATCAATATATTCTGAGTGCTCAGTTACAATATGACTATTTGGTGCATATAGTAGCTCATAATCATATCTAGTCAGTTATATATCTGTTAGATATGTAGAGTAACTCTTAGCTATAAGTAGAGTAAGTATGCAGTACCCTAAATTCGTTTTGTCACATTTCAAGTTTCTCATGATCTCTTTTTTATTATATTGCATGGTATACTTGTTTATTCACATTTATATTCGATGTTTCAAACATAATTGGGCGACTTGTGAATACAGCCAAATGTGACACCAGAATGATCTTCTTTTTTTCTAAAATCTTTCCATTTCAATTCAACTGCTATCTAGATATGTCCCATTAGATCAAATCATTCATGACCATTGGCAACAATTCAATTTAGCTAACATTGAACTGAAACTTCAAAAAAAAGTCAAAAGTCTTTGAGGGTACTAAATATGAGATCCTTTGATCTCAAGGGTCTAACGCAACAAGAAGCATAGATCTATTCTTCTGTTAGCTTTGTTGGTTGAACAATGCACATGTTGTATAAAAATCATGCTACAGTATTGCTCTTTTCTTCTTAAGAAGTGTATGTCATTCATCATTTATATATCAATGTCGTACAGGTGATAGTTTAGATACTCCTAATATCTAACTTAAGTCCACAAGTCTACTTGATTTCATATAATCAATGTGACTTCCATATGGCAAATTAAGACAAAAAAAGTAAATTGTGGGTTTATTCATTTTCGGTCACAAATCTTAATATCGAGTGACCTCATCTTGATCTCTTATCAAGGTGATTCCATTTTAAGCTTAGGCTGTTGATCCATTACTTAAAAATAATCTCATCTCCAAGGTGCCAAACCATTGAGGTGATTGCCTATGTGAGAAGGCCAATCATCTATTTGACAAACCTTTCAAATTATATCATATATGTACATATACATATACATGTGTCCATGTTTCTCAAAACAAAATACTAAACTTTAATGGCATTAATTGTATTCAATATAAGTCAACTTAAATGGAAAAATATCATGCATTGTTCATATAGAATTGTTCAATATACATGTACATCAACATCTATGTAATACTAGAGATCTCATGTGGCTATTAAACATATCTTTAGATATGGGCTTAGTAAATAGTTATGCACTCATCTTATGCGTTAAAATGTATTGCATGCTGACTTTCTTTTGTACAACCATGTCTCACATAGTTATACTTGGTATCTATATGTTTGGTCTTAAAATGATATTTGGGATCTTTTGTGAATGCAATTGTAGCTTGACTATTGTAATTCAAAAACACTAAATTGAACTCATCCTTTTGAAATCTCAAATAATTGAAGAACCTCTTAAGCCAAACAGCCTCTTGAACTATTGCTAAAAATGCTACAAATTCAACTTTTATTGTGGATAGTGCTATATAAGTCTATTGCTTACTATTCCATGAAATAGTCCCATTATTTATAAAAAAAATGTCGCTAGAGGTAGATTTTCTTTTATTTAAATATCTTTCCTAATTGGCATCTGTATAGCTGACCAATGCAAATCACTTCCTTGATAGCATAACAAATAATCCAAAGTGCCTTCTAGATATCTTAATATCCTTTTAATGGCTTTCCAAAGAGGTTGACCTAGATTAGATTGATATCTACTTACCCAAATTATACATAGTAAATGTCTGGCCATTACAAAAAATTTTTCATATACTAACGTTTGGTTATACTGATGGTTAAATTCTATTAGTAAAAGAGACTTTTATTAATGAATTTTTAATACTGTCAGAGTATATTATTCTTATACCAACACTTAATTTAACCATCGGTATAAATAAACTTTTTCTAATGATATATGACTATCTGTCAGTATAAATATGTTATATGCTGACAATTATTAACGTAATCGTTAGTATAAGTTTAAAACAAAAAAACTATTGGCTTACAAAAAATTGAATAGGATTATTGAAGGCATTTTTAGCCAAAAACGCCTTCAATAACCTATACAAAATTTTTTTGTATAGATTATTACTAACAGTCAATAATACCGTTAGAATATACCATACTTATATCAATACTTTATTTAACCGTCAATATAAATAAACTTTTTTTGACGGTATATGACTATCCGTTAATATAAATATGTTATAAATTAGTGGTTATTAAAGTAACCGTTAGTATAAGCTTAAAACAAAAAAAAAAACTAGTGGCTTCTAAAAAATTATATGGGATTATTAAATGTGTTTTTAGCCAAAAATGCCTTTAATAACCCATTCAAAAAATTTTGAAGAGGGATTATTGAAGGCATTTTTTGCCAAAAACACCTTTAATAATCTATACAAAAAATTTTGCAGAGGATTATTAAAGACTTTTTTAGTTAGAAACTCCTTGAATAATCCTTCACAAAAAATTGAATAGGATTATTCAAGGCATTTTTGGCCAAAAATGCCTTGAATAATTCGTTAACAAAAACACTAGAATAGCTTAATTGGTTATAGCATACAGCTATTAACCATGAGGTCGTAGGTTTGATCACCCATTCTAGCATTTTGAAGGTTTTTCAAGGTATTATTGAAGGTCTTTTTGGTCAGAAATACCTTGAATAATCATTTATAAAAAATTGAATACGATTATTCAATGCGTTTTTGGCCAAAAATACCTTGAATAATCTATTAACAAAAACACTTGAGTAGTTTAGTTGGTTAGAGCATATGGCTATTAACCATAAGGTCGTAGGTTTAATCCTTCCCTCTAGTGTTTTGAGGGTTTTTCAAGGGATTATTGAAAGCGATGGCCAGAAATGCCTTGAATAATCCCTTACAAAAAAATTGAATAGGATTATTCAAGGTGTTTTTGGCAAAAAATGCCTTGAATAATCCTCTTCAATTTTTATAAGGGAATTATTCAAGGTGTTTTTAGCCAAAAACACCTTGAATAATTTGTTAACAAAAACATTGGAGTAGCTTAGTTGATTAGAGCATATGGCTATTAATCATAAGGTTGTAGGTTCGATCCCTTTATCTAGCATTTTAAAAGTTTTTCAAGGGATTATTGAAGGTGTTTTTGGCCAAAACACCTTCAATAATCCCTTGGAAAACCCTCAAAATGCTAAAGAGAGGAATTGAACCTACGACTTTATGGTTAATAGCCATACTAACTAACTAAGCTACTCCAGTATTTTTGTTAATGAATTATTCAAGGCATTTTTGGCTAAAAATGCCTTGAATAATCCTATTCAATTTTTTATAAAGGATTATTCAAGGTGTTTGTAGCCAAAAATTAATTATCACATGCTTGCATAGTTTGCGTGATTAAGGGTTAAATTGATATGGTTACATTTTTTATGAAATTATTTTTATTTCAATTATTTCTAATTTCATTTTAGGGTAATAATTAGTTAATTTTCATTTAATTAACCTTTTTTCAATTTGGTTTAGTACTTATTGATTATGGCTTGTATGAATTGCATTAGATTAGGGTTTATATCATTTGAGTTTTACATATTTAGTTGATTTAACTTCTGTTTAAGTTTAATTTGGTTTAATTGCATTTTATTTAATTAAAGTAAAGTTACTCGCATGATTTATAGTTAATTAAGGTTTCTATTTACATGGTTTGCATGATAGTTCGTTAGGGTTTATACTTAGCATTGCATAATTGATTCTTACAAGTTTTTGTTTTGGTTATTTTAATCAATATTACTTATTTTCTTGCATTATTAATTATGGTTTATACAATTTATAGTTAATTGGATTTTCGTTTTGGTATTTAGCTTTAATTGATTTTGGTTTTTAATTATTTTATTAGATTGGTTTCTATTTTGCATGTCCTTAGTTATTTATAGCTTGTTTAGTTTAATTTGGTATTAATTCATAGTATTGCATATTTTTAGGTTTTTATTTGATTAGTTTTCATATTTTTTAATTGATTTTTCTAAGTATTGGTTTAAAGGCATACAATTTTGGTGCTTGAGTTTTCTACATTTTTAATCCTTGTAGGAATGATACTGTACTTTATTTTATATCTTGTGCTAACTCTATGCACTTATAGATATCATCAATCATCATTCTTCAAGTCAAATTTGGAAATCCTATTTGAAGTAGAATTCGGTTAAATTATTAAGTGCTTGGCCAAATATTACAAGAATGAAGCTTGTCTAAATCTTGCATGATCTCTTATATGAAAATGAATAGAAATTCTACTTCAAGTAAAAAAAACCTATAGATCAAGAAAACAACATTAAAAATACCAAATTCAATCAAAATTTAAAATTTTTCAACCAAATTGAACATGTAAATCTCTATATATTTAAGTGCCATAAGTAGCATAAAATAGGAACAAAAACCTAGTGAAGTTTACAAAAGCAAAAAAACAAACACCTAGTGACCCTTACCTAAATGAACTTGAAACCTAACCTAACATGAATGACAATAAAAAGAACATGATTAAAGCATGAAAGAGACTAGGAATTTAGCCTTTTAACATTGAAAAATAGAATTAAAAAACTAACTTGAATGTATAAAATACAAAACAAAAAAATAGCTAATATAATGTGCACATTTTATCAAACACTTAGGATACTAAAATGTAAATAACTTAAACATGTAACCTAGGCCATGTGGCAATAAATGACATTAACAAAACTTAAATAAGAACCTAAAAATGAATTTTTAGAGGGTTGGAAATAACCTAAACTATAGCTAACAAAAATTGAAGAAAACAACCACTAAAATGCACATATGGCCTACAATGCTAGAGAAAATTAATGAAAATGTCATTAAACCTTGAATCTAACTTTAGGAACTTCAAACATACTTAAAAACAAGAAAATAACATATAGGAAGTGGGCATCAAAACTAGTCAGAAAATGGCAAAAATAAAACATCGGGAATGCAACATGAAAATGGAAACAACATTAACATAGTTGCTTAAATGCCATCAAAACTCAATGAACATGAAAGATATCTTAAATCTAAAAGTATAACTTAAAAATAAACTAAAAAAAAATGCTTCGGTAATCATCCCCCAAAACTAAATCTAACATGGAGAAAAACTAATTTGAAAACAATACATAAAAATTGAAATTTAAAAGAGCTAAGGTAGAGTCAAGCCCTTTTGAACTCTTTAGATGATTTCTCAAGCTCAAGGTCACTTTAAGTTTTCATCTTCAAGCCAAGAACAAGCTTAAAATAAAACAAAAATGGCATAAAATAAGAGAAAATGGAATAGGAATCAAAGAGAAAAATAGAAACTAAAAATTTCATAAATCAAAGAAAGAAAACAAGGGTTAAACTTTAAATGTAAAAGCTGAACATGGAAATGTAAATGAAGGCAGTAAATGTATCCAAAATTTAAAGGAAATACAAGAAAATAAAGGAAAGAATAGAGCCAAATAGCCTAAAACAAAGTCAGCCATGGGGGTTGCTTATTGGTGGTGTCATTTAAGAGTAAAAACGAAAAAAAAATAAAACCTAAATGAAGGCTCCTTTTGGTCTATTCTAAAATGTTCCTTTTACAACATGAGTCCAAGTATTTTTACAATCAATCATTGAGCACAATATAGCAAAGTTTTCCTTACAACAACTGTCTTTCTTGGCAACTTGTACAACTATCATTTATCCTATTATGTCATGAACATCTCATGCAATGGCTCCCAAATAGACTTGTGCACAAGCTTGGGAACTTTTCAACACTTTCATGGACCAAATGAATCATAAAATCCAGCTCTCTTTTGCACCTAATCATCCCAAACTTGCAAGGAAAGTGGCAGTCCATACAAACATCAAAGAGTGGTATCAGTTATGTGCACTCTAAAACCTCTAAAAATTCTTTGAACGCACAGATGAAGTCCAATCTTGCATTCCACTTAATAACCTTGATTTAAGCTCAAATAATTCCTCATAAATGGTGTCATCAACTTATAGAAAATAATGGAATCCAAAAAGCTTACATATTCCACCTTTTTTTTTTCAAATTTCCAAGTTACCTATAAATGAGACAATTAACAAGAATTAGGTGGAATGTGAATTTACTCATAGGAATTAAGCAAGAACCAAGCAAAAATCAAGTACAATAATGTTCAAATTAATCAAATTAATACCATGATAATTCTATTTTTATAGAATTATCAATAAGTTTTGGTTTAGAGTTTAGATTTACAAGCTTAAGATGGTTTTTGATGAAAGAATTGGTTCAATGGAAAGAAAAGATCGAGGTGAGTATTAGGGTAACTTTTGCCACAAGTCCAACACCAGCAAGTTTTGGTTAATGACAAAAATGACAACTACAACTTGATTTCTATGTTTGGGGTGGTAAGCGGTTGAAAAAACAAGTAGAACAAAAAATGGTATCTTAGAGAGAAAAGAAGAAGATTAAAAATGAAAAAAAAAAGTAAAAAAGAAAACAACTAAAAACTCATAGTTTTCGTGAAGAAGGAAAGAAAAAAAAAGAAATAAAAGAAGTCAAGTAAACTTGCCATGTCAGCAAGTCAATGCCAAGTTAGCAAGTCAATTGTCACATCACCATATTTAACAAAGGAAAATATATTCTATTAATGATTGAATCAAAATTCTAAATGTCAAAAAGTATTAATATCAATATTCAAATCATTGTAGAGGGACAAAATCTATATTTTAACTAAAGTATATAGATTGATAGCACAATTTGACCTATAATTTACATTGTAGAAGGAGTAAATCCATATTTTAACTAAAGTATATAGATTGATAGCACAATTTGACCTATAATTTACATTGTAGAGGGACTAAATCCATATATTAACTAAAGTATATAGATTGATAGCACAATTTGACCTATAATTTAATTTGTATTCAAAATTTAGTATTTAAATTTAAAAATAATTAAAAAAAAATTAAGCATGAATTTATCTTTCAATTTAAGTGTTGTAAAAATGTTAAATAGCTAAAATTTGTAGTTAATTATCACATTTAAACAATATAATTTTTTTTATACATGATTACTGCTTTTTATATCGCCTACTAGTGCATAGATCACTATAAAGTAATAATAGGGAGTGAGTAGAGTATCATTTCATGAGGGTTATATAATGTAATTATTGTTGAGTGTAATCAATTACCAAATACCAGCTTTATATCTAAAGTAATGAAAGGATTGGTTGATTGCAATGAAAATAATTAAAGAAAACAAAGAATGAAAACCAAATCTTATATTGACTAGGAATCAACTTATCCAACTGTCACTTGGAATGTTTTAGGATGTGGCTAAATATACTAGATCTAAAGTAAACAAAAGATTTTGAAAAGATTTGAAGAAAGAAAGATTGTAGGTCGAAAGTTAAAGATTAAATAAAAAAAGAATTAAACAAATCTTGAATATGAATGGAAAACTTGGAAATATTACCAAATGTAAAAGAACATGAAAAGAATTCTAGACTAAAAAGAATGAAAGAAAGCTTTAAGAAAAATAGATCTTTGAAAATAATACTTTTATTAAAGAAAAGATTTAAGAAAACTCTTTTTTATAACTAATCTGTCATTTTAGCCATAATACAAAGAAAACTATAAAGAAACTAAGAAAAACCAAAACTAGAAAAAAAAAATAAAAGAATGGGATGTTAGGTGTGTCAAGTTACATGAGAGCCTTTATATTTATAAAGCTAGGTTCAACTATGATAGGGATAAATGTTGCAAATCCTTTTTCAATCCAAACTCTAAAGGATTAACTTTATCTTGATCTTGAAAAGGTATAGCTAAATGTAATATCTTCTTTCTTAGAATGCCTTGGTTAAATAGGGTTTCTTATATTTGATCTTAATTCTCCATGTATCGTGCTTTCTATCTTCTTGCAATCATAATGGATGGTTCGACTAAACATGGTTATCTAAGACCATGTAGTTGCATTCATCACAAACTCTTAGGATAAACTTCCAATAATCCTTCTTCAATATAAGTTTTAGCCTTTACTCTTGATTAGCATTTAACTTGCATAAAAACCCTTTCAAAATTGATCAAAGAGTCCTCTTCTTATAAAATCTTTTCTTGGCAAAAATATGTAAAAATCCCCATCCAATTATAATTCTTCAATTACCAAGTGCATGTGGGATTCCTCATTATTTTAGTAAGACCAAAAAAAAGGCCTAATATCAATCACTTGCACGTCACTTTTCTATATATATGTGTATGTGTGCATGTGTGTGTATCCCTTGCTATATAGTAAAAGCTTACTATTGGCCAAAGCAATACAATTTTGGGTGCATGTCAATGGTAGCCCATAGTACAGTGAGTAGGCAAGTTTGTACTGTTGGTATTTGCCTTTAAATTCAAATCATATTTTGGCTAAGATATTGTCATATTTATAGTACTTCGATATTTGATATCTTATAAAGATCTTATTTCTTTATCATTAAGCTTATATACCTATATTTCAATTTAATGCTTATATGATAAAGTCTTCAAAATATAAAAAAAGCTTTGCAAGAGAATTATAATGAGATTGTAATTATAAGATCATCATTGCATAAAATTATATGTTCAAAAATTGTTCCTAGTCTTGCTTTATCAATAAAAAGACATTAATAAAAGCTATTGAGACTAGCACATGGGTATGCTCTTACTTATGAAATAAGCAACCAATCTTATAAGTTGAGTTTGGGTAAACTTGAGCTAACATGTGGGTTATAAGAACATGTTCACTTAACATAACCTAATATGAGAATGCTATATGATAGTTCACATAATGTCTATAGCTATATTCTCATGTGATGGTTGTCTAAGTGATATTTTGACTTAAGATTACTTATGATCTTATATGATGAATGTTATACTTTAACTTTCCTTTACTTATAGTTCTAACCAAGAATGCTCCAATCGAGTATTGTTGGGTATAACATGAGGAATGTGAAGATGCATGAAGTAATCAAGATAGAATTCATCACCTTGTGTGATCAAGAGAGTATCTCAACTAGTATTGATTGAATTAACTTGAGAAATCTTTGGCCAAAGTGAAATAAGATTTTAGAATTATTCTAAAACTTATTTGTGAGTTAATGTTAAGGACAAGCCTTAACATGTTTGAACAAGATTGAGTGGACAGTAAACCATACTCAATGTTTAAACTGAGATAATATGTGATGAAAGGATATTAATTGTACATTAAGACCATCACAAATAGGTTGTCAAGCCATACTGACTTTTTTTTTAGCAATTGGGGTCATGGCAATAAAGCTAGCATTGATCATGATCTATAAACATAAGATTGCTTAACTGGAGAATAGGTGATGTAGGCAAAAAGTTTGTTTCATTCATAGCTGAATACTAAGGCTTACAATCCTTATGTTTATTACCAATATACTTAAGGACCTAATGGGTCTTTCACAATAGGACAATTGTGAAAGATTAAAATTGGGACAAATTAGGTTGGACATAATTTAATTTTGGTATGACCAAAAATAGAGGAAATAAAAACAAGAGAAAGAGTTTCACTTGTTTGGTACATTAAGCTAGCATAGGGTTAATTGTGAAAATTCATAAATCAAGCATTAAACCTAATGTGGTCTAATGCATCACCTATAAAAAGAATATCAAGTTACCCCTCTTGTATCAAGTAATAAGAAAAATAAGTTTCACTTAAGAAAATACAAGAGGTCTTGAAAACATTTACTAGCTATATTGTAGCTTTAAGTTCACCAAATCTTAGAGAAGATTCTTTCACAAGAGTTCATGTGAATTACTATTACAAGCTGAACACTTGGGCAACTTCTTGGCTTGGAATCTATTTGTAGGATCACCAATTTGAAAAGAATTTTGGCATCCAAGGTAAACACCTAAGTCGAAACCAATGCATGTTTGTGAAGTTATTTGTTTGTATAATCTTATTTATTGATCTTGGTTTTAAGGAATTAAAATTTTTAAAAATTTCAGTACTTTAACTTTAATAATGATATATAATTCACTTCAAGTAGAATTAGAGCCTTGTCAATATAGATTACACAAATTAGAAATTTGTTTGGTTATTCATGATATCAAAACTATTTTGATTACAATCTGTTATTGTGATGTAGGAGCTGGAAAATTAATTTTTCTATATTGTTTTGATTGGATTCTTTTAGAATATCAAAGCATGATGTCATAGGATGATTGAGATTAAATTTTATGATTTATGCATATCATTTGCATGCTCAATGAATTTTTTATTTGCAATCTATCCATATCAAGAAATTTCTATTATAGTATGTATGTTAATTATGAGATAAATACTACATATGCTATATTGATTTATTGTTATACATGCTAGAATTTATATGTGATAATGCTATGTATAATTGTGAGATGCATGATAAGATTACATATATTGGATATATGATGAATTCTTATGCATGCTTGATGAGACCTATAATGAATCAAAATCTCTCACAAAAAATATTAAGTCTTGATGCTTTCCATTAACATAAATAATTGAACTTTCTACTAATGAGGCATGTTGAGACAAAACTCAAGGCACTCATTATTCGAAATAAAGTTGAGTTATGGTTAATGGGTCTTACTTAACTATCATTGTAGTGTTTAGATGTAAAAAACTTAACCATATAATTATAAAAGCAATGATAGGGTGAATCACATAAGATGTGATTAGATAAGGAGATGTCACCTAATTGATCTAGAAGTCACATGGGATGTGGTTGATAAACAAGTTATTTACCTAATTTACTTATCATAGCTTGTTGAGACACACTGGATGTGATTGATAAGCAAGTTATTTACCTAATTTACTTATCATAGCTTGTTAAGACAAACCTTAAGGTTATGGTAAACTAAATGGAATCTTAGCCCACTAGAAAAATATGATTTTTTTTAAAATGATAGTGAGGGCTTTTGATTTGATTAAAATAGTGAGATCAACTAATAAATAGATTTGGACCTTATTTATATTGGTATTGAACAATATGACTAATACTTGTTCATATTTTCAAGATTGCAATAATGAGTAATAACTTGTCGCTTTGTTGCTTACTTGATGCTAATAAGCTCATAAGGCTAACTTCAATGATTGGTATTGCAATCCAAAGCTTGTCCTATGGTAATAGAAAATGCTTTATGTTTTTGATAAATTGGTTCCACTTGAACCAAATGCTAGTGTTGATGATGTAGTACGATAGGTTTATGAAGCCCATAATGACCATGCTAATCAAGTCGCATGTATCACGGTGGCTAGAATGACCTCTGAGTTGTAAAGACAACATAAGAATGTGGATGCTTTAATAATTATTTTACACTTTAAAGAGTTGTTTGACAAACAAGGGCAAATTGAGAGGTTTGAGACCTCTACGAAATTGTTTCGAATAGTGATGTCTAAGAGTGCTTTAGTTAAAGTGCATTGTCTCAAGATGATTAATTAGATTAAAAAACTTGGACAATTGAGATTTGTGATGGATTATGAATTAAGTGTTAACTTGATCTTGTCATCTCTTCCTAGTAACTTTTCATAATTTGTAATGAACTTAAATATGCATCAAATGGAAGCAACATTACCATAATTGATGAATATGCTTGACACTATAGAAAAATTCATTAAAAATAAAAAACTGAAGCTCTTCTAGTTTTTTCATCTAAGGCTAAGAAGAAGTTAACCAAGAGAAAGAAATTAAGAAGGTTGATAAGAAAAAGGATGCAAGTAAGGCTATCAAGCCTACTAGCAACATCAAGAAGGATAAGGGTGCATGTCACCATTGTGGTAAAAAAGGTCATTGGAAGAGAAATTGTAAGGTCTACTTGGCAAGCTCAAACGAGAAAAAATCTAAAGAGACTTCTACTTCAGGTATGTTTATGATTGAGATCAATCTATCTTTTCTTGACACATCTTCTTGGGTATTGGATATTGAATGTGGTTTTCATTTATGTAATGATATACAGAGACTAAAGAATAATAGATGCCTAAAAAAGGGAGAGGTGCCCTTACATGTTAAAAATGGTGTAAATGTTGTTGCCTATGCTGTGGGGACTTATTATTTACTTTTACTTTCTGGTTTAGTTTTAGAACTACAAGATTGTTATTATGTTCGTATCATAACTCAAAACATCATCTCAATTTTTTATTTAAGTATGAATGATGGATATTCATTTAATATTAAAGGTAATTGTTGTTCCTTTTATTTAAATAATATGTTTTATGGCATGAGACTGTATGATAATGGCTTAAATACTCTTAGATTAAATAATGATGTTCTTAATATAAATGTTAAAAAGGTTAAAGCAGATAAATTGAATCAATCTTACTTGTGGCATTATAGGCTTAGTCACATCAATGAAATAACAATCACAAAGTTATATAAACAAGGATACTTTGATCCTTTTGATTATGAATTATATGAAACTTGTGAAACATTTTTGCTTAGAAAGATGACCAAATCACCTCTTACTAGAAAAAGAGAAAGAGCAAATGTGGTTTGTGGACTAATACATTCGAATGTATGTGGCCCAATAAACACAAATACTAGAGGAGGATACTCTTATTTCATTACATTCATTGATGATCATACAAGATGTGTATTTAATGAGACACAAGTTTGAATCCTTTGAAAAGTTTAAAAAATTTAGAATGGAGGTTGAAAGAAAGCTAGTAAAAGTATCATGACACTTAGATCTAATCAAGGAATTGAATGCTTAAGCCATGATTTTTTATTTTATCTAAAAGAAAATGGAATTCTCTCACAATGAACTCCACCTGGAATACCATAACACAATGGAGTTTCTAATAAGAGAAATAAAACCTTGTTGGACATGGTTCAATCCATGATGAGCAATTAAAATCTTCTTATATCTTTCTAGGGTTATGCACTTAAAACAACTGTTTATCTTCTAAATATAGTTTTATCTAAATCTGTTAACAAGACACCATATGGGATATGAAAGGTTAAAACCAAACTTGTCACATATAAAGATTTAGGGATGTGATGCTTATGTGAAGCATGCATAAGCCGACAAGCTTGGAGCTAGATCGGTTAAGTGTAAATTTATGGGATGTCCAAAGGAAACTATTCGATATTATTTCTACAACTCTGAGGAACAAAAGTTGTTTGTTTCTAAACATGTTATCTTCTTGGAAAAAAGAGTTTATCCTTTAATAGAACAATAGGAGTAAAGTAGAACTTGAAGAAATTCAAGAAGTATAAACTAGCATAAAGATGAAATTTGAGCTAAAGGCTAAGGCAATAGATGCGTAACCAAAAGCTCAAAGTACTTAAAAACTCTATAGGTCAAGTAAGACTCACCAAGCTCTTAAGAGATATGAATTTTTTGTGGACATGAATGAGTTTATCATAGATGATGATCCTACTACCTATCAAAAAGCAATGTTGGACATTGATTTTAATAAATCACATGAGGCCGTAAAAGTTGAAATGAAATCTATGTATGCAAACCATGTATGGACTTTGATGGAACCACCTGAAGGGATAAAACCTATAGGGTGTAAATGGGTTCTCAAAAAGAAAATTGACATAGATGGTAATGTAAAAACATACAAAGTCAAGCTAGTTGCAAAAGGTTATAATAAAAAATAAAAAGTTGATTTTGATGAAAATTTTTCACTAGTAACCATGTTCAAATTCATTAGCATTTTGCTTGTTATTGCTACATACCATGACTATAAAATATGGCAAATGGATGCTAAAATATCATTCCTTAATGGAAATTTACAAAAGGATGTGTACATGACACATCTTAAAGGTTTTGAATCTAAAAGAATATAGACATGGTGTGTAAACTCCAAAGGTCTATCTATGGACTTAAGTAAGCATCAAAGAGTTGAAATATACATTTTGATGAAGCAGTTATAGAATTTGAATTCATAAAAAATGTAGATAAACCTTGTGTATACAAGAAGACAACTAAGAGTGCAATCATTTTCATAATGAATGCTGTATGTGGATGACATATTGCTTATAGAAAATGATATAACCACGTTACAATCTACTAAGATTTGGTTATCAAAGAAGTTCTCCATGAAGGATTTGGAAGAAACAACTTATGTGCTGGGCATTAGGATTTATAGAGATAAATAAAAAGGGTTACTTTTGGTCTTTCACAATTTAGATACATGACAAAGTGCTAAAAAGGTTTAGCATGAAAGAATCTAAAAAAGGATTCTTGTTAGTCTTACATGGCATAAATCTTTCACCAAAGACATGTGTCCTAAGACATAAATTGAGAAAGATAGAATGAATAGGGTTTCATATGCTTTGGCACTTAGATCTATTATGCATGTAATGCTATATACAAGGCTTGATATCTCTTATGCTTTAAGTAGTAGATGTCAAGTAAATCTAGGTGAATGTCACTAGAAATCGTGAAAATAATCATTAGGTACTTAAAAAGAATTAAAGATGTGTTTTTTATTTATGGTGAAGCTGAACTCCTTGTTAAGGGTTATTATGATACAAGCTTTCAATTCAACAAGAATAATAGCAAGTCTCAAAGTACTCTGAATGGTAGAGTAGTGGTTGAAATAGTTTCAAACAGAGCACAATTACAGATTTTGCAATCGAAGCCGAATATATCTTTGCATTTGTGGCTGCAAAAGAGGTCGTTTGGATCAAGAACTTTGTAACAGAATGTTGTTCCTAGTGTTATTGATCCAATAACAACCTATTGTGACAACAATAGAGCTATTGCTCCAGCCAAGGAACTAAGGTCTCATCAAAGATTCAAACATGAATTAAAGCGATATCATTGTATTATAGATTTTGTTTCTAGATGTGATGTTAAAATTGAATAGTACCCATTAAGAACAGCATTGCTAATCCTTTTACTAAAGCTATATCCTAGCAAAAACATGATAAAGATGTAATAAAATATGGTATTAGATACATAAATGATTGGTTTTAGTGTAAGTGAGATTATTGATATTTTCCTTTCAAGCCAAATCATATGTTGTTAAGATATTATCATATTTATAGTACTTTGATATTTGTTATCTTATAAAGGTCTTATTTCTTTATCATTGAGCTTGTATACATAGATTTTAATGTTGATGCTTATATGTTAAAGTCCCTAGAATATAACTAAAGCTTTGCAAGGGCATTACAATGAGATTATAATTATGAGATCATCATTGCATAAAACCTTTATGTTCCAAAATTGTTCCTAATTGATGCTTTATAAAAAAGAGAACATTGACAAAAGCTGTTGAGACTAGCACATGATTATGCTATTGTTTATGAAGCAAGCAACTAATCTCATAAGTTAAAGTTTGGGTAAACTTGAGCTAACATATGGGTGTTTATTACAAAAACAAGTTCATCGAACATGACCCAATATGAGAATGCTATATGATAATTCACATAGTGTCTATAGTTATATTCCCATGTGATGGTTGTATAAATGATCCTTATGATCATATATGATGAATATTATACTTTAACTTTATTTTACTTATGGTTCTAATCAAGAATGCTTTAGTCAAGTATTGTTGGGGATAATAAGAGGTGTATGAAGATCATAAAGTAATCGAGATATAATTCATTATCTTGTGTGATCAAGAGAGTATCTTAACTAGTCTTGATTGGATTAACTTGAGAAATTTTTTGTCAAAGTGAAATAAGATTTTAAAATTATTCTAAAACTTATTCGTGAGTTAATGTCATGGACAAAACTTAACATGATTGAACAAGATTTAGTAGACATTAGACCATACTCAATGTTCAAACTGAGATCATATATAATGAAAAAATATTAATTATACGTTAAGGCCATTAATAAATGGGTTGTCATGCTATATTGACTTTTTTTTAGCAATTGGTGATCATGATAATGAAGCAAGCATTGGTCATGATTTATAGATATAAGATTGGCTAATTGGAGAATTGGTGATAAAGACAAAAAATTTATTTCATCCATAGCCAAATATTAAGGCTTATAGTGCTTGTGTTTATTGCCAATATGCTAAAGAACATAATAGGTCACATACAATAGGATAATTGTAAAAGATTAAAATTGTGACAAATTAAGTTGGACTTAATTTGATTTTGGTATGACCAAATATAAAAGAAAGAAAAAAAGAGAAAAAGTTTCACTTGTTGGTTCATGCAGCTAGCATAAGGTTAATTGTGAAAATTTATATTCCAAGCATTAAACCTAATGTGAACAAATGTATCCCTATAAAAAGAATATTAAGCTACCCTCTCTTGTATCAAGTAATAAGAAAAAAAAGTTTCACTCAAGAAAATACAAGAGATCTTGAAAACATTTACTAGCTATAGTTTGGCATTGAGTTCACCAAACCTTAAAAAATGTTCTTTCATAAGAGTTTGTATGGATCACCATTAGAGGTTGAACATTTGGCAGCTTTTTGACTTAGAATTTATTTAAGAGATTACCAAATTGAACCAAAAGAATTTTGACATCTAAGGTAAGCACCTAAACCAAAACATATGCATGTTTATGAAGTTATTTGTTTGTATAATCTTATTAATTGATCTTGGTTTTAGAAAATTAAAATTTTTTAAAATTTTATTGATTTAACTCTAATATTGATACATAATTCCCTTTAGGTACATTTTATTGACATATAAGTCAAGTATCTTGCTCTTACTCAATTTAAGCTAGGTTATATTCCCTTATTAAAATATGTTTTTTTTACGCAATTTTTGTAGTGGTTAAGTAGAGTTTTTCAACCCTTCAATTAAACATCTGCTACCTACTATGTCGTGCCCTTCATGGAGGGCATAGTCCTTTCATACGTCTTTATCTTAATAGTCGTAAAGATTGTAATTTGGTACCACTGTCCTAAACTAACCAATGAAAATAAATGAGCTACTAGTTCATTTTGATCGTTATGTGGGTCACCCCGTCGGCTCCTGCGAGTGGGACAGCATCCCGCGGAAGGTGCCTTCCAACATTTATGGAAGTCTTCTACCGAACATAGCCCAAGAAGTCTACTCGCCAGCTTCTTCCTCTCAAGACCTCGCCACACTCAAAAAAGCTCAACTAGGCGAAATAGACTTTTCTTAGGGCTTCTCCCCCTCTGTATGTACAGTAATAGTAGTGAGTAGGATAATTGAATGGATATAAGAGTTTTAGTGCAAGTAGTATGTCTTTTAATCAAATGGGTTTATGAGTCTTAATGCTAATAGGATTCAACTACTTTCCTTTATTAAATTGTCTGAATACTACAAGAATTGGGATTATGCTAATCTTGCATGGAATTGCATGGCATTCATCTATCTTTCACGTCCTATATGTCTTAAACCTAACGATCAAGAAATCACACATTAAACATACCAAATTTAAGTAATTTTCAAATTTTTTGAACTAAAATAGACTTGTAAAATACTATAAATTTTACTACTATTAATACATATGATACTATGGGTCATGACTTATACAAAAAGAGAATCTTTTTTATCTAGAAGATTTCACCCATACATCATACACATACATAGGATTTTAATTATGATAAATCTTATAATTGTTTTAATATTTCCAATATTTGAAATTCTTCTAAATTTTAAGAGATCCATACTACTCTATTTAAAAGAATTTTTAAAGAGATTAGAAACTAACACTTGTCCTCTACTATAAAAATGAAAATTTTAACCTTTGATTTAAAGATTAATGACTAATATGTAACATTTTACCTTTAATCAATATTAATATGTAACATTTTTTAAAAATGTAAAAATTGTTTTAAATAATCACAACAAAAAAATCTAAACCCTAAAAGTAACAATACAAATATGATAGAATTTGTTTTTGATAACCACCATCAGAACAATCAATTCTAGCAACACAATAAAAATTTTAACCATCATAACCACCAGTAACATAATTGGTTCCGACAACACAATTAAAAAGTTTAACCATCATAGCCACCAACAACAAAATCAATCAACATCCAAGTAATAAGATAAATAAAAAAAAATCTTAGATCTAAAAATTTTTGGATTTTTTTATATTAAAAAAATAAAAAAATCTATCACAAGAAATAAGCTATCAGTATCAAAATCAACCAATAAACACCTAAAAATAAAAAATGAAGAACATGAGAGAAATTTACAAAATCTTTAGACAAAAAAATCATGAACAGACATAGCTAATCATGATTAACTGATGTGGCAACAGTGGCGAGAGTTAGGAAGTTTTTTTCTGAAAGGGAGAAATTTTTAAAAAATGGATGAAAACGGTAAGAAGGAAAATGAAAGGCAAAAGAAAAAAAGGACAAACAAAAGGTAGGTGTTAAGGCAAAAGATTAGATAGTTTTATAAAAAAAGGAGCGATTGTTAGAAGAAAGGAAGTTAAAAAGGGAGAACGATTTTGGAGAAGAAAGGAAGAAGAAAATAGGAGCTTTTAGAGTTTTTTTAGATTTTATATAGCTATCTTCAAAACTATGTCATTTTGGAAGTAAGAAAATAGAAAAAACAAAAAAACAAAAACAAAAAACAAAAAACAAAAAACAAAAAAGAACATAAGACGCATTTAAGGTAAGCCTAATTAGAAGTTTCTATCCTGGTCCTACATAAGTGTTCAAGCCTAATGGACTTATGTTCAATTTGAAAAAAAAAATAAAGAAAGAACTAATCCAATTCAAAACAAAATTTATAGCCCTTTTATTTTATTTGATTATTATTTATTATGTTTTATTGTGTTTTTTTATTGAAGTTAATGAAGTTGTTTGATTCATTAAATAAACACTAAAATTAACAAAAAATAAAATTATACTTATAATAAAAATGATTATTGAAAATTTCTCATTAATATAAAATTTTAAAAACTTTGCAGTGACATTTGTCAAAAAATAAAAAATAAGGAACCATATAATGGGTTCTACCAAATTCTTTTAAGCATCCAAATAATTATTCCAATACATAAGTTAATTTAACAAATAATAAATTGAAATATAAAAATAATAATAACAAAAAATCTTAAATTATGTAAAATATGAAAAGTATAAAAAAATAAAAGGAAAATGATATAAATGACATGACATAATTTAAAAAAATTACAAATGAGAATTTTTTTTAAAAAATTCTTATGTAAGTATATATTTTTAAAACTCCATCATTATCTAAAGAGAATTAAAAAAAAAATCTCTAACATAAAAATTTCCTTTTGTTGCTAAATAAAATTAATAAATGTTCAACATAAAAAATAAAGGATAATAAAAAATAGTAAAATAAAATTTAAATAATATACTTATACTTCAAATATGAATGATATTAGATGAATATTTGTGTTTTGTTGTAAGTCAAAATTTTTTATTTTAGATATGAATTGAAAAAGGAAAAGGTTAAAAAATTCATCACTATCGAATTAGATAGAATCGAAACTAATTAGATACGAATTATTTTCCTATCCTATTAATCAAATTTTTTTGTTACAAAATTTATCTAATTAAAAAATAAAAAAAGCAAAAGAAAAAAATAAATTGTAGTGCCATATGGACACCTTCGAATTCTTTTTACAAAATTTTATATAACTTAAAAATTAAAAATTAAAAAAAAAAAAAAATTTTAAAAAGAAAAAATAGAGAGAAAAAAGCAAAAAAAAAGAAAAAAAAATGTAACACGTTCCGTTGGGCTAGGTTGAATTTTTTTTTATAAGATACGACATTAGGGTGAAAGCATATTTAAAGTATTTTATCCCAATTAATTTCAAGGTATATATAAATATACACTTTATTATTAATTTAATTTTATATTTATATATGTATTATATTAATAAAATTATTATTTAATATTTTAATGAAAAAAATTAATATTTTATACTCAATGAGGTGTTTATATAACATATTTTATGAATTTTTTATTTTTATAATTTATTTTATTTAAAAATTTTTAATTAGATATATTTTGTGATAAAAGGAGGTCAATTTAAGTTGCATGTTATCCTTATTTGGATTTTTTAAAAATTTTTTGGTCATTTTTAATTAGATAAATTTTGAAAAAAATAGGTAAAAGAGATGACAAAAAGAATAACATGTTACATTTTTGTTTGATAAAAAATTAGTATTTGATTGATTTCTATTTATCTCAATTTGATATGAATATTTTTATAGAAATTAGTATCTAATTAAGCCGAGTTTGTTTCTTATAAAAAAGCAAGAATAAGCTAAAAGCATATTTAGGATGTCTGTCCCAAACCACTTCTTGTTATATGTAAAAGTATATAATTTATAATCTATTTACCTTTATGAGAAATTTTATGAAAAAATAATGCTAGTTGAGACGCCCACGTAACATCTCAATTTTTTTTCTTTTGTATTTTTAAAAATTATTTTTTAATTAAATCAATTTTATAATAAAATAAGTTGATTTGTAAAAATAATAAAATAATCATTATTTGATGGATTTTTATTTATTTTAATTTGATATGGATTTTTTTTAAAAAATATCAAATTAATTCAAGATAATATATTAATATAAATATTCATGTATTATTCTTGTTTGAATTTTTTATTTTTTTAAAGAAAATTAGATAAAATTTTCAAAAAAATACCGATTAATATGGATACAAAATAAAAAAAAAAAACTCATAACTGCACGTATTCTCGCCTAATTTGTATATAAATTTTATAAAATTTGACTTCAAGACCTAATATATAAAAACGTTACCTCTTTTACGAAAATACAAGGGATAAATAAAAAGACACCTTTCAAAATATTAAAAAATCTAACTCCGCTGCGCGTGAGGATATTTCTAGTATTCCAAATTTCAAGTATGAGCACTCCAGCACGAAATCTCCAAAAATAAAACCAAGCGACTCAATAATTCAACATTTCACAAACCAATAAAATGTGCAGTTCGAATTCGACCCGACTTCTCGTGAAAAGCGACATACATGGTTTTTGGTCAGCGCTTGTATAAAAACCAAGAAAAAGAAGAGCATAGGACAAAATCAGCAACGCAAGAACAAAGGAGGGTATGCTTTAGAAGAACACAGAAAGAAAGGGTAAAAACACCAGGGCAGCTAAACCGTGAAGGATATGGCTAATTGCGTATTGACTCCAACCTCTATTCAATTTCATTCGCACAGAACTGGATTCCTACGATGTTTCTCTGAGTCACTTGTCAAGTTTCCCCTCCCGCCTGCTATTCGTCCTCGTTTAACTCCGAGAATCTTTTGTAATTACGATGATACCAATCGCAACAACCAGACACAGTCCTCTGCAGTTCAGCTCTATCGTGATATTGAGAGGTATAAATATAATTATGTCCTTCCTCTTCTTCCAGTCCTCGAAATATTTTATGGATTCTTAATTTTACTTCTCCTGATGTGTTTTCAGATTGCTTACAGACACTGTAAGGCAATCGCAAGGTGCTTGGGGTGGTTCAAGTGATTGGAGCCAAGTCGAGGTTTTATCTGATTTTAATTTTCTTTTCTTTTACCCACTTTTTCAAATTGGGCATTAGTGATTTATTGTTCCTACTTTTCTATGTTTGTGATTTGGGAATCATGTTTGTTGATTATTGAACACTGAGGAAACGCAGAAAGCAGCCACATTTTTTATGCTTTTGAGAAATTAGCTTGTTACTAACTTCTTCATCTTCAACAATCTCACTTTGTTGCTTGCTTAATCGTTGATACTAGTTTGATGCATTCAGGGAGCATGGGTTCTTAAACCGAAAGGCTCAAAACCTAAGTCAGTTGTTCATTTTGTTGGTGGTATATTTGTTGGAGCTGCTCCCCAGCTTACATATCGATTGTTTCTGGAGCGCCTTTCAGAAAAGTAATTGTCTTGCATTTGTACTCAATTGCCTGATTACCAAATATTTGACATTGCTGGTGTGGTGGTAATACAGCAGATTTATTTTTCTATAAGTAAAATTTTTAAATATCTTTACTTGTGTTGTATGTAATTTATTTTTAAATCATTTCAACACATTCTTATTAGCACCCAGTTTAGTGTTCATGCTATCTTTGATCTGCCTTTTGACCAAAATTGCAATTTAATCTGACTGAAGCTGGAGCTTAATAGCATTATCTTGCTGAGAACTAAGGGAATTTACTATTTAACCTTTTCTGTAATCAAGGGGCGCTTTGGTGATTGCAACACCATATGCTAGTGGGTTTGATTATTTCTTCATTGCTGATGAAGTCCAGTTCAAATTCGACAGGTGTTTACGGTTTCTACAAGACACAGTGAGTTCTTAATATAATCTTCAAAATAAATATTCTTCCAATTGAAATCCCTCTCCCACCCTTTTCTAAATTCATTTATGAAAGAAGATAAAAAGGTGACTTTAAGCTCATCATACAGGTGCATGATCTTCCTACATTTGGTATCGGCCATTCTTTGGGTTCTGTTATCCACCTTTTGATTGGTATTAAGTAGATCTTCTTGTATGGTATTCATCCTAAGGATGCACCTGGTTTTGTTTGCAGCTGGTTATTTGATTAATGAATTCATTTTACAGGTTCAAGATATGCCGTGCAAAGAAGTGGGAATGTATTAATGGCATTCAACAACAAGGTAGTTGAATTTCTAATTATGCATGTCTAAAGTTACTGAAAAATAAGGCAGTTATGTGTGATTATGGAAGTGTCTACATGGTCCCAAATCAAATTAGTCCATAAAAAAAATTTCACCTTACAACTTGCATATCAAGGTGATTTGGAGAAAAGTTAAAATTTAAACAACCCAGCAAAATATGAATAAAAGACTCATCTTCCCCCTTTCTTTACTATCTCTACAATCTCAGCTGAAGCAAATAAATGAGATGGATAAGATCACCATCACTTTTCATATTTCTTGTTTCCCTTAAGGTTGAAACTGATCAGCTGATCTCATGTTGATTTTTCCTTTTCTTAGTTTTTATTTGAAAGCTTATATATCGTCCTAAGATAGCTACCATATAATTCCTTTTTTGAATTGAAATGAGATTGAAAATTCTATTTTATCTCTCAGGAAGCAAGCTTAGCTATCCCCTTGTTCTCACCCGTTCTTGTGCCAATGGCCCAAAGTGTTGGACCATTTTTCTCACAAATTGCGTCGTCGCCTACAATCCGCATGGGGGTAAAAACATAACTCGATTTTTTTCCTGCATTACATGCAATGATGCAAATAATGTTTTATAATGCACACAACTTACACTTGTTTATTTTAATCACTATATAATCACTACTTTTAACCTGTTCATTTACATCATATGTTTGTTATGATTAGGAGACTTAAGACTTGTTAAATTCATGGATTTGTTGACTACATGTAACTTTGGGTAAAATATTTTAATGGCTAGACAACCCTATTCTTCCTTGGAATACTTCATTAGTTACCATTATAGCCTTATTCTTTGATATGACTCCTTTTATGAGTTTTGATGCAATAAAAGCGACTTCAATTCTTCTCATACTCAACCTATGTAAATTCTCTATTTCTAAAGGATAGCTAGTGCTAGGGTACTTTGCCTTTGGGATCTTGTCAAGCATGATATCTTAGGTTTTATTTTTTCTTCTGCCTTCAGAACTCATTTTAGTTCTACTTGCACTTTTATGTAGTTACAAATTTTCACTTGTGGTCTTTAACTCTCTCATGAGACTATGAGCTATTTTGGTGTAGGGCTTTATATTAATACCCTTGTTGGGGGTGGTGTCTTTGTAACTTTAAGACTGTTTGGTTCATGAAAAATTTGAGGGAAGGAAAGTATCAAGGAAAATTTATAGGAAAGAAAAATGGAATTCATCATCTTGTTTGGATGATAAGGAAAATATAAGGAAAATGACTTTTTATACTTGTTGGTCAAGGTGTATAGAAAATATAAAGAAACAAAATAAAAATTATATTTTCAATTCTAAATTTCAAAAATTAGTAGTGTTTTTTTTTTTTTAAACTATAAACTATACCATTCATACATGGAAACAAAAAACAAAGTTTTCTTTTCAATTCTAAATTTTAAATATTACTAGTATTTTCCAAGGCGGTAAACTATGCCAATAGATACTACTACGAATTAGCTTATATTGTGATAATATGGATAGTTACTATAGTTTATCATTGTTTAGTAGACAGAACTATAATCAATTATTGCAATCACAAATATAGACAATGTTTTTTTCACATTCTCCCAAAAGAAAAAGCACATCATTCAAAGAGTCCTTGAATTTTTATTTTTTATTTTTGGTATTTTAGGTTGTCAAGCATTGAACTTTGGTTACTAAAACTAACAATTTAGTACTCTACTAACAAATGTAATATTTTTTTATTGTACCTCAATTTAAAATTAATTTATCTTCCACAAAGATAAAACACCATGTCATAGGTGTGGGTACCCACACAATGTTTCCCTTAAAATAATTAATTTTGCTAGAAATCATTTGTCCTGCGAAGCCACACATCCACTAATTTGACAACCAGTCATCCTCTTTCTTTGTTGTTAGACCCACCAGCACTATCACTACCAAAAGCCTCTCTATTTGTTTATCTTTCTTTGAAACAAAGGGTCACTCCTTATCTCATTCATAGAATTGTCAAGCTCCATCGCTCCGTCACTTTTGTTAGCATGAAGGAATTGGAAGCTTAGACTCGCTGAAGGTAGTTGTTGATCAAAGTAAATTAGCTATTCAAAAATGTCAATGGCTTTTGGGAATGGCTTTTGGCTTGTCGTTTGAGCGAAGTAGCATATCTCAAATTTTCCCTCATTTTCTTCACTTTTTTTTTGAAGGATAGTAGGAGAAATATTTTGTTACTATAGTGTTGGCTAAATTGTTCATATTCCCACCATTGAAGTGGGGGTGTTGCAAGTTTTGGTTTCAAATCCGAACACATAAAATCCTTTCCCCCTTCTCTAAGCTATGAAGTACTTTGAACCAAAAAAAAAAAGTTTTCCCCTACATTTTCCTTCATTCTTTCCTCTGCAACCACAAAAAAAAAGCAATAATCCTTGTTTTTTTATTTATTTTTTCATATTTTTCTTGAACCAAATAAGCGTAATTGTATTTTCTGACGGAATTATTGAGTCCAAGTTCATGTTTGTATCTAAAAGTACGAGGATAAAATGAAGATATTCTAATTGTCTGCTTATCATTTTCCTAAAAAGTATGCTCCAACATTTAAATTTAGTACTTAAAGATGAAAATTAGGCAATGGGGTACCTTAACTATCATTTTTTTTTTCATATGCCATTTAACTATCTCATTTAAAAAACGGATGAGGTGCTCTTAAACCTATCATATAATGTTATACATGGACAATGTGGAAGACAAACAAAAAGAAATTCCAAGGCAACCTAGAAATTCCACATAATCTTGGGAATTTGCGATTTTTATTGCCAACTAGATGGTATTAACATGGTTCTTGTAATTGCTTTTTTTTTTTTTTTTTCATTTTGTAAAATTTTTTGTTTCTTTTCTTTGCATCATTTTATGTTTCTTTGGTTTTCATTTTTCTTCATTCTTTCTCCGGAAAAGGATTCACTCTCTTTCTTCCTTAAGTTTTTGGTTCTCTTTTAGAACACCATTTGTCATGAATCCCTAGTCCCATTTTACTTTCTACTAGCTTTTCTCTCTTTTTCCTTAAGTTTCTACTTTCTCTCCATTTCTTGCTCGTTATAAACTCGTTTATCAATTGGGTGGGTCGAGTCATTTCAGTTTGGGTGATTTTGTGTTTTAAAACAATCGGGTTAATTTTTGGTTGGGTCAATTCGGTTTCAAGTCATTTTTTGTTCAGGCTCTTTCAGCTTCAGGTCATTTTTGGTTCGGCCCAATTTGGGTTTGTGTCATATCATTTTGAGTATTTTGGGTTTGACATTTGGGTTATTCCAAGTTTAAGTTATTAATCTTTAAAATAAAATTAGATTGAATTTATACAGATTCTTTGATCAAGTTTGAGCCATATTGTATTATAATTTTATTAAAAGATAAAATAAAAAAATAATATTTTAAATATAAATATTGTTATTTGTATGCTTTAAATTAAAATGAAAAAAATGTGATTTTATTAGATCTGACAAATTTAAATACGACACGATGATGTAACACTATAATGATATGAGAAAAATCGTATGAGTTTTAGAAAAATGTGTTTCGTGTTTAGTAGTGTTGACACATTTTGAGACGCGTAAAACACAGAAAATATGTTTAATTAAATCGTGCAATATGAGTACACGTATTAGACACGAGAAACATGTTTTTCACATTTGATATGTTTAATAATTTTTTATATTTAATTTAATTTAACATAAATAGATAAACACTATTTTAAACTGTTAATTATAATAAACAATTACATATTTAATATGATAATGTAACATTTTTTTAAAATATTTATGATACATATTTAGTAAGCAATTATTTTTATATTAATAATACAAGTCCAATATAAATAATCATTTTAGTATAATTATTACTCATTATTCAATAGCTCATTATTTTGGATTTTAGTATAATTGTAGCTTATTATATAAGTTATTCTAAATTACATGATTAAAAACTAATAATATAATTACAATATAAATATAGCGTATATACACAAATCAATGGCTTGTTTTATATATTTTATTTTAAATTACATGATAATTGATACCTACGTAGAATTATAAGACATTATATAATTTATTCTAAATAATATATTAATTTGTATACCCATAATAATTAAAAATATAATATATTTTAAATTATATTATAAAGATAATAAATTTTATAAGTAACGCAACACATATAATTTATACTAGATTGATATTAAAAGTATCTATTAATTTGATGTTTTCAATAGTTTTAATAAGTTATCATTTGTGTTATATTCATTATTTTTGTTAAATTCATGTTTTTTCATAAAATTATACTTAATTTAGTATTGAGTTATTTCAAGTTAATATTTTGGGTCATTTCAGTTTTGTGTCATTTCGAGTTCGGACTATTTCGGCTTTGGGTTGATTTGGATTCAGGCTATTTTCAGTTTTAGGCTGGATGGGTTCGAGTTATTAAACTTTTTATGGTCAATCAGGTTGGTTAGGTTCTGGTTTGGGTGAGTTAGGCGAATTTTTTGGGTTCAAGCTAGAATTGGCATATCTACTCTGAACCCAAAGTTTAATCTCTCTCTAAATCTACCTCCAAAATTCCAAATAGCCTTAAAACGAAAAATTTCAAAAGAAAGAAAAAAAAAAGCAACATTCTTTTATAATTTGAGTGCCCAAATGAAAAGCTCATATTTATAATTGCAAGAACACAAAAACAATTTTTACATGTTTGACGTTTTCTCAAGATTTTGCCCTTTATGTCATTGAGGGAGCCAGTGGTAGCACTAAGAGAATTGATCTTGCTAATGATGGCAGTGAGGATGCCAATATAGAAGTCCTTGAGGCTCGATGAGCTTGTTAACCTTGTTTGGTCCTTTGACCATGACAAGGTTTTTGACATGTGAACAGTTTATCACCCTTAGATTTGGCTTAGGGTATATCTTACCCTTGGTCATAGTGGAGCTAAGGGTGGGACAGATATGTGTTTGATTTGGATCATATGATGATGATTTTGAAGGAAGTTTGTGGAAAAGAACTATGAATCCATGAAGAATGGTGGCAATGAGAGAGAAAAGAGTATAATGTAGTGAGAAAAAGAAAGAAAATTAGAGAAATAATGCAGTTAAAAGAAATAGAAAAAAACAAAACAAAACAAGATGAAGAATACAGAAAGAAAGCAGAATTTATGGAGTATCATGACTGATCATGTAATGCAACATTATAGCTAGGTGTAATGGTTTTGCCACTAAACATGTCATATTGGATGGTGCAGAAGTTTTAGGTTCTTTTGCCATTTAATTTTTATATATTTATACTTTATGTCACAAGATAGGCTTAGTGGTCATCAATTTTATTTCAAATGTCAGCTAAATGGTTATTCGACAATCAAAGCGATAGTTAACGTCTTACATTGAATACTTTTTTTTTAGCTCAAGTGGCAAATTGAATATTGGACTACACTTAAGTTACCCTTTACATAATTAATTCTACTTAAAAGTGGTTTCTACTTGCCATTTTCTTTCCAATTTTTAAGTATGATAGTTTGACATGAGGAGTGCATTTCAATTGTTTTTTCTTATATCGGACCTAAAAGGATTGATATTGTTGTGTGAATTTGTGTTTTTTTCTTTTTTCTCAATTTTATCTTCCATCTAGAGGCAATACTTCATTTTATTTTCTCAAACTTGAGTTTATTCATTGTATTTGGTTTTGGAGTGAATGCTTTGTCTGATTTTACAAAACTACTTGCAGGCTGAGATGACACTAAAGCAAATAGAGAGCCTTAGTCCTCCCATTATGAAGCAGGTTCTTCCTTTAGTTGAGCAACTTCCCCCCTTGTACATGGACTTAGTCAAGGGAAGAGAAGATTTTAGTCCAAAACCAGAAGAAACTCGACGACTTGTATGTAAAATCTCTAACTCTTTTGTTCCTAGGTTGTTGCATTACACATTCTTGTTTGTTCTTTGTTTATCAGGTCTTTCACCCTAGGCAAAATGTACTTTACTACTTGCTTGGTGCTTGGACCTCATTGGTAGATAGTTATGAGCCATATCTAGGCTTCAGCATTTGGCTAATTGACGTGTCCCCTTAATGAGGTGGTTTGTGGAGAGCCTCTTTTTGTGAACCAATATTCAGAAACTGGTCTACCCAATCCTTCTCAATATATGTTCTAAGCCCAAAAAAGAAAGAATTTAAACATTTGAAAAAGTATAGTAACAATTTAAACTGGTTCAAGCTTTGTTCGAATACCATTGGGAAAATATTTGAGATTTATGCAGTGCTGGGAGGGGGAATAGAAAAACACCCAAGTATCAGCATCCCTGTTTGAAAAAGTATCTTGCTCATTGATGTTACTCCACTCCATTATTCCTGAAGTTTAAGGGCAATGTGCGATGAGGAGGGCAGAGTTGATCAAATGCTAATTCTGGCTCTTCAGCCAGGTGTCTTTGTGGAGAGACGATGAGTTTCACAAATATGTGAATCTAGAACAATGTTCTTGCAGTTTCAAGTAGAACATTTTAAAATTTTGAAGATGGTGTACTTATTAATTAGATTGAAAAGTACTGCAAACCATAATTTCCTTCTACACTGCAATTTTCTTCTGAGATAATCTTAGGATAACTTTTATAACTTGATTCTTCACATATTTTTCAGATAAAGTCATACTATGGCATTTCAAGAAATCTTCTAATAAAGTTCAAGGATGATTCAATAGATGAAACTCCAAACTTGGCTCAGGTGCTAAGTTCAGAGTCAGCTATTAGCTCAATGCTAGACATGTCAATTCGATTGTTGCCAGGAGATCATGGGCTTCCTCTACAACAAGTATGCTTGTGGCAAATTACTTTAAAATGCTGTTGCATGAATGAACGATGTACTTTCGATCATTTCAGGGAATTAAGAATATGTGCTTTTGATTAAGAACAAATCCAGCAAGCAGTCTACGCATGTAACTCCTTTTCTTGCTGGAAACGGCAAGCAGTTTTCATAATCCGTGTATGTTGCAGGCTCTACCAGATGTTCCACCTGCAATGGCTGATGCAGTAAATCGTGGAAGCGAGTTTTTGGCGAATCTGACTGTCGGAACACCATGGGAGACTGTTGCCAAAGAAGTCAGCAATACATTAGGTGTGGACTCGACTGTTCTTCGTGCAGAAATTTCAAAGGACATAAACAATCTTGTGGACGTAATCACTTCTTGGATGGCTTCAAATTCAGGTGCAAAACTTTTAAGGCCCTGATGAGTAGGATAGATATCGAACTAAAATCAACAAGGAACTGTTTTGATGGTACTGGCAAGGAGCTGATTGCAAGCTACAATATTAGAATATTGCCACAGATTCACCCCTCTTTGACATTTATATCATGCCAGAGATGTCCAGTTTCAGAAATGACTTGACAGAACTTCCACCAATTTGTAATTAGAATGTCTGTGTATATGCTTTGTTTATTAGAAATATGAAAAAGATAAATAAAAAAGAGAAATAAAATTTCGATGCTATTTTATGTTACATAAATACAACCAGTTTATATTCTTTTGTTTAGTTTTTGTTATTTGCTTGTATCATAAAATTCCTATCATAAAGACAATGCAAATTAGAACTTTATTTTTAGTAAATTAAATTAATTAAATAATAATAAAATTTTATGTTGAGATATTGTTGAGATAAACCTTATACCCAGCACGTGTAGTAGGATAGAGAATTTGGTGGTATCTTAGCCATTGGTAGTATCGATCTTATCGACGATATAGTTAAAGCCCATATTTCAATTGAGGGGAGCACGGAGAAAGGAAGGTAAAATAAGGGAAATAAGAAACAAATTTTTTTTTTTTTACTTCCATTTTAAATTAAAATAAAAGAAAAGAAAAAGGATTGAGCACCTCTCCTTTTCTTTCATAAGTTTCACTTTTTAATCACTCTAAATTTAGAAAAAAAGTTAAGAAAATAAGAAAAAATTTTAAATATAAAATAAGATTATACCTTTATTATTTTTTTTAATTTTCAAAAATACATTATAAACTTCACAAGTAGTATTAATATCTACTTTTTTTTATCAAATTCAAACTTGTACCATTACTTATTTTGCTTTCTTGTAACTTTCATCAACTTATATTATGATCTTCAAATTTATTTTTGTGGATTTTTTTTGTATGTATATTTTTTATTCTTTTGTTCTTTCTTTTATCATATTTTCTTTATTTATATGAAAATAAACTTTTAAGTTATTATTGGTCGAGGTAATTGCCATTGTTCATAAAAAATAATTATATATTTTATTTTTTTTTAATTTATGATGGTTCATATATCATTTTTTTAATATTTTATTATTATTTCATAAATATAGGAAAAGAACAAAAAAATATGTACTTGAAAAATACATACAATTGAAAAAATTATGCCTAAATTAATAGAACTTGCTAAACTTATGAGAAAATATTAATATAAGTTTATAATTAATTTAATTTATTTAGACATATTTAGATTCTTAAATTTTCACATTGGAATTAAATTTGAAAAAATATAATTATATAGAAATAATTCTAAACCTACATTATTTTATGGATTAACAAATTTTCATCTCTTTTGTTGAATTTTTTTTAGGGAAGGTGCGGGGAAAGAAAGGAAAGCAAAGGAAACTAGAAACATTTTCCTTGTTTGGCTTTCATTTTAAATTAACATAAAAGGAAAGGAAATGAAAAGGGGTTGAGCACCCTCTTTCCCTCGAAAACTTCAATTTTAATTATCTCAAACTAGAGGAAAAGTCAAGGAAAGGAAATAAAAAAATAAATATAAAATGACATTTATACCTTTATTATTTTTTTATATTTTAAAAATTCGATTTAAGCTTGACAAGTGATATTAATATTTGCTTTTTGATCAAATCCAAACTTGCATCTTTACTTATTTTGCTTTCTTGTAACTTTCATCAACTTCTTATATTATGGTTTTCAAATTTATTTTTATGGATTTTTTGTATATATTTTTTATTCTTTTGTTCTTTTTCAGCATATTTTCTTAATTTTATATTACAATAAACTTTTAAGTTATTGTTAGTTTAAGTAACTTACCATTATACATAAAGAAAAAAAAATCATATCCTTTATTTTTTTAAAATTTATGCCAGGTTTTATTGTTGGATTTCAGATCATACTAGAACATTCATGCACAGTGGAAGCAAAATTAAAAGCATAAATTTAAACAAACAAATAAACTAAAACCTTTCAAGGATCACTAGGTTACACAAGTTGAAGTTAAAAGTAATTCAATAATCATCCATATAAATAGAGACATATCTTAGCTCAAAGTTATTGTAATTTTAAGTTAGACCAGCCTTGATTTCCTTGAACACCAAAGAATATAGAAACTTTAAGTCATCAAAATGTTTGGCCTTCAATGGTGATCCACACAATCATAAGTTTGAATCCTTCTATAAGTTTTGGGGAACCTTTGTGCTAGCAAGATGGCTCAAATGCCTAAATCAAAAGCTTCAATCCTTCTTGGCCGAACCACCATGGGAGGATCTCTTTCTCATGTTCACTAACAAGAGCGACAAAGAGAGAGGTGAAAGGAAAACATGATCCCACCAAGTTGGATAGGTGGCAAAAGCACAAGCTTATGTATAAGCCTTATCTTGCCTAAGCCCTAATTTAGAATTATCATAATTCTAAATTGGCCTTATAATTTAATTGAATTTTTCAATTAAGTCCTTCTCATATTTTAGCTTTTACTCAATTAAATCTTAATTGAATCTCAATTTTAATTTGGCATTGTGATTATTGTGTGTGACCTATTATGCTTCTAATATGTTAGCAATATTGATATATCCATATCAATATAAAGATAATCTAATTATATTCATATATCATGAGTGGCATCTAGCAATGCATTAGACCACCTAAATGTTAGAGAGTCAATATAGTCTTGACAAACCTTTCAATGTTCAGTCTATCAGTATAATTTGGTCCTTCCATCATATAGCTCGAAAAGACATAAGCATGGTATCGTGTATACTCATGAGCACATAAGTAAGGAGGCTTAACATGTACTTATCTTTGAGCATTGTTGATGCCTTGTCTCAATAATACAATTACCAGGAACAGTTTTAGGAATACGATTTTGATGCATAAGGATCTCATAATTGTAACCCTTTACAATCCCTTTGTAAAGCCTTTTTATTCCATGAGTTTCATTCGATTAGCACCTTGATAAATCTTTATCTTTATGCTAGATGAATCACAATTGATAAGAATTCATCAATAACAATATATCTTTATCCAATCTAATTGGTTCTAGGGTATATACTAACAATCTCCCACTTGCACTTGAGTTAATAACTAACATATCCAATACCAAATTGATAACTTTATAAAATAGAGTTATTTTTATTGTTTAATTGTATAAAATTTGCTTTGTTCTTAACAAACAAATTTCAAATTTACTTCTAAAGTGCTTAATTTGTTCAATGTCTAGGAAAAATTCAACAAAATTAGAAAAAAGGTGTATTTCAAGGCAATTTGGCCATAAAATGAATGGATTATTATGGCTTGCATTACATGGCTTAATTGGAGATTTTTTGGAGCAAATTGAAGATGAATTCAAGACTTAATTTATGAAGACAGATCTAAAGCATTAAGTTGGCAGCCTTGTATTTTAATTTTTTAAGCAATTCCATGGAGTTTTATGTGGATGCATATGCATAAAATTACATGGATGAGTTGGCAATTTGGTGGAAATTTATTGGAGATCAAAGCATGACTAGAGGATGAAGAATTGAGGATGTTTGTGATACACATGATTATGATAGGATATGATAAGATGATATTATGAATATGATTAGATTAAATAATGTCATCCTATTTAATATTTTATGTGTACAAGGATTATGATAGGATAATTTATTTGTGGATCAAAATTATCTTTTTTCAAAGTTTATACAATTTAATTATTGATGTAATTTTTAAGGTAAAATAGGACATATAAGTTCAGTCCTAGGATTAAAAATAATCTTCTTCACTTTGAGAAGATTGAATAATCTTATACCAATATGATGATTAATCTTTCTTGTAATACTATCCTTTTCTTTAGATATAAAACAAACATAATATAAGATAATTATTATCCTATCTTATCCATCATGTTATGCACCAAACATGACCTAAGGGCTTAAAATTTGTTTGCATTCAAGACTGTTTTGGCGTTAAAACTGGACAGATTTGAAGATGGTTTTCAAGGCTGTTTGGCTTAAGTTAAAGGATGGTTTGTAGATAAATTGGAGCTCCATTTAAGGAGTTAAATTCAAATTTAAATAGCTAATTTAAGGAGTTGAATTTGTTACCAATTGGATGCACAGCTGAACACTGAAGCTACACAGGCTGCTGTTTTTGGCGTCACCTTTGGGATGAATTGAAGTCTGATTTTGCAATTTTTTATGGTTGAATTTGAGCTGAATTTTTGCAACATGGGATGGCATTTAAATTCTGATTTTATGATTTAAAATTGGAAGAAAAAGTTGAAGAAACAAGGTAGAAAAACTGATTGAAGCTGGCGGCAAGTATGAGCTGTGTGCTAGCTGTTTTTAGCCAAGTAATTTTTGGTCTTTCCAAGGCTGGTCAAAGCATGAATGCTGGATATTTAATGAGACAAATCCAAGGCAGCATGAGCTGGATAAATGAGCTGCATAGCTGCTGTTTTGAAGAGTTTAAATAGGATGCAAATCAAGTGCTAGCTGCTGTAGGCAGATTCGGTTTTTAAGGCTCCAAGCTGCCTATTTTAGTTCAATTCAAGCCAAGCCAAGTTGCGATTACGTGAGATGATTTTAGGAGATATTTATCAAGAAAAAAAAATCAGATTTTTAGATGATTGAAACTGAGCTGAATTCCTGAAGATTAATGAGCTGAAGTTTGTTGCTTAATTATCAAGTAAGAATGATATTAAGTTTGGAAATACTTTGTCACCTAGAATTCCAAGAAGGCAAGCTGAATTTTTTAGTCTCGAAGCTTTCCAACTGTGAAATTTTTGTAGATCAAGACTTACCATAGTGAAGCATTCTTGGTCAAGAATTACAAAAGTTGAAACAAATCCTCTTCTTGGAAGCAAAAGTGGCACTACCCTCTCCTTTGAAGAACAAAGCTGCTTCCTCCTCTGCAAAGCACTAATTGAAGACTCCTTTGCCTATAAATACCAAGCTATTCCTAAAGAAAAAATCATGGTTGGGGTGATAGATCAACCTATGTATCTTAGTCAGGGGTGGTTGGTAATGGTTCAAAATTTTGAAACCTCCTTTATCATGTATATTAGATGCGTTTAAATTGGCTTCCTAACCAAACAATATTAGTTTTATTTTATTTTTTTGTTTTATAAATTAACTTTATGTATTATTATTTAAGAGATATTCAAATCACATTTATATTTCTTCATTTATTATATCCAACAATTATTACTTGAAAATTTTTTAAATTGATAGATTTGTTATAAATTTTAAATCACGATCAAATAAACTTAACAAAAGTCAAATTAATTTTCTAACTTTCTCAACAAGATTTAAGTTTTCAACCCAGCACCAAATGTATTTTTTCCTTTTTTATTTTTTAGTGCAAGGGGATTGAAGTTTAGATGATTTAAGGAAAGGGAGATTTAGCTTACTACAACTCATTTTCTTCATATATTTTTTATTTTTATTTTTACTTTAGATCTTTATCACTTGTTGTTGTAATTATTATTTGAACTACTTTACAAAAGGATTGAAAAACACCAAACTTTCAGTTTCAAAATTTTATCTTCATTCTTTTAAAAGTATATTTAGCTTTTTTTTTTTGTTTTGACAAAATATTTATTAATTGAGTTAGTCATACTTTTTTATTTTAAATTGTCAAAAAAATTAAAAAATTTTGTGTAATTAGTAATTAAATAAAAAGATCATATTCAAACTACTTTACAAAATGACTAAAAAGCACCAAACTTCTAGTCTCAAAATTTCATCTTCATTCTCTTAAAAGTATATTTAGTTTTCTTGTTTTGATAAAATGTTTAATAATTGATTTAGCCATACTTTTTTATTTCACTTTTAAATCATTAAAAAATAAAACAAAATCAGTGTAATTAGTTATTCAACAACTAATTGTAAATCTTATTTTTGTTAAAAAGGTTAAATATAAAAATGACTCCTAAGCTATAAACTTTCTGTCGGTTTGGTACCTAAAAAAATTTATCAGCTTGGCACTCAAATTTTAATTCTGTCATTCATTTTAGTACATGAAACTAATATCACTAGTTAACTTACTGACGTGACATTAATATTCAATAAGATGCTGATATATATTAAAAAAATTCAGTTAGTGTCATATCATGAATACCACATCAATATTAAAAGAAAACTTCAAAAATTTTTTTAAAAATTTGGAAATATTTTTAAAAAAATTAGAAAAAAATGACCAAACTGAAATATTTTTAAAAAATAAAAAATTAAGGAAACTTAAAGAATTAAAAAAATCTCAAAATTTTAATAAAAAATCCAAAAATTTTCTAAAAAATTTTGAAACTTTTAAAAAATAATGAAAATTTTAATAAAAATAATTTTTTTTTAAATTAAAAGAAAATTCACAAAAACTTTAAAATATTTTAAATTAAAAATCTAAAATTTTTTTGAAAAAAACTAAAAATTTTTAAAAAATTGTAAAAAATAAAAAAATTTCTGAAAAATTTTCATTTTACTTAATCTTACAATTTTAATTTTTATATATTTTTGAGTTTTGAAAAAAAAATTTTTGATTTTTTTTGGATTTTTATGAAAATTTTAAGTTTTTTTTTTTTTTTTTTCAAAAAATTTTAATATATTTTTAAATTTTAAATTTTTGTAATTTTGAAAAATATTTTGGAATTAAAAAAAATGTTTTAGAATTTTTTAGAATTGTTTTTAATTTTTAGAATTTTCTTTTCAAAATTTTAAAGAAAATTTTTAAGAATGTTTTCTTTAACATTCTTCTAAGTTTTCAAAGCAGTTTTTATTTTGACGTTATTGCAACTTTGAATTTAAGTTTTCAATTCAAGTTTTCTTTAATTTCAAATTCTTGCACTTTAATTTTAAGTTCTTTAATTTCAAGTTCAAATTCTTTAATTTTGCTTGTTTTTAAATTTAGTTTTTGTTCTTATTTCCATAGTTGCGTTTTTAGAACGGTTTTTGTTTATTGTTTTTATGCTTCTTTTGATTTTGATTTTCATGAGTTTTATACTTTAAAATTTTCTGTATTACGCAGTGTACTCTAGGAAACATTTAGTGCATATTGTTAATTGAGTTTAGCTTAGTTTATAGCTATATTTTTAGGGATAGTTTTCATTTTTTCTTTAATGTTTTAAATTTTGCATTTAGTTACTGCATAATTTCAATTTTCTGCACTGTTTTAGCTTTAAAATTCTGTTTTCTACTCTTTAAAATTTAACTGCACTTTGATTTTAGCTACTGCATTAGCATAGATTTATTTTTTGCATAGTTAAAAACATTTTGCACACTCTTCTTATCTTTAAATTTAAATTTTTCCCTATTTTAGCTTATGGACAGTTTTGTTGTTTAATTTGTGGAAGTTTTGACAGTTCTGTTTACTGGATTAGATTTAATTTTCTAAATTATATGTTAGGATTGCTTTAGGTTTATTGTTTTAATATTAATTTTCTGCATTAGGCTTGGTAAACTGTTTTTATTTTACAGCATCAATTAGTGGACTGTTTTGCTTTTAATTTATTTATTGCATTTGGTTAGGTTAAATTGTTAGTTCATTTAAATTTGGTTTTGTACTAGCTTAGTCACTTGCTCAATTTTCAATTTATTTGAATATAACTATGGTGATACAATTCCTTGATTATCTTCTATTTGTAATATTTGTGAGAACGATACTCTAATCACTCTTTATTATTTGTTAAGACTTGTGCCCTTACGAATTTAGCACAATACAAACTTTTTTGCTTTGCAATTATGTCTCTACAAAGACATAGCTCTAAGGCATCTTGTGAGAATGTGTTTGGTTATATGCTTGATAATATCTATTATCAGTCACAACAATCATTTGGATCACAATGAGATTTGGATTCCATTTCATATGGTTTTTTTTTTTTTGGTTACTTAAACAACTATAGGAATCCTTTATTAGCTTTAGTAAGCTAATGATCCAAATATCTCTCATTTTGTAGCCTTAAACATAAGGTTTGTATTTGACTTAAGATACAAATATGCAATCCTTTCTAGTTTGTAACACTTACAAATAATTGCTGTTATGCATCATGGCTTTATGTCACTTGTTTTAGATTCCATGTTAAATTCTTTTAACATTTGTTGATAAATCTGATAGGTTTTAGAATTAGAGCTGATTCACAATCTTTTCAACAATGTATCTCGTATACATTGTTCATGAGTAACTCACTACTCCTACTAACCCTCAAGTATGCACAAATGATATCTCATTCCCTTTTTGATAAATTCTACTCATTTGAATGCTATTATCAAAACTAGATATCATATTTCAATGTCTAACATTGTTTGGTTTAGTAAACCCATCTCATATGTGCAATGCATTACAATGCATCCTACTAAATCATTGAATCTTTGTGCCTTTGTGCATTTCATGCATTGATCTTGGATTTCAAAATTCGCATATCACCTATAACATTTAAAGTGTCATTATACTACCACCGTTTCTATCATGTATAGAAACATTTCCAAAAGTAAACTCAGTTACTTTTATTTGGGAGGTGCATTCAAAACAACTTTTGAATATACATGCTTTTATAAGTCATGTATTTTGTAATCTTAAAACTAGCTATCTCCTATCTCGTATAGATGCTTGTTTTACTATTACCTCTTTGAAATCAATTTGAAGGTTTGTGTTTAGGGCTATTTAGCTATTGGGGCATATTGGACCTTATTATGTCTCTTACATAATCTTGTCCACTTAATTCATCTCATATGAGTTCTCAAAAATAATCAATTGCATATTTAGTTCTAAGCAATCTTTATTGAGATATGATATCTTAACAAGAATGATTTCTAACTAAATAGATTTCATAATTACATTATGATATGCAAAGCTTTAGCTGACCTTATTATATATTGTCTCTAAATTTAAGTCATATGAACAAGATCTCCCATTGATTCACAATAAAAGGAGCAGTTGGTATCTATATACATTGCTCTTGTTCATAAGACCAAAATTTATTAATGCATTACTTGATTATCTTCCTTGCAAGCTTCTAAACTTATGATGGGGATGATTACACCAATATATGGTATAATTTCGATCTATAATTTTGATTTATTATTGGAGAAGACACAAGCATAGCATCCAATGCTAACAAATTATATGTCAAACATATATCAAGTGGTTACTATAATGCCCAAACACAAAATGTTCTCTAATCATGAAGCATCCAATGTTCCTAAAACAAAGTAACAAGATGTTTCCAAAACATCATGTTGGTAAGCTTGATCTAGCGTCGACTAAGGTTGTCGCTTTGTTTGCTCAAGTGTAGATAGCAATCCAAGAAGGGAGTGAATTGAATTATCGTAAATTCTTTTTCAAAAATGTATTTCAATTAAATTGAAGTAAAATTAAAACAATAATAGCTTTGATGAAAATATGATGCAATAAACAACAAATAATGAACTTGAAACAAATATAAACAATAATGAAACTGACAAGGAGTAGGGATAGAGAAATCAAATGCAAGAATTTATAGAGGTTCAGTCCTTCTCCAAAGGTACCTATGTTTTTTCCCTTAGCTCTTCTAGCCAAGCTCAATCCACTAATTAAGAAATCTAGATATAATCCCTATCTTTTCAAGGTTTAGATAGCAACCTCTACCCTTTTGTAGGATTCTACCCAATCCCTTACAAAGCTTTCAAGAGGATACCTCACCTCTTAACTCACCAAGTCCCCTTTGAATACAAATGCTTTTTCAAACTATGAAATACCTCTCAAAGGTTGAGTGTTTGCCTAATTTAAGTATAAGAAGATACTAAATAGATACAAATGGATATTGAATAGAAAGATAAAGAATTTAAGCTCTAAACACTTGATTTTTCTTGAATTGCTTGAAGAAATTGAATCAATGATCTTTAGGTGTTGTCTCTTAACTTCATTGGTGTTGGAAGAGCCCAATTTATAGAGAAAATATGTTTAGAGCCATTGGAAATTATTTGGAGAAGAAAATACATGTTTATGCCTTCAAAAACTAGCATTTTAAGGCTATTTAAGCATAAGTGATCAATTGGTTTTGATAGGCAATCGATTGGTTTTGATACGGTATCGATTAGTTTTTGAATTTTACTCAAAATTTGACTGTTATAAAAGAATGGATCGATCCCTTTTGGTACCTGATCGATTGGTTTTTGCTGATTTTGCATACGAGGGTTATTCCAGATGAATAATGGCATTGTTTGTCTTTTATTTTGCACTCAACTCAATAATTTGATCATATTTTGAGTTATACAACTCTAAATCAATATTCGTTTAAAGATTTAAAAACTAGACTTAAGGGGCTTTTTACCAATATTCATCATCTAAATCAATGTATAAAAATTATAATGAATTTTTAAATCTACCCATTGTGCAGTTGTTAGACAACTGCATAGTCTTTAATAAAAATACAAAATCTTTTCTTAGAAAATTTGAATTTGGATTTTGTTTGATCCATTTGAAAGTAGACTCAAAGAGCTTTCCATCCATATAAAATTTAAATATTAAAACTTTGTAAATTAATATAGAAAAATAAAATAAATTAAATGTTGGAAAACCTTGTTCTTACAAAACATCTTTATCTAGTTAATTCATTTCTCAAACCAATGTTATCAAAATTTTATTGAGTCTAAGATGAATAAGTTCATGTTAAAAACAAAAATTGGACTTTCATTTAAGTTCAAATAAATAATCTTTTAAGATAGTTTTAGTTTAAGAAATACAAAGACATAAAGAAAGGTTTTAAGCTTTATAAAAACATTTTCCAAATCAAATATTATTTTGGAAGACAAAACATTTATTGAGTACCAAAAATAATAAAACTTAAGAGCATATACTAAATAAATCTTTTTCAAAACTTAATCCAACATATTTAGCTTAATGTTTTATCATTTCAAAGTAAGGATCAATTGAAGGATAACAATCTCTCCCTTTTTGAAATGACAAAACTTAAAGATATGTTTGATGAAAAACTTTCTTTAAAACATTTAAGATTTTTGAAAACCATTTTGAAAAACTCTCCTTTAAACCATGTATGTTTCATAGCAAAATTCCCCCTCAACTAATGCATTCTTCATCCTAATCCAACACTCATAATTCAACATACATATATGTTAAAGCATATATATCTATTAAGCACACACACATAAATGTATATCAAAGCAAATTTGTCCACAAAATATTTCTTCTCCTTTTTGTCACAGCAACAAAGTGATCAATTCAAGGCATATGACAAAATTTAAGAGCAAATAATATCATGCATAAGTAATCCATGTGTTCAGGTAATATACATAATGAAACTCAAATACATGTATTCAAGCACAAGACCATAAATGTATCAATATATCTAATTTTAGTATTTCAGCACAATAGTCTAAAATGTACTACACGAAACTTATGAGTAAAAAGATAATAGAATGATATACGTGCTACTCATAAGTCATGTTTTTATAAAACATGCTTAGACTGTAAAACATCAATATCATGTAACCATATATTCAAACACTTATATTCAAGCTTATAGCAATTGTTAAATGTATGTTATCACCTAAACAAATTATTTTAATTCAAGCAAAATTGTATTCTAAGATTTCTTCCCTTTTTCAAAATAAGGAGTAATGAATTTAAGGCACACACAATTTTACATGAAAGGCACGGTTATATCAAGGATAGCCATACTTTATAGCACATGAAATGGACAATCATAAGCAAATCCTATCCAAAGAAAGTCCCAATAAAAACCTTGGCTCATATGTATGTAATGAAGCATGAGTACTAATGAACAATGAGGTTCATCATGCTATAACAAAGATTATACAAGCATAATTTTTCAAACATGATGAACACATATACTATAGCAATGAAATAATGAAAGTATAATTATTTAAACATATTTCAAATTATTTCAATGTATTGCAATTTCTTAATCAAAACATAAACAAGTACTCAAACATATATTTCAATCAAAATCATGCAAGCATATGCACAAACATTTTAAATCATATGTAGCAATATACCAAAAAAGATACAATATTTAGACATAATGTGGTACATGTTATCTCAATATTTTCAATCCATAAACATGTATAAAATTTCAAATTATAAATTCATAATCTATGAGTCATAGCACTTAAAAGTTCAAGAAATCAATTTATTCAACTCATACCCATATCCAAAGATTAATCTTAAATAAATATTCATGCTTGAAAAACTATTAATCCCATCAAAGCAGTCAATAGCTAGGCATAAATATCAATGAAGATGAATTAATCAATCCAAGCATTCAAAAATATTAAGACAATCTTTACCAAGAACCTTGGTGACTAATTTGTGCAAAGTGTTAATCCATTCAAGCACAAATCATATTTTTGCAAATAATCTCTCATTCAAAGCAATGCAATCAAAATATATCTACCTTTTAAGCACATATTAAGGCTAGTGTTTATCAAATCATGTACTAAACATTACATACGCTCTACTTATAATAAGATAAAATAATGAACCAATCATAGACCTATAAAATTTAGATTCAATATAATTACCTCCATACTTTTCAAGCTTTGTTGTTATGCTTATTTGGCTTTAAATTGTTGGTATTTGCCCTTCAGGCCAACTTATATTTTGGTTAAGATATTGTCATATTTGTAACACTTTGATATTTGATATTTTATAAAAGTCTTATTCCTTTATCTTTGAGCTTGTATACATATATTTCAATGTTGATGCTTATATGATAAAGTTTTTGGAATATAAATAAAGCTTTGCAAGGGAATTACAACGAGATTGTAATTATGAGATCATCATTGCATAAAAGTTATATGTTCTAAAATCATTCTTAGCCGATGCTTTATCAATAATAGGACATTAACAAAAGCTATTGAGACTAACACATGGTTATACTCTTGCTTATGAAGCAAGCAACCAAACTCATAGGTTGAAGTTTGGATAAACTTGAGCTAACATATAGGCATTTGTTATAAGAACAAGTTCACTGAACATGACCCGATATAAGAATGTCATATGGTAGTTCACATAGTGTCTATAGCTACATTCTCATGTGATGGTTGTATAAGTTATCATTTGGCTTGAGATTACTTATGATCTTATATGATGAATATTATATTTTAACTTTACTTTACTTATGGTTCTAACTAAGAATGCTCCAATTGAGTATTGTTGGGTATAACATAAGGCATATAAAGATACATTAAGTAATTAAGATGGGATTCATCACCTTCTATGATTAAGAGAGTATCTTAAATAGTTTTGATTGAATTAACTTGAGAGATCTTTGGCCAAAGTGAAATAATGACACCAGAGTGTTTATAGATTTTACAATTTGGGTTAAGACTAAGGATGACTTATCCAAAGTTAAAATGGGCCTATCCTTTGTCTAAATCCACTAAACAAAGGCAAAAATAATGTGGGCTGAAAAAGAGAGATTGTGTTCACACTAGCTGGAAAAGGAAACCATGAAGATGGATGAGATTATGGTCAAATTCATAACAATGTGCAAGGCTATAATTTGCATGAGTAAATAGGTGGCTAATTATGATTATTGTGTTCAAATGCAAATCCCATGACTTTAGGCAACAGCTAATTATGTTCACATGGGAGATTATTGTGTTCACATGTCAATCCCATGATTTTAGGCACCATTTTAGTAAGAGATTAAAGGCAATCCCATCAATTGAGATACCCAAAAAAGGTAGTCTTTGAAGCTTCCATGCTTGGAGAGATGTTCAAAGCTTTTTTGTTTTCTGTTATTATTTGTAAAAGGTAGAGTAGAGTTTGTTTATCCTTAAGCAATATTTTAGATTGTTCTCAAGTTCTATATCTCTTAGGTGGATTTCCTAGAGGAGTGAATTTCTATAGTTTTGTATCTTTTATTAGAATATCTAGGGTGATGTTTTTGTATCCCTTACTATCTAGACTTGGTGGTGAACTTCTATCCCTTTAATCTAATAACAATATTTTGTCATTATTCACATTCTTGTGAGTTGTCTTTTTAGTGAGTTTTCTATTTGCAATTAATCTTCAATATCTTAACCATTGATTTTTAGTATCAAATAAGATTTTAGAATAGTTCTAGAACTTATTTATGGGTTAATGTCAAGGACAAGACTTAACATGGTTGAACAAATTGAGTAGATATTAAACCATACTTAATGTTGAAACCAAGATACTATGTGATGAAAGGATATTAATATTACATTAAGACCATTCACAAATAGGTTGTCAAGCCATATTGACATTTTTTTTAATAATTGGGGATCGTGACAATGAAGCTAGCATTGATCATGATCTATAAACATAAGATTGGCTAATTGGAGAATTGGTGATGAAGATAAAAAGTTTGCTTCATCCATAACCAAATAGTAAAGCTTACAATGCTAGTGTTTATTGCCAACATGCTAAAGAATCTAATGGGTCACACAAAATAAGATAATTATGAAAGATTAAAATTGAGACAAATTAAGTTGACTTAATTTGATTTTGGTATGGCAAAAATAGAGGAGATAAAAACAAGAGAAAAGTTTCATTTGTTTGGTACATTTGGCTAGCATAGAGTTAATTGTGGAAATTTGTATTCCAATCATTAAACCTATTGTAGCTAAATGCTTCCCTTATAAAAAGAACATCAAGCAGCCCCTTTTTGGAATAAGTAATAAGAAAAGAAGTTTCACTCGAGAAAATACAAGAGGTCTTGCCAATACTTACTAGCTATAGTGTGGCTTTAAGTTCAACCAAACCTTAGAGAAAGTTCTTTCACAAGAGTTCGTGTGGATCACCATTAAGGCTAAACACTCAGGTAGCTTTTTGGCTTGGAATCTATTTGGAAGATCACCAAATTAAACCAAGGGATTTTCGGCATTCAAGGTAACACCCTTAGACAAAACTATGCATACTTGTATATATATGTTGTTTGTATAATCTTATGGATTGATCTTGGCATTAGGGAATTTAAAATTTAAAAATTCTTTGCTTTAACTTTGATAATGATACATAATTCCCTTCAAGTGGTATAAGAGCCTATAGATTATACAAATTAAAAGTTTGTTTGGTTTTCATGACATCAAAACTGTTTTGATTGCAATCTTTTGTTATGATGGAGAGGCTAGAAAATTAATTTTTTTCTTTATTTTTTTTATTGGATTCTTTTAGAAAATCAAACTATAATGTCTTAGTATGGTTGGAACTAAATTTTATGATTTATCCATATCATTTGCATGCTCAATGAATTTTTTGTTTGCAACTTATCCTATCAAGAAAATTCTATTACAATGATATTATTAAAATTGTTTCTCACACTAGGGATATTATTTGAGAGCAAAATTTTTACATACGAAAAATAGACATATTGATGATCATTGTGAAAAATTTCAGAATTTTTGGACTTGATTTGGTCATTCAAAAGTTGATGACAATTTCAACCCAAAAATCTGCCAGTGGCGACTAGATGTAAAATATGCATATGATGCATGGTGACCCTAATATGATTATGGTAATTGGTTTTCTTGATGTAGCTAATATTCTTAAAATTTAAACTTGCTTACTAAGATTTTAATGAAAATTTCTTGGTAATCAATATTGGGAATTTTAGGAAACTTATTTACCAAGATTTCAAGATTTGCTTTCTTGATCACCAAGTTTGGTGGATTGTTTTTATAAAAGTCAAAGTAATTGTTACTTTTGATTTAAGAAACATGACCAAAGGCATAAGAAGGCATGGTGGGTAGTAGGGGCGGCATAGCAAAAGATGGTTGAAACTACCTAGTATCCATAAAAACTACCCTAGTCACAATTTGCTTTCCTTCTTGGAAGGGTCTTTGGCCAAGCCCTAGATTGGTGTTATTTCTTATTGAATTTGGATTCCTAAATAGTTTGGTTTTGAGAAATAAGATTTCATATAAAATCCAAATTGAATTAGACTTTCTACATAAAATCCAAGTTGAATTAGACTTTCTAAATTGTTTAGAACGTCTAATTGACAAAAAACTATTTCACTACAACACCTAGTTGGACTAGGAAAACCCCAATGTATGAATTTCACTTGATTTTAATTATTTGGCATTCCTAAATAGTTTAAACTAATGTCAACCATGTTACATTAAATTCAAGTAAAATTATAATTTCTTAATTGTTTAGGAAATTATGATTGCAAATTACATGTTCCTAAGATAATAGTTAGATATATTTGGTTGTGCTAGCTAAATATGTCTATGCCTTGCATCACCTTGAGTTGGATTGATGATTGATATATGATATTGATATTATTTCAAAGAATAGATGTGCAAGATCATGAATTTGAACCAAACATGATGCTTATTGTAAGATGTATGTTAGTTATGAGATAAATATCATGTATGCTATATTGATTTATTGTTATATGTGCTAGAATTTATATGTAATAAATGCCATGTAGAATTGTGCATTCCATGATAAGATTACATGTATTGGATGTATGATGAATTCTTATGCATGCTTGATGAGACCTATTATGAATAAAAAATCCTTCATAAAAAATATTAAGTCTTGATGCCTTCTGTTAACATAAACAATTGAATTTTCTAATAGTGGGGCTTATTGAGACAAAACTCAAGGCAGACATTATTTGAAATTAGGTTGTGTTATGGTTAATGGGTCTTAATTAACTATCATTGTATTATCCGGATGCAAAAAACTTGATCGTATAATGATAAAAGTAATGATTGAGCGAATCACATAAGATGTGATTAAACAAGGAGTTGTCACCCAATTGATCTATGAGTCACATGGGAATGTGATTGGTAAGCAAGTTATCTATTTAATTTATTTATCATGGCTAGTTGAAACAAGCCACAAGCTTATAGTAAATTAAATGAGATCCTAACCCACTAGAAAATTATGATTTTTTTTAATTGATAGTAAGGGATATTGATTTGATTAAAATAGTGCGAGCAACCAATAGATAAATTTAAACCTTATCTATGTTGGCATTAAACAATATGATTAATACTTGTACATATTTTATAGGTTGCAAAATGAGTAATGACTTATTGCTTTGTAGCATACTTGATGCTAACAAGCTCACAAGGCCCAACTATAATGATTGGTACCATAATCTGAAGCTTGTCCTAAGGCAAGAGAAAATGCTTTATGTTCTTGATGAACCAATTCCATCAAAACTAGATGCTAGTGTTAATGATGCAATGTGGTGAGTTTGGTGATCATGCCGCATGTATCATGGTGGTTAGCAGGACCTTTGAGTTGAAAAAGAAATGTGAGAATATAGATGCTCTGTCAATCATTCTATACCTTAAAGAATTGTTTGATAAACAAGGGTGGACTAAAAGGTTTGAGACCTTTAAGGAATTATTTCGAAAAGTGATGTCTAAAAGCACTTCGGTCAAAGTGCATTGTCTTAAGATAATCAATTGGATTGAGAAACTTGGACAATTAGGATTTGTTACAGATCATGAGTTAAGAGTTAACTTGATTTTGTCTTTTTTTCTAGTAGCTTCTCACAATTTGTAATGAACATCAATATGCATAAGATGGAAGTAAAATTACCACTACAGATGAATATGCTTGACATTGCCAAAAAGTCCATTAAGAATCAAAAGCCTAAGGCACTTCTAGTTTCTTCATCCAAGGCTAGGAAAAAGTTGGCTAAGAAGAAAAAAAGTAAGCATGTTGATAAGAAAAAGGATGTGAGCAAGGTTATCAAGCCTGCTAACAACATCAAGAAGGATAAAAGTGTATGTCACCATTGTGGTAAGAAAAGTCAATGGAAGAGGAATTGCAATATCTACTTGGCAAGCTTGAAGGAGAAGAAGTCTAAAAGACTTCTACTTTAGGTATGTTTATGATTAAGATCAATCTATCTTTTTCTGACACATCTTCTTAGGTAGTGGATGTCAAATATGGTTCTCACTTATGTAACAATATACAAGGAGTAAAGATGAGTAGATGCCTAAAAAAGGGAGAGGTGCCCTTACATGTTAGAAATGACATAAGTGTTGTTGCTTATGCTGTGGGGACTTGATTGTACTAAAATTTTAGTATTTTCATGCTCATTTTTAGTGTAAATATCCATATATTTTAGTGCAAATATCCATATATTTTAGCTTGGTTCTTGATATTTATGCTAAAAATACTCCTAAATGCACATTTTTCTTATGTGTAGGTACAAATATGAATAAGTAGGAATTTTGGACAATTTGGATACAATTTGGAGGATTTTTGGTGCAATTTGTTCATATGGCCTAAACTAGTTTCAATAACCTATATTGCCTTTTGAAAGAGTTTTTTTAATCCTTGCTTCTAAGATTTTTTGAGCATTATTCCCAGTTTCTATTAGTGATTTTAATTTTGAATTTGTTCATTACATACTTGAATTTGTAGTAGCCAAACGAAGAAAGGCAAATGCAAAAATAGGAGCAAAGAAGATGGCTCACTAATGGTGTAGAATGCAATCTATATTTGCATGAGAATTAGGCATCACATTTTGGAAATTTAAAGGAGGAATAAAAAGAGTTGCTGAGTTGGCCTTTTGAAGAGCTCCAATTGGCCATAAAAAGGACTTTTTGGTGTGAGAAAAAAATGCATGAAAAGAAGTTTGCAAACTAGTGTAGAGTTTTAAAGCCAAATAGCCATGCACTAAGTGAAGAAGCAAAAAAGAAGAAGTCTTTAAAAGCTCACCTCATTGTAGATATTTTTAAGAGATTTTTTAAGGTTCAATTCATCACTCACTGCCCATAAATAGGAGTAGAGCTAGCCATTTTAGAAGACTTTAGCATAGGATTTTATTTTTCTTGTTCTTTAATTTTTGTACTTTCCTTTACTACATTTTACTTTTGTAGCAACCAAATAACTCTTGATTTTCATGTTTTTCTATTGATTTTGATTGCACTTTTACAATTCCTAAGGTATTTTTCAGTGTTCTTTACAATTTTGACAATGAAACTTGCAAATTTGATTGATTTCTAGCTCAAATCTTTAAGTTTTCTTGTTCATCTTAGCTTTATTTTTGAATTTTCACACTTGACCTAGTTATAGTGTTTTCTTCAAAACTCAATCATTTGCACTTGTTTTTGCCCCAATTGTTGTTCACAATTTTGTAACTCATTAGGCTTCAATATAGTAAAATGTCAGCATTAAGTTTGTTCCCAACCAATACAGTTAATTCTCGCAATTTAAGATTGAAATCTTGGAGGCAATGAAGATCAAGTGTGCAATTCAAGTTGGAGTTTGGTTTTTCTCTCCTCTAGGCGATTTGTTTGCTTATTTAAACCTTTGATCTCTTAAATTTACTTGTTATATTGCTTCTTTTCATTTTTTTGCAATTTAATTCATGAATTTGTTGGTTGTTTGGATGAATTTTGTTGACAATGTTTTGTTTTCCTCTATTTTGAGTAGATCTAGATTTGCTACTTCATTGAGCTTGTTTTTCTTATTTTTGCTATGATTTTCTTCTTATATTTTGTAGTAAACTTGTTGTTGAATCTTTCTTTAGCTCAATTTTAATTCATTCCCTCTAGAGAATTGTAGATCTAATTTTTTTTTCTTCCATGAATTGTTAGTTTCCAACTTTCAAAACTAGTTTGGATTTCTACTACTTTTTGTTAGATCTTGCAAACTTTCTTTAGTTTTTTTTATCTTTAATTCACTTTTTCATGTACTTTAATGTTCGGTTCATATTCATACATTTTTACAAGTATCAAAGCTAGAAATTTCTTTTAAAAACTATTTTTGTCTATCTTTGCATTTAAGGTATGATTCTTGCTTTCACCTTGTAGCTTACGGCAATCTCTTCACTTTTCAATTCAATTTTGTTGCTCCTTAGTTCATGCATTAATTGTTTTTTTGTCTTTTATAGCTTACATCCATATAGTTGAATTACATTAGTGTTAGAATTTTCTTAGTTGATTATCGATTTATGTTCGTAATTGTTACTTTATCTTTGATTTTACATTAATGTTTGAATTGCATTTTTTACTTTCAATCTTTACTTCAATTCCATTTTTTTTATTAGTTAAGCTAGTGTTCTCATTTCAAATATGATTTCACTTAGTTTAGCTACTATATTTTACATTCTTTTTAGCATTTGTTTTAATTGTTATATTTGTTTATTCTCTCATTTTAACTAATTTCCTTTTTGATGCTTTATTTGCTTTTATTTTCATAATAGTTAGTTTTTATGCTTATTCTTTGATCGAACCAACTTTAGAAGGGTGTGAAGATAATAGATACTTAGCTTAGGAATTTCTTTACCTAATCTCTGTGGGATGATACTTGACCGAGAGATCACTATTATTGCTTGTATGGCTTGTGCACTTGCAGATTGACCCAATCAGGACTTATTATTTTACCTTTCCTTTTGGTTTAGTTTTAGAACTAATGGATTGTTATAACTCAAAACATCATTTCAATTTCTTATTTAAGTATGAATGGTGGATACTAATTTAATATTAAAGGTAATTATTGTTCCTTTCATTTAAATGATGTGTTTTATGGCATGGAAATGTATGATAATAGCTTTATGTTCTTAGACTAAACAATGATGTTCTCAATATAAATGTCAAGAAAGCTAAACTAGATAAACTGAATCAATCTTATAGCATAGTAGGCTCAATCACATCAATGAAACAAGAAACACAAAGTTACATAAACAAGGACATTTTGTTCCTTTTAATTATGAATTATATGGAACTTGTAAATCATATTTGCTTGGAAAGATGACCAAATCACCTTTTTCTAGAAAAGGAGAAAGAGCTAGTGTGGTTCTTGGACTAATATATTTAGAAGTATGTGGCCCAATGAACACAAATGCTAGATGAGGATACTTCTACTTTATTGCATTCACTTATGAATACAAGGTATGGTTAAGTGCATTTAATGAAACACAAGTTTGATCCATTGAAAAGTTCTAAGAATTTTGAATGGAAATTGAAAAGAAAACTGGTAAAAGTATCATGACACTTAGATCTGATCGAGGTGATGAATACTTAAGCTATGATTTTTTAGGTTATCTAAAAGAGAATAAGATTCTCTCACAATGGACTTTACCTAGAACACCACAACATAATGGAGTTTTCAAAAGGAGAAATAGAACCTTGTTAGACTTGGTTTGATTCATGATAAGCAATTCAAATCTTCCTATATCCTTCTGGGGTTATGCATTTGAAATAGTTGCTTATCTTCTAAATATAGGCCCATCTAAATCTATTAACAAGATACCATATAAGATGTGGAAAGGTAAAAGGCTTAACTTGTCACATATAAGGATTTGGGATGTGATGCTTATGTGAAGCATGCAAAAGTCGACAGGCTAGGAACTAGATCGATTAAGTGTAAATTTGTAGGTTATCCAAAGGAAACTAATGGATATGATTTCTACAACTCTAAGGAACAAAAGGTGCTTATCTCTAGACATGATGTCTTCTTGAAAAAAAGAGTTTATCCTTGAAGAGAACATTAGGAATGAAGTAGAACTTGAAGAAGTTAAAAAAACACAAACTGACACAAGGATGGAACTTGAGCCAATGGAAAATGGATTAGATATGCAACTAAAAGCTCAAAGTACACAAGAACTCTATAGGTTAAGTAAGACTTGCCAAGCTCTTGAGATATATAAATTTCTTATGGACAAGGATGAGTTGATCATAGATGATGATCTTACTACCTATCAAAAAGCAATGTTGGACATTAATTCTAAGAAATGGTATAAGGCCATGAAATCCAAAATGGAATCCATGTATGTGAACCAAGTATGGACTTTGGTGGAACTACCCTAAGGGATGAAACCCATAAGATGCAAGTGGGGTTTCAAGAAAAAAACCAACATGGATGGCAATGTACAAACGTACAAAGCCAAACTAGTTACAAAAGGTTATAATGAAAAACAAAGAGTTGATTTTGATGAAACTTTTTGACCAGTAGCCATGTTAACATCCATTAGGATTTTGCTTGCTGTTGTTGCATACTGTGACTATGAGATATGGAAAATGGATGTCAAAACGGCATTCCTTATTAGGAATTTGCAAGAGGATGTGTACATAACATAACCTAAAGGTTTTGAATCTAAAAAAAATGCCAACATTGTGTTTAAGCTTTAAAAGTCTATCTATGGCTTAAACAAGCATCAAGGAGTTGGACTATACATTTTGATAGTGCAATTATAGAATTTAGACTCATAAAAAATGTAGATAAACCTTGTGTATACAAAAAGACAAGTGGGAGTGCAATTGTTTTCATAGTGCTATATGTGGATAACATATTGGTTATAGGAAATGATATACCCATGCTACAATCTACCAATATTTGGTTATCAAAGAAGTTCTCCATGAAGGATTTGGGAAAAGCAACATATGTGCTGGGCATAAGGATCTATAGAGATAAATCAAAGAGATTGCTTGGTCTCTCACAATCTAGACACATAGACAAAGCGTTAAGAAGGTTTAGCATAAAAGAATCCAAAAAGAGATTCTTACCAGTCTTGCATGGCATAAATCTTTCCAAGGACATGTCTTAAGACACAAATTGAGAAAGATAGCATGAATAAGGTTCCATATGCTTCAACAATTGGATCCATTATGAATGCAATGCTTTGTACTATGCCTGATATCTCGTATGCTTTAAGCATAACAAGTAGATATCAAGCAAATCCAAATGAATGTTACTGAAAGGTTGTGGAAACAATCCTTAAGCACTTAAGAAGAACTAAAGATATGTTTCTTGTTTATAGTGAAGCCGAACTCCTTGCTAAGGGCTATTATGATGCAAGTTTCAATCTAACAAGGACGATAGCAAGTCTCAAAGTGACTATGTTTTTACTTTAAATGGTGAAATAGTGAGTTGAAAGATAGCAAGTCTCAAAGTGACTATGTTTTTACTTTAAATGGTGAAGTAGTGAGTTGGAAAAGTTCCAAACAGAGTATAACTGCAAACTTTTCAACCAAAGCTGAATACATCTTTGCATTTGAGGTTGCAAAAAAGGCCATTTAGATAAAGAAGTTCATAACTGAACTAAATGTTGTTCCTAGCATTGTTGATCCAATAACAGTCTATTGTGACAATAATAGAGCTATTGCTCAAGCCAAGGAACCAAGGTTTCATCAAAGATCCAAACATGTATTAAGGCAATACCATCTCATTCGAGACTTTGTTTCTAGAGATGATGCTAAAATTGAATAAGTACTCATTAAAGATAACATTATTGATTCTCTTGCTACAATTATGTCCTAGCAGAAACATATAAACATGTAGTTAGATATAGTATTAAACACATTAATGATAGGCTTTAGTGCAAATGAGAGATTGTTGGTAATTTGCCTTTCAAGTTGAATCATATTTAGCTAAGATATTGTCACTTTTGTAGTACTTTGATATTTGATATCTTACAAAGGTCTTATTTCTTTATCATTGAGCTTGTATGCATATATTTCAATGTAAATGCTTATATGATAAAGTCCTTGGAATATAAATAAAGCTTTGCAAGGGAATTACAATGAAATTATAATTATGAGATCATCATTGCATAAAAGCTATATGTTTCAAAATTATTCCTAGTCGATGCTTTATCAATAAAAGGACATTGACAAAAGCCGTTAAGACTAGCACATAGTTATGCTCTTGTTTATAAAATAATTGAGACTAGCACATAGTTATGCTCTTGCTTATAAAGTAAGAAACTGATCTCATAGGTTGAAGTTTGAACGAACTTGAGCTAATAGATGAGTGCTTGTTACAAGAACAAGTTCACTAAACTTTGTTATAATGTCTAGGTTGGAAAACCTACCCATTAGACACAAAAACTATGAAGCCACCACAATCTTTTTACTTAGGTGCGTGCAATTGGCCACTTATGTGAATCTATTCTCTTTTAGGTTGTCCTAAGTGTAAACTAAGGGTCTCTAAAAAGAATAAGTTTTGATTTACATTATCAAAATTAAGGTTCGAGAGTTGGTTACATACAGAAAAGGTATTAGCAACCTTTTATGCCCAAAATTGGTAGCACCTTAATTATGTGTTATCTTGCCTACGCCTTAATCAAAAATGATTTCTATCATGCAAATCAAAATCATAACATGGTGATATACAAAATTCTATCAAAATATCAAATAATCATGCAATCATGCAATAAATATTAAAAAAATCATACCCTGAAATAATTATCATGCAAATATATAATAAATCATATCAAATAACATGTAACAACATCATGCCGAGATCATACTAAAATATTCATGTAAGAATGCCATGCAAATGTATTAATTATCATGCAATAATAACAATCATGCAAATATGCAAATCAAATATTAATATAATCATGCAATTATGCACACATAAATGTAAAAATATGCAATTAGAAATCATTCAAAATTAATATAATATCATAACATGTAATAAATATAAAATCAAGCAATAATAATAATCATGCAAATACATATATTAATAACTATACAACCACACAAATAAATAAATTAATAATCATGCAAATAAACATACAATTTAATATATAATCATGCAATTAACAATGTAAGACATGTAATTAAATATCTAATCATGCAATTAACAATGTAAAACATGCAAATAATATATAATCATGCAATTAACAATATAAATCATGCAAATATATATAACCATGCTATTAACAATATAAAACATGCAAATAAATATATTATCATGCAATTAACAAAAAACATGCAATTAACAATATAAAACACGCAAATAAATATATTATCATACAATTAACAATACAAAACATGCAAATAAATATATTATCATGCAATTAACAATATAAAACATTCAATTAAATATGTAATCATGCAATTAACAAAAAATATGCAATTAAATATATTATCATACAATTAACAATATAAAACATGCAAATAAATATATTATCATGCAATTAACAATATAATAATACAAATAATAATATAAATCATGCAAATAAACATGCAATTAAATATATAATAATAATAATAATAATCATGCAACCACACAAATAAATAAATTGATATCATGCAAATAAATTAATAATTATGCAAAAAAAAAAAACTTAACAGTCATGCAAATATATTAATAAACCACACAAATATATTAATCATGCAAATAAAATATTAAGCAAATAATTATCATGCAAATATAATATTAATCATGCAAATTCATGCAAAAATGAATACCATGTAATAAATATAAAAATAAGAGTAAGCAATTAAATATTATAAAAGTTATGTAAAAATCATAAAGAAAAAAAAAAGAAGAAAGCAAACATTGCCTGAATAGATTATAGGTTCCAACAATTTTTACCTTTCAAAAACTGATGCTTCCTATTATAAATCTTAACCTTCCTTTTAAAAGCTCTAACTAGATCATCTTATAAATTTTTTTGCTTGGTTGCTTCTTTCTTGTTGATTCAAAACTTTACCTAATTTTTTTCTCTTTTCAATGACCTCTATTGATCTTGAAGTCAATTACTTTCAGGCCCCTTCTTTTGATTTTAAATTCAAGGTCCTTATATAAGGATTGAATTCCTTTTGATTTGGAATAAATTAATTCAACTGAATCTAGGATTTCTCCTTAAATTTTATTCTCTATACAATCTTCCCTTTTTCAATAGATTTAGCCCCAAGTCTTTCCAAAATTATTCAACCATTAAAGTTGAAATCAGAGATAGAATCCAAGAGTTGAATTGAATCCAAGATTTTCCATGCAAAATCCCACATTTTTCTTTTTTCTTTTTACCCTTTTTTTACCAATTGACTTTGACTCTTTTGATTAAAAGAAAAACAAAAATTAAACTAAAAAAACAAAACACAAATAAAATTTAGGGCTTAATCTTTGGGTCCAAAATTCACTTTTTCGATTAAACCAAATTGCATGATCAAAATGAAAAATTGAAACCCAATGAATTTAAAAAATCCTTGAAAAAATAAGGTCTCTACAGTTGCCTCTCTTTGTGCATTTTTTGTAAAAAAGGAATTGTAGAAAAATGAATGACATCTATTTTGTTCGGGTCAAGAAAAAGCAAAGAAGAAAATTGCAAAAGCTCATCCTTAAAGGTTTGAAATTTTTTTTTGAAAATTGATCCCCTACAACTTAGGCTTTGAAACTTTTGAAAAATAAGATGCTCTCCCACAACTGAGGCTTTGAAACTTTTGAAAATGAAATGCTCCCCCATGACTAAGGCTTTGGAACTTTTGAAAAATAAAATGCTCCCCTGCAATTAAGGCTTTGGAACTTTGAAAAATAAAATGCTCCCTACAATTGAAGCTCTGGAACTTTTGAAAATAAAATTCTCTCGCACAATTGAGGCTTTGGAACTTTTGACAATAAAATACTGCCCCACAGCTTAGCCATTGAAACTTTCAAAAATAAAATGTTCCCCCACAACCAAGGCTTTGAAACTTTGGAAAACTAAGATGCTTCCCCATAATTGAGGCATTAAAACTTTGGAAAAGTAAAATGCTTTCCACAATTGAGGCTTAGAAATTTTTGAAAAATAAAATGAGACCATTTTCACCTTCGAAAAAGCTTTTCCCTGATAGAGACATTGAAACTTTAAAAAATCTTACCTTAAATGGAGTTTTTACATTTCATCTAAATCATCATTGATTGCCTTCTAATATCTCTTCTCAAATTATTTTTTCATCTAGTTTTTCCTTCCTACTTTCAAACATGTGCAATGAATACATGCAATGAAAAAAAGATTCTCCATAATTTTCAATTTCAATTTCAAGATTCAAACTTTAATTTTTCTTCCTTTCAAACTGCATGATGTAAGGGATGAATATGATGAACACAATGTTTGCGTACAATGAATGCACGAGCCAAAGCTTTTTCAAAATTTCAACCTAATTTCACAACTTAAACTTTGATCTTTCTTTTCCAAACATGAAAGTGCATGAATGCAATAAATACGATGATAAAAGCAACATGTAATGAATGTAGTGAATAAAACACATGAATGCAAAATTCCTACCCAATTTTGAGCTTTAAATTTTCTTTTCTTTTTCAAATATGCATGATGAATGCCATGAATGAGTATAATATTCTCAATAGGATGAATGCATGTAATGCATGTGGTGAATGCCATATATGCTATGTAATTCATTTATCTTTTCAATTGTGGTAAATCAGAGGATTCTCAAAACTCTTAATTTATCTTCTCACTTTCTTTAACTCTTCAACACTTGTGATTTTCAACAAGACCTATGATGCATCATCAAGTAGTCTCATCCATTATGTCATCCAAATCCAAAATTTCCTTTTTTCAACAGGATTTCAAGACTTTTCTTCATGTCTTCTTTTCAACTTCTCATCATGTTTTTCTTTAACTTTTTTGGAACTGGCCAGTAACTATATCAATTGATTTATGACCCAAAACTCCTCTTCATTAACTTCATCATTTGATTTCAACATTTGGAATGTTTCTTTTCTTTGTATGCCACAAGGATCAACCTTATTTTAAACTTCTTTCATCTTTCATATTTCATTTTCAATATGCCCCAATCACATCCAACCCTTTATGAAATAATGCAAGGATCTTTCATAACAGTCATTAATTCATTCATCATTATTTCAATTCAATGCCAAATGTAATCCATCATATTTCTTTAATTCATCATGGGAAAAAATAAATGGTGAAAAATAAGAAAAATCAAAGAAAGGGTATTGATTATAAGAACAAGTCTGGTAAAGAATAAATAGGCAAAGAAATCATTTCAAGATAAATCAAGATAAATGCTAGAAAGGGTATGCAACATCTAAGATAATGAATATTCAAACAATTCTAGACAAATTAATTCTAACTTTTTTTTCAAAAGCTCATTCCATTAATATTCTTAATCTTTCATCAATTCAAGTGTTATCTCTATTTTTTAGGGATCTTCATTAAAGTTGTTTTTCTAAGTTTCCTTTTTATTACTTAAATCGCCTTTTTGAGTTTTCAGTTTAAGTTTTCCCTCTTTTTTCTTTTTTTTTTTTTTTTTTTTGCACATCTCTTTCACATCCTTTCTTTCTCATTTCCTATTTTCCCTCAATCCATCAGTGACATTTCGTTCAAAATTTTCAACATTCCCATCTTAAGTTTATCTTAGTTCAATTCATAATTCTTTACTTTAGGTATTCACATTCGATCAAAATGGATTTTTAAGAGATGTAACGTAGACTAGGGTGAGGGGTTATGAAAGAAATGGATAAAGTAAGTTCAAAATTAATTTGAAGGGTTATAAACCAAAGGATCCTTTATTATCATATGGAGCTGCTTGGTTTTTTACCCCATTTTTAATTAATTCTCTTTTTTTTCTTTCTTTTTTTTTCACATTTTTTCAATTTGCATATTTCATCATTTTTCAGAAAAAATATTAGCACAATGGGTTTTTTTTTGCCCCTGAAGTCATTAGAGACCTTTATTTTTTTTTCTTTGTTTTTGTCTTTGTGATCAAGCCTTTTTCAAACTTTTTCCCCTAGTGTGGAAGGTGATCCTTGGTTAGGGTTTCTTCCAAAGAAAATTTAATAGGCTCAAATAGGACAACAAATGGATAATTTTACTCATTATGTAAAGGGTAGAAGAAAGATGGCCATTTCTCATTTCAAATATAAATAATCTCAATGAAGAACATTTATGAACAAAAAGCAAATTTATGAGTGAATCATGACAAAAAAAATCACACACTACATCACTTTCATCTATGAATGAGTGAAATCCCATGCTGGTTTAATTTCATGAAACTTGTCTTCTTTTACTTCAATGATCCTAACAGATTAAGACTCTTAACTTATCAATTCCATTAATATGAATGACATTTTCAAAATTGAATCTTGAATTATTGTCATGATTGTTTGAACATTCATTATTTAGAACATGGGAGTGGGTGAAATATAAAAGGCACGTATATAAAAGTAATGGAACAAATGAGAAAATGTAATGAAAATGCATATGTCACTTTGTTGAAATGATGAAAGATAAATAAAAATAGACATAAAAGAATCAAATATTCTAAACTTGCATTATTTCTTAAAGTTTCTAAGGTGACAGACATTTATAAAAACTTGATCAAAATTATGCCCTAGTATGGTTAAGAAAAGTTTGATGACACATATCTTTATTTCTTAATCAAAATTCACCAATCCATTTTTGACCAAACTTTGCACTTTATACTTTCATACTGTGTAATTTTTTGTAGAATGGCCAGCAATCCTAGGATGATAGTCACAAGTAGCATTAGCATCATACCACTAGGGTAAAAAGGCTTCATAGATTTTGAATAGGCTTGTAGTGGATTATGAGAGGTTTGACCCAAACCTTGTAAGGTCCTTCTTCCCTTACTATGTCTTTTTTAACTTCTTTATAAAACTTGATTTGGGAGGCATCCATAATTTTTTGTAGCTTTTGACAAAAAGCATCACAATGCTAGATAGAATGCCTTAAAGCCCCTTGATGATATTTGTAAGACTAGCTCAAATCCATCTTGTCATAACAATTTTTATGACTTAAAGGTACTGGATAAATCGTGCCTGCCTTAACCAAAGCTTCAAAAACTTATTCCAATGGAGTTTTGACATAATCGACACTTCCTTTAATGTGGCAAGGTTTACCACCATTTGTAGCATTTATGGTTTTAGCATGATTTGGTAGGGGATTCCCACTAATGTTTGGTCTCTAGAGGTATCAAATTTTAACACACCCTGGTCAATGAAATGTTGCACATTGTATTTCAAAGCCAGGTAATTTTCAGTTGAGTGACCTATGTTTCCAGCATGATAGTCACATCTGGCAGTAGCATCATACCATTTAGGGTAGGGGGCTTTAATGGTGCCATATGGTGAGGTACTATAAGGTGACCTTTTACTAACTAAGGGAATAATTCAATATAAGTTATATGGAAGGGATCAATCCAGGTCTTTTATTGGGTAGCTCAAGGTGGCCTTGCATAACTGGCTTATGCATTTGGCTAGGTAGTAAGAAAAGGGGCAGGGCCACACATAAGGGTTATAGGTTGGACACTAGGTTGATAAGTAGGTGGTGCAAGGTGGTAAAGATAGGTGTTTGGTGAAATGTTATAGGTGGAATGGTTAAGGTATTGGTATGTGAGGTATAAAGGATATTGAGGGTACCCTTTGAATTGTAGCCCTTCACAAAATACAATCTGAGCATTAGCCTCTTTTTTTTAGGTGTAACTCCTTTCTCTACACTAGACGTTTCACCCGCTTCTAACTTTCCATTCTTAATACATTTTTAATGATTTCTCTAGAGATTATCATATCAACAAAATTTTTGGTAGCATTACCAATCATTCTCTCATTGTAAGGAGCCTTGAGAGTCTTAATGAATAGAATTATGGTTTCTTTTTTGATTAATGAGAGTTAAACTTGGGCAGTTATATCCTTTCACTTTTAAGCATAATTTTTAAAACTATCGCATGCCGTTTTCTCCATGCTTTGGAAAGACATACGATTTGGTGCCATATCTATAATATGCTTATATTGTGCAACAAAAGTCCTTACAAGTTCTCTCCATTCACAGATGTGGGATCTATCTAGTTGCATATACCACCTCACTATTGAACCAGTAAGACTATCTTGAAAATCATGGATAAGCAATTTTTCATTATAAGCATATGTAGCCATTTTGCGACAATACATCTTAACATGTGTAATAGGATATTTGGTCCTATCATACTTCTTGAACTTAGGCATTTTAAATTTTGGTGGAATCACCATATCAGGGACTAAGTAGAGTCCAATAGCATCCATTGACCCATAAAAATCTATCCCCTTGATAGCGCTAAGCCTTTCTTCAATAATGTCCATCTTTTAGGTTTCAAAATTTTCTTTAATTTCAACAGGGCCAATCTTTAACTCTTCTTGTTCTTTGGGATCATTAAGATTTAGAACTTGTGTAGGATTAAGCATCTTGATAAGAAGAGTAGGAGCAACAGTTCTTGACATGTCAATCTATACATAGGAAAATTTACAGTGAATGGCATTTGGTACTGAGTCCTTTGAGATGCCTGTGTTGAACATGGGCTAAAACCAAGGGGATATAATGGATCAACCTCATTTTGTATCACTACCTCTTCCACTTTATTCCCTTTGCTCATATTTTTCAATAATTCAATAATAGTTTCCATTTGCCTTTTCAAATTTTCTTATGACTTTTCTAGCTTCTAGAGGCAAATAGCATTTTCTTTTTACATGATCATTGCCTAATATCTAGTATTGTAACATTTCAGATTGTTTAAACATTAAGCTATCCTTGAACCTTGATTTATCATAATTTTTAAATAAATTGGGATTACTTATTATTACGCACTTTGGAAAGATATTTATGTATGAATGCATGGATGTATGAATGCCATAAAGAGGATTTACCACATAACAATTATTAACAAAGAAAATCTTTATTGAATTGAAAGTTATTTCTAACCAAATCCAATATTACATCCATGAAAGTCCAAAATTTATTGTGGAAAAAAATCTCTAATTTGTCTGTATTGGCCTTGCACTTCATTAAGGAAAGCTAGCAACTCTTGGCCATGTGTTTCCACTGGTGGTACCTTTATCTTCCATTCTTTAACTTTGTCTACCATGTTCTTAGCTTTATAGGTAGCCATAGTGCTTTGATCAAGCAGGTACTCCAATTGGTTATGTTTTCTCACGTACGCTTCCTTGGCTTGTTCACATTTTTCATTCACAACACCCATTTGTGTTCTAATTTCGACCACTACACCATTGAACATTTGGATGTTCTTTTGTGTTTTGGTGAGTGTTTCATCTTTTTCTTGCATCTTTGCTTACAATTGTCCATTTTCTTTCAAAAGTTAAGCTAACTTACAATTGGCGGATGATTGTGTGATGTTGAGATCAGAAAAAAAGATACTTCCATTCATCATTTTCTTGTCTAAGTGCTTGAATCCTTTAGTCCATTCTTTCCTCTAACTTCTTTTTTAGCCTTTTGTTTTTAAGCTCCAGTTTGTCTTCTTCAACTTAGAGCTTTCTTTTAGCAATTTCCACTACTAATAGGGGATCAAGAGGTAATGATTTCATTAGGCCATTTAGAGTTGTTTCTTCAAGGATTTTAATGCCTTTACCTGGCCTAATGTGCCATACAAAATACTCGAGGGTAACTTCATTTGAGCATCTACTCCTATCTTCCTTTTGAGGCAAATTCTAAGCTTGTAGGGCTTTGGCTATCTTTATGGAGGCATCAATTTTGACATATGAGAACTCCATTTTACTTAGTTCGATAGTAGCTGGGATAAACTATTCATAGCCATATTGTCTTTGTACCATGATGGAAAAATAACATACTACACCCCAAAGTTCTAAAAGAGGAACCCAAAGCTTATCTTCACAACCATTTAATACCAGTCTATAAGGCATCCAAAAAGCTCTCCATATTACATCTTGGCTAGTGAGCTTGCATAGAAATAAGATCCATGTTTTTTTGTATTTTTGTGTAGGCCATTCATTCTCATAGAATTCATTAATAGGAGTGATTGTAGTGAAATAGGGCTTGCAAAATTTACCGCCATTATTTTTTATATGACTTTTCATCCAAATGGTTAACAGTTGAGCATATCCAGTAAAATTGCCCTCTCCATTTTGATGACAATGATTTAAAAATCTAATGGTCTCAGCTAAAATTAAAGGAATAAAGTTGATTTGGTAACCAAGTTGATTAAAGAAATTCACCACTGCAAGATCAATATAACCAATTACTTTTGGAAATACCATCATCTCATATAAAGTAAATGCCATCAAATCCATTCATCTTTTAGTGCCAAAATATTTGTATATAAAGTCACAAACAATAGACCAATGAATACCAACCCAATTATCAACAGTTTGGGCATCTACGACCATCATTTGAGCAAGCCTTTTGCGGTAACTAATATTTTTATTTTTTCCAACATACTTTGTTAGGATTAGGGAGATCCAAGCAAATGAGAGTTGAATATTCTTCAATAGCTGGCACCATGTCAACCTCATTGAACACAAAGTAGCGCTATGAAAGGTTCCAAAATTAAACCATGGCCCTAATAAGCTAGTCATCCATAGGGATTGAAATAAGTAATGCAAGGTCCCTTAAGTTCTTTTGGCAAATGTCCTTGGTAGTGACACTCCATTGGTTCCAAATACTAACCAAATTGATAAGATCATTTCGTTTGAGATTGAGATGGATTTTGATAGGTAGAGTAATTACATAATTGACTGGCAAACAATCACCTTCTTTAAGCTGAATTCCTCAGACTTCATTCTCAAGCTTATAGGGAACTTTGATAGGCTCTTCATAGAGGTAATTAATATTCTCTTTGTTGAGATTGTTTTGTGGCAATTCCTCTTTATATAAACCTAATGATGCATGCATGCAAAATAAAGTATAGAAAAAATTTAGTTAACATATACAAGGAATAAAATAATATATACAAGGAACAATACAAAGGTTAGTATGCAAAAATATATACAAGGAGTAACATAAATTTACAAGAATAATAATTGTCCCATCATGTGTTCTATTTTAGGTTTTTTCTAATTAAAAGGAAGGCATGGCCATAGCCTAGGTTTGGATCCTTAGGGTTCATGTACATGCTGGGTTCAAAGGCTTTGACAATCTGAAGTCTCTCAAATTGTTCCCTATATCATCGTCCATTATAGACTAGTAAGACACCCCAATCCTCGACCACCATTATAGGCTCAAACTGAAAGAGTTCAATTTGAGTGAGAGTTTTCGCTAACTCATATGGAGGTTATCACCTCACGAGAGTGTAGGTACTCATCCCCTCTTAATAAAGGATAAAGCTCAGGTATAGAGCTTATGCATGAATGCAAGTGTGGTGTGTGTAAAAGGACATGCTGAATAATCAAATACATTAATGCACATAAAAAATTAAAATCTGCAAAACAAGAAAACAAAAACAAATAGGTTAGTAACATGAAAATCACAAATAATTACATAATAAAACAATCAAAGCACGACTTAAGATAATACATAACTAACTAATGGTTTGACTCTCTAATATCCCTAGCAAAGTCGTGAAACTGTCATAATGTCTAGGTTGGGAAACCTACCCATTAGACATAAAAATTATGAAGTTGCCACCTTCCTCTTTAAGGTTGTCCTAAGTGTAAACTAAGGGTTCTTAAAAAGAATAAGTTTTGGTCTACATCTTCAGAAAGAAGGTTCAAGAGTTGGTTATATGTAGGAAAAGTATTAGCATCCTTTTATGCCCAAAATTGGTGCCACATTAATTATGTGTTATCTTGCCTAACCCTTAATCAAAGATGATTTTTATCATACAAATCAAAATCATAACATGGTGATACACAAAATTCTATCAAATTATCAAATAATCATGCAATCATGCAATAAATATTAAAAAAACCATACCATGAAATAATTATCATGCAAAAATATTCATGCAAATATATAATAAATCATATCAAATATCATGTAATAATATCATGCCTAGATCATGCTAAAATATTCATGTAAGAATGTCATGCAAATAAATTAATTATCATGCAATAATAATAATCATGTAAATATGCAAATCAAATATAATCACACAAATATGTTAGTAATATAATCATGCAATTATGCACACAATAAATATAAAAATATGCAATTAGATATCATTCAAAATTAATATAATATCATAACATGCAATAATAATAATAATCATACAAATAGATATATTAATAATAATCACAAAAATAAATAAATTAATAATCATGCAAATAGACATGTAATTAAATATATAATAATGTAATTAACAATGTAAAACATGTAATCAAATATCTAATCATGCAATGAACAATGTAAAACATGCAAATAAATATATAATCATGCAATTAACAATATAAATTATACAAATAAATATATAATCATACAATTAACAATATAAAACATACAGATATATATATTATCATACAATTAACAATATGAAACATACAATTAAATATATTATCATGCAATTAACAATATAAAACATGCAAATAAATATATTATCATGCAATTAACAAAAAACATGCAATTAAGTATAAAACATGCAATTAAGTATATAATCATGTAATTAAATATATAATAATGTAATTAACAATGTAAACATGCAATCAAATATCTAATCATGCAATGAACAATGTAAAACATGCAAATAAATATATAATCAAGCAATTAACAATATAAATTATGCAAATAAATATATAATCATACAATTAAAATATAAAACATACAAATATATATTATCATACAATTAACAATATAAAACATGTAATTAAATATATTATCATGCAATTAACAATATAAAACATGCAAATAAATATATTATCATGCAATTAACAAAAAACATGCAATTAAATATAAAGCATCATGCAAATAAATATATTATCATGCAATTAACAATATAAAACATGCAATTAAATATATAATCATGTAATTAACAAAAAACATGCAATTAAATATATTATCATACAATTAACAATATAAAACATGCAAATAAATATATTATCATGCAATTAAATATATAACAATACAAATAATAATATAAATCATGCAAATAAACATACAATTAAATATATAATAATAATAATCATGCAATCACACAAATAAATAAATTGATAATCATGCAAATAAATTAATAATTACGTAAATAAATTAATAGTCATGCAAATATATTAATAAATCACACAAATATATTAATCATGCAAATGAAATATTATGCAAATAAATTATCATGCGAAAATGAATACCATGTAATAAATGTAATAATAAGAGTAAGCAATTAAATATTATAAAAGTTATGTAAAAATCACAAAAAAAAAGAAGAAAGCAAACATTACCTCAATAGATCATAGGTTCCAACAATTTTTTACCTTTAAAAAACTGATGCTTCCACTGTAAATCTTAGCCTTCCTTCCAAAAACTCTAACCGAATCTTCTTGCAAATTTATTTTACTAGATTGCTTCTTCCTTGTTGATTCAAAACTTTGCCCAAATTTTCTCTCTTTTCAATGACCTATGTTTGATCTTGAAGTTAATTGCTGTCAAGCCTCCTTTTTGATCTTAGATTCAAGGTCCTTATATAGGGATTGAATTCCTTTCGATTTGGAAGAAATCAATTGAAACAAATCTAGGATTTCTCTCCAAATTTTATTCTTTGTGCAATCTTCCCTTTTTCAATAGATTGAGCCCCAAGTCTTTCCAAAATTATTTAACTATTAAATTTGAAATCTAAGATAGAATCCAAGAGTTAAATTAAATCCAAGTTTTTCCATGCGAAATCCCACATTTTTTTTATTTTTACCTTTTTTTTTACCAATTGACTTTGATTTTTTTGATAAAAAAATTATACTAAAAAATTAAAACATAAATAAAATTTAGGGCTTAATCTTTGGGTCCGAAATTCACTTTTCTGATTAAACCTAATTGCATAATCAAACTAAAAATTCGAAGCCCAATGAATTTCAAAAAATCCTTGGATAAAATAGGGTGTCTAAAAACATGACTCAATATAAGAATATTATATGACAGTTCACATAATATCTATAGCTACATTCTCGTGTGATGGTTGTATAAGTGATCCTTTGACTTGAGATTACTTATGATCTTATATGATGAATGTTATATTCTAACTTTACTTTACTCATAGTTCTAACCAAGATTGCTCCAGTTGATTATTGTTATGTTTAACATGAGGCATATGAAAATGCATGAAGTAATCAAGATGGGATTCATCACCTTGTGTGATCAAGAGAGTATCTCAACTAGTCTTGATTAAATTAACTTGAGAAATCTTTGGCCAAAGTGAAATAAGAGTTTAGAATTGTTCTAAAACTTATTTGTGAGTTAATGACAAGGATAAGACTAAACATGGTTGAACATGATTGAGTAGACAATAAACCATACTTAATGCTCAAACTGAGATACTATGTAATGAAAGGATATTAATTATATACTAAGACCATTTACGGATAGGTTGTCAAGCCATATTGATTTTTTTTAGCAATTCGGGGTCATGGAAATAAAGCTAGCTTTGATCATGATCTATAAACATAAGATTGGCTAATTGGAGAATTGGTGATGAAGACAAAAAGTTTGTTTCATCCATAGCTGAATACTAAGGCTTACAATGCTTGTGTTTATTGCCAACATGGTAAATAACCTAATGGGTCACACATTATAGGACAATTGTGTAAAATTAAAATTGGAACAAATTAAGTTGTACTTAATTTGATTTTGGTATGACAAAAAATAGAGGAAATAAAAACAAGAGAAAGAGTTTCACTTGTTTAGTACATTCAACTAGCATGGGGTTAATTGTGGAAATTGTATTCCAAGCATTATACCTAATATGGCCAATGCATGCCTTATAAAAAGAACATCAAGCCACTTCCTCTTGTAACCAATAAAGAAATAAGAAAAAAGTTTCAGTTAAGAAAATACAAGAGGTCTTGAAAACACTTACTAGTAATAGTGTGGCTTTACATTCTATCAAACCTTAGAAAATGTTCTTTCACTAGAGTTCATGTGGATCATCATTAGAGGCTGAAAACTTGGGTAGCTTCTTAGCTTGGAATCTATTTGGAAGATCACCAAATTGAAACAAAAAAATTTTGAAAGTTAAGGTAACACCTTTAGCCAAAACTATATGTGCTTATATATGTACGTTGTTTGTATAATCTTATTGATTGATCTTGGCTTTAATAAATTAAAATTTTAAAATTTTGCTACATTAACTTTGATAATGGTACCTAATTCCCTTCACCCTTCACTAACAATTTTGGCAAAAACCATTCCATCCTTAAATCATTACCAAAGGAAAGAAGAGGGAAGAATGGTATGATGCATTCAATTGTTATATGTCTAGGTTCAGAGTCACTTTTAAGGTATCGATAGAACTCCTTTGATGTTGTACATGAAATATTTAGCGCTATTGCAAAGTTTAATGCAAAGGATTGACCTATATGTTTCTCTAAGGAACAATGGATAGTTTTCTTTAGAAGCTTAGAGAAAGATGCAGTGACTTGGAAAAAGCCTTGGATGCCTTGTGTCTCCATCATGTACAGTTATGAGGATGAGTCCTGGGTTCTATTGCTTGAAATTTGAAGAGCCACTAGTTATTCACCGTTGATGGTTAGACAACAATATGGGTCTCAACAATTCATCCAGATGACCAAAGGTTTAGATCAGATGGAATTTGACTATGGTCGGGAAAACTACATGGCTAAAGTGCACAACATTACGAAGGCCTGGAGGTAGATTTACATGCAAAATCATGTAAGAGTCCATGCACGATGATATTTGGCCATGCAAGAACCCATATAGCCAAATCCATTTGGTATATGGTTTCCTAAATTCTATTTGAATTGGGAATCCTAATGGCACTTAACTTATATGTGTGTTTAGTTTTCCCACATCCAAGAGGACTTCTACATACATGTGATATTTGAAGACTTTTATTCAAAGAAAAACTCTTGGATGTGTTCAGCTAAGAGAGTTTTGATTACACAATGACTCTTTTGATCGCCATTAAATGAGTTGTATTTAAAAAAAGACTTTTTGATCTTTGTTTTTAAGAATTTAAATGTAAAGCAAACACATGGTCTTGATAAACCATGTTTACTTGAAAATTTTGAAAGAATGCAAGATCAAGAGCATACAAGTGTGATGAACATCTAAGATTAAATCTAAAAGGCATATTTGGCCAAAGCATTCCTAAAAGCAAGAAATCATGTTCACTTAACCTTTTTTGGATCAAGATAACTTCTATCTTTTAGAATTTAGATAAAATGCAACTTGTATTCTTTATCCTTATCCCATAGCCGAACCTTTATTATAAATAGGGAAGCTCTTTTTTGTATTCCATAACCTACTCCACACCATTCTTCTTTTTTTTTTTCTTTAGTTTCTCAGTTTTTCTATTTTCTTTGTATTAAGCTAAGGTGACAAATTAGCGATTACAAAAAGCTTTGATTTTCTATATTTTTTCATTATTTTAATGCAAGCATTCTTTATTTTAAAGCTTTCTTGCTATCGATTTACAAAATCTTTAAAATCTTTCTTTATTCTCTTCAGTTTTTAAGTTCGTTATTGTTCTTTCGAGTTTTGACCATAATTCATTCTTTCATACAAGCTTTCAATTTTTATGCAATCTTTGTTCAATTGTTTCTTTTATGCAATCCTACTTTCGACAATGACAAATCTTTCTTATTTCAAGTTTCAATAGTTTATTCTTTAGATCTGTTCTATTCGGTGTTAATCCAAGATTCCTAGTGACAGTTGAATATTGAGATCTTGGCCTACAGTAGTTTTTGTTTATATATTCTTGATTTATTATTCTTGTAATCAATTCAATCTTTCATTATTTTAGATATAAGGCTTGTGGTAGTTGTCACCTTTGATACTTGAATCCACCCAACAATTCAATTATATAATTCTTGTGGGATGATACTCTACTTTTATCACTTTATTACTTGATTACAATTTGTGCAATTGCAAGCATTATAAAAAGTAGCAATTAGACCTCAAGGAATTGCATATGAAAAACCAAAGGTTGAGGGCTCAATTAAAGGAGAAAGGGAAAAAGAGTAAACATAGGGAGGAAATGAAGCAACCTAAGGTGAAGATATAACTTTAGAAGCATATGACTTGAAAAAAATGAAGATAAGATTGATCAAATGGTGAAATTGAAGGAAAAATGGAGGAACAAAAAGAAAAGGTGTTTAACAATTCAAGAGAAAAAAAATGTGCTCAACATAAAGATCAAGGGTTTGGGACAGCAGTTGTAAGAAAACAAGGATTACACTACCCTCCTATACAGAGAATGACTGGAAAGAGAGGCAGAATGGAAACATTTGTGCAACCAAAAGATAAGAGCCTGGAAACAATAGAAAGCCGAGAGTCAAGGGAGAAATATGTACGCTGACCACTTGAGCACTTAGATTTGTAAGGTAGTCAAGTAGGCCAAGGTAATGATGGAAAAGGCAGAATCCTTAAGGCAAAAGGTTGTCCCCACCAACAGTTATGATCATCTTTTACTAGACCTTTTGGATGAGGCAAAAGGGCAATACGGGCAAGTAATGGCCCTAGTTCTAGAATGGTTGATGATGTACAAACTTGAAATTTTTGCAATTAATGAAAATTTTTGTCAATTTGAATTAGCTAGGAATGAATATCTTCATTCATGATTTTTTTTAATATAACCAAAACAGCCGATGAAAAAGGGAATGATGGTTATAAATATACTTTCATCATAACCTTCAAGGCAAACAGAATGCTTTTAAACAACCTGCCCTTAATATAGGATGGGATTTAAGGGATCTCCTTTTTAACTAAAAAAAAAAAATAATAAAATTTGACTAGTAAGACATGCATCATTTGTTTGAATATATTTTTAATGCCAACTTAAGACAAGAAATGGTGATTGTAAATATACTCTTATTAGACCTCTGAAGAGCAAAAAGATGTCTTTAAAAATCCTACCTAATTATGGGAGAATTTTTAAAAAATTATTTTTTAGGGCTGTAAATAATAAATTTCACATCATTCGTGTCTAACTTATGGTAAGTAATAAAATGTTCAAGGATAGTATGTCCTAAAAAGTAAGAACAATTTGTCTCTTGCACCTAAAATATGAATGTTTACACCAGAATCATGGAAAATGAGAATGCCAACCGAATTGAAAGGGTTGAAAGGGTACAAGAGGAAATAAGGGAAACAATTGTGGAAATATGGTAAAACATTAATAGATAGCTAGCATAATTGAAAAAATACTAATAGGACTTTCAAATGAAAAAAAGATTGCTAAAACATTTGGGGCAAGGGAAGAAACAACTATTTTTAGAATCCTTATATTCCAATGGCACTTCCAATAAGTCATCAATCTTACATTGGTACTTTCACTAAGCCATCTTTAGTTTAGAAAAGCATTAATCCCAAATCTACTCATTTTGACCCCATCATTGTACCTAATTTGAATGATCCCAAAGAACATGAAAAGCTAAATGAGGTATTAAAATTGGTAAAAAATACAAAGATAAGGAACAAGTATGACTTGCTGGAATAGAGATTAAAAGTAATTTAAAGGCATAACGTATATGGAAGTGTTGATGCCAATAAGCCAAGTTTAATACTTGATCTCATTAGACTGAGAAAGCTTAAAGTTTCAGATTTTAAAAAGTATAATTAGACTAAATGCCCCTCGACTCATATCATCATATACTATCGAAAGATAACAAGTCACACTCATAATGACAAGTTGTTGATTCACTGTTTTCAAGATAGTCTCACCAAATTTGTAGCAAAGTGGTACATCCAATTGGACCAAAGTAAAATTCACTCTCGAAAAGAGTGGCCAGAGCTTTTATTGCACAATATAAACATATTGAAGAGATGGTGCCAAATATGTTGTCTCTATAAAATATGGAGAAAAGGGCTATCGAAACTTTTAAAGAATATGCCACCAATGGAGAGATTTGGTAGCCCAAGTCCTTCTATCGCTAATAAAAAAAGAAACTACTATACTCTTCATGAGCACTCTAAAGGCCCTTTACTATGATAAATTGGTGGGCAATGTCACTAGAAATTTTGTTGACATGGTAATATCAGGGGAAATGATTGATAATGCAATTAAGAATGGCAAGATTGATAGGTAAGAGGCTTTAAATACCAAGAAAACCTTAGTCACCAAGAAGAAAAAATTAGAAACCTATGCAATCATTTCTAAAAACCCCTCACCTACAATCATTTCTAGAAACCCCTCACCTAGACCATTTTTCCTATACTACCTATACTTGACCTATTCCTCTTACTACCCATCTGCAAACCAAGTTTTTCAAACATAGTACCATATCCCCAATCTCCATAACAAATATATCAACCTAGTTTTCAACCTTGAGTTTCTCAATACACCCTAACACTAACCATACAGTCATTTACCCAACAAAACAACCTAAAACCTGACTAGAAAATGCCTCCAATAACACTAACTGAGAAAGAACCCGGATTGACCCAATACCCATGTTTTATATGGATCTCTATCTAAAGCTTTTTAAAGGTCACCTTGTTGCTTCTGTCCCTATAAAACCTCTTAAACCCATATATTCCAAATGGTATAACCCTAATGCTTGGTGTGATTATCATTTCGATAATATGGTCCATTCTTTGAAAGATTGCGTAGCCTTAAAATACAAGGTGTAGGGCGTGATAAAAGTAGGCTTACTGAACCTTGATACTCAACGAAGTCGAATGTTGGTGGAACCCATTACTCAACTATGTTAAGGGGAGCATGTGGTCCAAGAGTGTGAAGATTTCAAACAGATTCTATAAGAACTGATGAATATAACAATAATAAAGTTTTATGATAAAGTGAATGTTGTAAGCATGATAATAGGTTAGCCCTTAGAAGGGTCTTTTATTCCAAAGCCAATGACAAACTTTTATGATGAAAGGTTGAAACCAATGACTAATGAGATAATCCCTTTTTCCCAAAGTAATTTCGACAATATATGTGTCCAATTCATTTTTATACAATAATGACAAAACGGTCCTTTGGAAATATGATTGTGATGTATTGGTCTAGGGATCTAATATCAATACTACTCTGAACAATTCAAACATTGTAGATGCAATTAACATATTGAAGATTACGAGAATGACTCGTAATGATTAGTGCGATGCTCTAAGCAAGCAAGAAAGGAAAAAGCAAAAAAAAAAATGAAAGGAGACAGAAATGAAGAAGAAAGAATCCCTATTGCAATGAATCCTGGGTACAATACAAGAAGCTAATGATGAAAAAGAGGCATGTGAATTTTTTAAAATTATTAGACATAATAGGTATAGTGTGGTTGACCAACTCAACAAAATGTCTCACTATAGTCCTTGTTGCTAAACTCTGAGCCTCACAGGAATGCATTATTAAAAATATTGAGCCAGGCCTCATTGACCATGATATGTCAGTAAAAAAGGTAGACAATATCATGGGAAATATAACAGTATCAGATTCTTCAGTTTCAACAATGACAAAATCTTTCTTGAGAGGCAAGGCAGTGTAAAAGCCCTATGTATTACTATAAAGTGTAAAAGCTATACTATGGCAAAGGTGTTGATTGAAAATGGATCATCTATCAATGTATGCCAATGGCCAGATTGGTAAAATTACCAATTAATCCATCCTAACTGAAAAATAGCCTTACGGTAGTCAAGGTTTTAATGGTTCAAGAAATGAGGTTGCTAGAGACATAGAGATTCCATTGCAAAAGGGCCCCTGCACATTTAATGCCAAGTTTCAAGTTATAGATATTTTGGCATCATATAATTGTTTACTTGGAAGGTCATCGATCCACTCGACATGTGTTATGCCATTGCAGTTACACCCAAAAGTAAAGTTTATGGTTCATGGGAAGCATGTTTAAATAGAAAAAATGATCTATTAGTGACCAAGACCTTTACCACTCCATATGTGAAAGCTATAGAAGAAGTAGCTGACTACTTGTTTCGAGCCTTGAAGGTTGTTAATACCACATATGTAGGAGAAGGCTCAATCATGTTGGTGCCTCACTTATTAAAAACTATGAAAATGGTGGTCAAACAAACTATTAAAAAAAAGATCGCAACCTGGATTGGGTCTTAAAGTGGCACTGCGAGGGATGAAAAAGGCACCAATGATTGTAGAAAACAACGAAAGATTTGGTCTAGGTTATTGACCAATAGTTGATAATAAGAGGAAAGTTATGCTAGAGAAGAAAGAAAAGATAATGGCTTACCTCAAGCGACAGGAGTTGGATAGGAGTAAAATGGTGTTTCCATACCTTTATAACACTTTCTAATTGGGAGGATATGTTTATCCAAAAATGTAAGGGTAGAAACACCAATAAAATATTTAGAGGTAGCCTTTTCAGGGATGAAATTGGGATCAGTAGAGGAAAAAAAAGCAGTGAAGATGAAGTGATATTTATGTTCCCTTTCAATCATAAGATGTAATTTGGCTATTTTTGTTATCCTTAAAGCTCAACTAAGAGTATTCATAAAAACCCAAATGCCTACCCAAGGGCATGCAGAGAGTTTATATGGGCTTATTTTTCATTATCATCAACAAAATATCAAATGAAATGCATTTTTCATGACATATTCAATCCTTTTTCCATTCTTTTCAATTCTCCTTAACGTTCCTTTTGTTTTTGCCAATAGGTCTCTTCTTTTTGCCAAAATCTCCATCTATATCCCTATAATTTTAATAATTTTTAGGTTTTTGAATACCATACATCATGGATGATCATGTTGATTATTCCAAATTCGATTTTGAAAATTTCATTCAAGTTAATGAGCCTAATGATATGTATTTAAAAAACTACACTTTGCCTATTGATTTGATAAGATTTGTAGAGTAGGAAGAAAAGTAAATAAAACCCCACTAAGAGCCTATCGACATAATTAATTTGTGAAATGGTGAGAATAAAAAAGAAGTAAAAGTAGGTACTTTTCTTCCACATAAAGAATGACAGAGAATGGCTAGTTATTTCAAGAATTTATGGATGTGTTTGCATAGTCATACCAAGATATGTTGAGGCTCAGTATAGATGAACATAAGTTGCCATTAATCCCAGATTATAAGTTAGTACAATAAAAGCTAAGGCACATGAAATCAAAGATGCTTTTGAAGATTAAAGAGGCACTTAAAAAGTAGTTCGACGTTAGATTTTTAGTTGTGGCTAAATATCCTGAGTTGGTTGTAGATATAATTTCGATACCAAAAAAAGATGGAAAGGTGATAACGCCAACCCTGAAGACAATTTTTCATTGCCCATATCAATACTCTTGTAGACAATACGACAAAGCATTTTGTGTTTTCCTTTATGGATGGATTATCTAGTAATAATCAAATTAAAATGGTAAGTAGGATATGGAGAAGGAAAAAAATATTTGAATGAAAAAAAGGTATCGATCATATGAGTATTATTTGATTGCTGATGACTTATCCAAAACCAAGAATGTACGAATCAATTGTGCCTATAAAAACTTTGTTACCTTAAGTATGAGCGCGAATGTGAACAAAATGTTTGAATCACATGAATTGTGTTCTTTGCATTCATTACATGTATTGCATGCAGTATGGAACTTGATTTTGGAAAAGCAAATATGTTATCTGGAAAATGAACACTCAATTAGAAAAATCAAAAGGGAGGAAACAATTTTTGGGAGAAGAAAATCTTTTGTAAAAACTTTAAGAGTATCTAACAAACTTTTTCAAAAATGAGTTTTAAAAGTTTTCTAGCCTCTATTTAGAGGAGCTTTTCAGAAAAGAGATTTGTTAAATTTCCAAGCATCTATTTAGAGGAACTTTTTAGAAAAGAGATTTTTAAAGTTTCCTAGCCTCTATTTAGAGGAGTTTTTTAAAAAAAGAATTTTTTAAAGTTTCCAAGCCTCTATTTAAAGAAGCTTTTCAAAATATGAGATTTTTGAAGTTTCCAAGGCGCTCTATTTAAATGAGCTTTTCAAAAATGAGATTTTGAAGTTTCCAAGGCTCTATTTGGAAGAGCTTTTTCAAAGATAGGATTTTCAAAGCTTTCCAAAAAAAAGCTTTAAAAAAAATCCTTTCTAGCCTTAATCTCAAATAAAATTGATGTTTTTATTTTTGTAAAATTTCTTATTCTTAAAAATATATAAAGAGAGGTAATTGTAAACATCTAATTTCGTTCGAGTGAATTCTAAGAAGCTGTGAAGCTTATAAAGTCCAACCCAATTCGAATCCAACATTTCTTTAACATAAACAAATTTTGAAAATTGAATTTTGAACCTACTCGACCCAAATGCCTCAAGGTCAAACTTGGTCAAAAAAGTGAAACATGGTCAAAATCAATCAAACTCAGGTCAATCCTTATAATTCATAACTAAATGGGATTAATAAGCCATAGGATTGAAATTTATGATTTTAATACACCAAAAACTCTTATTGCACTCCGAGAGGGTTAAAATTACTAAAATATCCTTTAGTGGTATTTTTATAATTTAACCTTCTACAGTTGGCTTTTTGTAAAAACTTCTAGATCATGTTTAAATATCAATTTATGATTTTTGATGCATGAAAAACCTTGATCTCACCTCAAAAGGTGTGAAATTATCAAAATGGCCTTTAAGAGTATTTTGTAATTTGACCTTTTCGAAATCAATTTTTTGTGAAAAGCTCTAGATAGCAATTTGATATTATTTTATGTTTTTTGCTGCATTAAAAACCTTAATCACATCTTAGAATATGTGAAATTATCAAAATACTCTTTAGAGATATTTTCGTAATTTAACCTTTCTAAGGTTGATTTTTCATAAAAAGATTCTAAATCATGATTAAGTATTACTTAATATTTTTTTGTGCATTAAAATCACAAAAATAAGAAGAGATCATTGGTTTCCAAGAAAATACACAAAAAGGTCAAATATATTAAAGGGGCTAAAATGGTATTTTCTTATTGTTACAGTTGTACTAAAGGCTACATTTTGTGCTGAGTTCATCAAGGACAATTGATCTTTCAAAAGGCTAGATTTAAGGGTGAAAAGTGCTTGCTTGGTGAATAAACTTGCAAGAATGATAGATGCCTTTGGATGAAAATGTAATAAAAAAACTAGCATGCATTTGTGTGGCCTTTATATTCATCATTTACGGTTGGGAAAAGGATGAGGCAATAGTTGGAATTAGCAAGAAAATGGAGAAAAAAGAGGAAAATTAGGAAAATTTGGGAAACTTTGGAAAGTATAGTCCCATTCTATTGTCCATGCATTTTCATGCATTTCCATATTAGTTCCTTATGGTTTTTTTTTCTTGTGATTTTTCAATAGGGAACAACTCTCACTATAGTTGCTATTCTCCATATTTTCATGCTTGATCCAATAAACTCAATCAACCAAGCCAATGGGATGGTTTAAGGCATGAAAGATCAAGATATAGCAATATTCCACCTTTAATGCTTTTTTTTAGGTTTAGCCAAGCTTCTTCATGCCATGGCCGAACCTTTTCTTGGTTTATTTCTATGTTCTTCTTACTTTGGTTGATGTATCTTAATGAGTTGAGGTTGTAATGAATAGTATTTACATGCTTATTTATTATTTTTGTAGATTACATATTGTGTTTGGTTGTTATGCATATGTTTCTATGGTTTCCTTTCTTTGTAGTTTATTACATATTTGATGAAAATCTTTTAATAATAAAATGCCTTCATAAGATAGATTTTTATGTATTTGATATATGTCTTGGTTAAAAAAATGATAGCATGCTTATGGGAGGCCATAGGAAGCATTGGGCTAAATACTCCTCATTGCTTGGCCAAAACTTCCATCATTTGTTTGATGGCTAGAAGTTGATCCTTCCATGTTTGTTTGCTTTTGTCCCTAGTAATTTCTCTATGTTTTCTATGTGTTTGATAAAATCCTCAAAGAATAAAAATGTTGAGTTGGTGAATTTTCTAGTGGATTTCATTTTGTTTATGCATGTGTTTGATTCAAAACAAAATGGTGGAGACATTTTCCATTTGTGTAGCCAATACAATAGGGCCTAAAAGTGGCCTTCAAGGTTTGGGCTTTGCCCTTATCCATGGCTTGGCCAAAATTTCATGCTTTCATGATTCCTTAGTGCTTAATTTATTTTGCTTAGGTTTGCTGCATGCATTTTAGTTTATGAAAGGTTTGTAAATATGCCATGTCTTGGTTTCCATATTTATCCTCATTTCTTCAATTAAAGGTTGCATTTTTATCATTGACATCTTGGTTATTTTGTTACATGCATTGTCCATATAAACCCCAAACCACCATGAAACCTTAAGCTCCAAACCACCATGCAAACCTTAAATCCCAAACCACTGTGAAAACCCTAAATCCAAAATGATGTGAACCTAAATCCTAAACCAAACCGCAAACCACCATGCAAACCTTAAATCCCTAACTTAAATCCTAAATCCTAAACCCTAAACTTTAAACTATACAAAACTTAAACCACCATATAGGCTAAAACCTAAACCTTAAACCAATCCAAAATCCTACACCCTAAGCTAACCCTAAACCCTAAACTGAAAACTAAACCCTACATTAAACCCTAAATCAAACCCTAAAACCAAACCCTCCCTAAACCAAAACCTCAAACCCAAACCAACCTTAAACCCTAAATAAACCCTAATCTAACCCCCAAACCATAAAAGCTAACCCTTGATCCATTCTCATACATTTGCATCTCATTTTAATATATTGTTACATACCTTTTGAATTGTCATGCATTTATATTTTGTCATACATGCTTACTTATCATGCATATATTCTATTGATCATACATACTTTTTGCATGTTTTACAGTAAGGTCTTTTAAGAAAATATTTTGAAACAATAAAATAAGGTAATACTTTAAGTAAAAATAACCTTTGAGATTTAGTCTAAATATAAGGGAATCTCAACAGTTGCCATTTGAATTGGTGTAAGTGGTGTTGTTTGCTCTCTTTTTAAATGTTTAAGAATTCTTTCGATTTTATTGTTAAGTGAAGCCAAGTCAACACTTCTAGATCTCCACCTACAAATAAAGAAAAGATCAAAATAGTTTAAAACAAATAAAAGTAAATGTTTTTATTATAAGGGAGCAAAAAATCCTTATTGATATTGAATCAAACATCATTACAATCTTCGATAATGGTGCCAAAAACTCAGTTGCTGCTTTTTATAATGCATGCAATGCATAGGTCGTAACCAAGTAACAGAGTGATGAAATAGAGTATCATTCCTATGAAGAGTATAGAATTGAATTGTTAGGAAGATTCAAGTACCAAAGGTGATAAGCTATTATCTTATATCTAAACTAATTAAAGATTAAGTTGATTGCAATTGAAAGTAAAGACAAAACATATAAAAAACAATGTAGGCCAAGATCTTAATATCTAATTGTCACTAGGAATCTTGGATTAAGGCTAAATACTAGATCTAAAGAAACAATGATTGAAAGCTTTGAAATAAGAAAATTTTGTGAAAGCCAAAAGTTTTAAAACATAAAAAAAAGATTGCAAACAAAAGTGCATTAAAACCGAAAGCTTGCTACAACCAAGCTTGAGGTTGTTGGAGTGTTCATAGCATCATCACAAAGCAAAGTAAGTGAAATTTATCTTTGTCAATTATGCATTTAATGTTTGTGCTAGTTCTTGTCAACATGATCCATGGCTTAAAGGTTTGAAAATTTTTAAATCCCATCACATTATACTTTGAACTTATATAATCAATTCCCAACAAATTGTGGGCTAGGATAAATAGCTGTAAGTTCTTATATGGAGCCTTTACCATATTTAATAAACACATAAATAAATTTCTCACTTTTCTCAAACATCTGAAATTGTCTAATGCTTCACTTCCATAAAATCCAAATTCCACCTAAAAACCTACTATCATCAACTCTAGTAGAAAAATCAAAAGAAAGTCTATTAATAAGTCTATCAACTACCCACCACTATTAATCTTAGGTTCAACAATAGTTAGCATGTCTACATGATTTGATACAAAAAGCTCTCTTGTATAGGAAAAATATTTTGCATTCTCAACCCCTCTATAATTAAAAAATAAAAAAACTGACATCGTAACTACATTAAAGTATATAACGCACCATAACGTGCTAGCTATCAAGTATGTCCACATGAGGAACATAATTTTCATCCACTAATCCATCAATAATAGTTGGATCAAGTTCAACATTAAAGATATTTACAACTTTTCATAAGTCAACTACCCAAAAAGCAAGCATCCTTTGATGGAGAGTTATGTTTAGGTAATTTATTTGGACTTATGCTAGTTTTAAAGTGGCCCATTCCATTAGCAACCTTATCCTCTTTAGGAAAGTTATCAAATATGGGCTCATTAACCTTCAGGCCTAGTAAAACAGGCCTTGGAAACTAATTAGGAGATGATGACCTAACTTTCACGTCAAGCCTATGGTTGTTAGAAAAGCCCCTACTTGGGAAAAAAAAAACTTAATTTTCAATCATTATTCTTCCCAAATTTTAACTTATTTAACCCCTTCGAAACTACCTTTTACCTTACTTGAGTGATATCTTTAGTTTGACAAGTTCAACCCACTTTTGTTTCCCTTTAAATTTGTTTATATCCTTGGTTGACTTTACAACCACCTTAACAAAATTCCTTTATTTCTTAGCCACATTCTCCCCTTGATTCTTGATGTTATTCATGATACCATTATCAAAGTTATCATCCCTTTTTCAAATTTGCAAATATATTAGCATCAATATTCTTCAAATCACACCTTGATGGTGACTTTCCTTTTGCAATGTCACCTTGTTGTGGACTCTGTCCCCTTCTTTGCATAATTATTTGAGGATCGTAACTTTGCTCCAACCACCCTATATGATTAGCAGCTCTATCATTTTCAACATTTTCTTACCGTACATCTTGACTTGATGAAGTTTTACTTACCATGGATGGACAAGTTGAATCCCATCTGTGACAATATTTTTAACAATTAAAACAAATAAAATGAATGCCTTTATATTCAATAGTTTGAATATGCTTTCTCACCATGATCTTGGAAATTAAAGTGAACAGATAGATTTAACTCCAAACAAAACTGACCAAACTTACCTTGGATAGCCTTTTAGTGTTCCCATCAATCTTGATCACATATCCCACAACAACACCCAAGCAAGAAAGTGTCATCTAATTATAATATTCCATCGGAAGAGTGGGGAACATAATTGTTAATTTCGTTTCGATACTAATCATACCGGCCAATATGTCTAGTTATACTAAAACACAATACATTTAAGGATTATTTTTTATACCTAATTTGGTATTGACTAATACTAGTTGTTTTCGTTGGTTTCAACTAGTTTCGATTGATTAACTTATTTTGGTCAATATGTAAATGTGAAATATGTTTTACAATTTTTAATTTGTCTTTTGTTGTTTGACTATTTTTTACCTAATAAAAATAAAATTAATTGATAAAATAACCATTAAAAGTTGAATATTTTTATTTTTTATTGTAATTTGTTTTCTTTTATATTTTATTTTTTCAAACCAAAGTTTATAAATATTTTCAATCTCTTTCGAGAAAGGAATTGTGTTTCCTTTGTAAAGTTTATCAATCATGAAACCAAGGTTAATTTTTTCATCTCTTTGTTTTTATCTCAATATTTGCATGAAAAAAATTATTTAAATATCATATGATCAAATTGATTGTTTAAAAATAACATGAAAATTTTATGATATTATTTCTTATACTCTTAAACTTATTTATTTGATTTTTGAAGATATTGCATATTTATTTTGTAAATTATTAATAAGATTATGATAAACAAGTTCATGTATTTTTACAAATATATTTGTACTAAATCGAAAAATATGAAATAATATGTCAAAACAACAGATATCGGCACATACCATATTAAAAAAAAAAATTGAAATGTTATCTAGTATGATATTAAGGGCTTAGTGGGGAACCAAAATCCAAACTTTTAGTTTATCAATTCTGTCAGGATTTGGATTAAAATTTAAGGACACCATTGTCTCAATTGTAATGCCCACCAATGATCGGACATCCCTCAAGAACATGCTTTTAGTCATCCTTTTGATTTGAACTTGTATAGAAAATAGTCTTAACCCAAATCAATAATCTTATAACGTCCTTCAAGCTGCCATACTTGTTTCACCCTAGACATCAACATGTCAAAACCCATCACCTTTCCTAACAGCTCGACAATCAGTGCATTATGCCATGCTTTTATCATTATGGCTTTTTCCTCAGAAAACATAACCTATGTTCAAAGCCATCACCAGAATCCTCATCATCAGAGATGCAGAAATCAAACTGCATCTCATTCACATCACCTATATCAACCCAATAATCCCTCATTGTCTTTTGTTTTACGTTTCTTTTTGATAAAATGCCTTTATAAGAAGGCACCTTACTCTTATCCAAAGATACTTGGTCGCTTACAGACTAGTAACTCCAAAGAAACCCCAAAAACTAGAGAAGCAACCTTACCATCCAAATCAGTTTCTTGATTTGGATAATTCCTTCTTGCATAATTCGGCGAATAATAATGATTCATGAACAAGGTATGAACATCTTCCAAACTAGAGAGTTTGAAATCAGCCAAACTTGAAGAACAAAGCTTTTTGATGATTATCAACAAATACTAAATTTTGAAATTTTAATTTGTTGTCTATGTTTTAAGATCCGCTCCAAGATATGCAATTACCAGATCAACTAGTCTTATGATTCACCAGCAATTTCAAATTAGCCTTCTCGCCGAAGCCTCCATAAAAGACAAAGAGGAGGACTTAAAACCAAGCAATCAACATGTCTGCCTCTCTCGCTGCACAGCATTTAGCAATTATTTGGCCCACAAGACCACATCTCCTTCCTTTATGCCCATGATCATCACCTCTACTTCCAATTTGGGATCGCACCGCTCAGGATGCAATCTAATGAAAACATAACAGGAACAAAGGCAGTTGCAAATATTTTTCTCAGTACCACATTTTATGTTAAAAAGCTACTTTGTAACTAGTCTATCAAAAGTCTCAGCAATTGGCAATTAAAAATTTGATTCTATGGAAACATTAGTTTTTCCGCATACCAAACTGCATAATCTGATAAAACTGATTATTTACACCAACAGGAAAGGCAGAAATTTAAGTACAACCCAAGTTCTCAAACTGGAACTAGACACATTTGAAAGGTCAACCTCCATGCTCTCTATAGCATCTATCCTTCATGATAAAGATACAAGCCAAGACCAAATCGAGCACATGCCCTGCAGAAAGCTATTTCTTCTGCTGCAGCAACAGGATCTTTGATGTTAATGTCGCTAAATGATACTGTGCCAGTAGACTCACGATGAGCCTGTATAGGAGTAAACATATAGCTTTAATGAAGCAGACATGTAGAATACAATCAGAAACAGAAAAAGATTATATTTCTTGGTTAGCATTCCATTGCTCATGTAGAGACCTCCATGAAGCTAAGAATTCTCAAGCTTTCTGTTCATATATAAATTGGCACAAACCCAGCAACAGCTTCAGAGAAAGAGAAGGTAAAAGGACTACATGAAAGAACCAAGTCTGGAGCACGTATATAGTTTTAAGGCTTACAGATTTCCTGAGATCAACTCCCAACTCAGATTAACCAAGAATTAAAATATGCTTCACGTAAACATGCATGAAATTCAGGTTGTTGGGGATGGCTGACTTCGTGTAGGTGATGCTTTTATTAAAAGCTGATAAGGGAAACTCTACATTGTGCCCATACCAACAAAATTGAGCATGTCAAATTGGTGCCTTTACCCACATTATTTCACAAACATCCAGGAATATTCATACATAAAATTTGAAATCATACCAGCCATAACAAATTGAATGAAAGTCCAGAAGTTATCTGACATTGTTTGTTCAATTTTTCCTAAGTTTTTCATATAGTAGAGGGTCATACTTCATACCCATGTCCATTGGATATGGTATGGGCTAATGACAATGTAGATAATGACAACAATGAACAGAAATTGAGTTTATTAAGTTCTGGACAGCAACAAAGTGAAAATGGATTAGGACTGGGCTAGCAAAACCTCAAATTTTGGTAGCTGTAGCTAAAAGATATCAACTAATGAAAATTTTGGAGCATGATTATGATGGATTTATGACAGATCAACTGGCTTTTCATGCAGGTTTGAATTTTCTTCAGTTTTAAGGGTTTAGGGTAAAATTAGTAAAGCATTTTCCTAAACTTTGGATGGCAGAATTACAACAAATGTATGGTAAAAGATTCTATGGCTTCAAAACACTTCTCCACGGTTATGAACACGATGCCTAAACAATCCCCACTCACCAAATGCTATATTGGCCTTCATGAGGCGGACTGAAAAAAATATGGCAGTTTCATAAAAATAGCAGCTCTGGAAGGATCTATGGTTTTATTAGAATTTATCTTTCAATTAGGGATAATTTGGGATTTTGAAACTATGTTGAGGTTTTATGGCTTGTGACAATAAATATTTGATGGAAGTTATTTCCAACATGCTCAACAAAAGCTTTCGTTGTTAGTTTACCAATCATGATCTAAATCATTTCTTACCACAAACATTAAAAGTGAAAAGAAAAGGGAAAATCAGATCTGCCAGCAAGTAAAAGAAACCAGACAATAATATTCATCGAATCGTATCCAAAATCCATCACCACTGTTAAATTTTCCAAATGCCAACAAGTCATCCAGGTGAGTTTTGTCATCTCTTGGTGCACCGTTTCCTTGAAAAAGTTGGAAAGAAATCGGCACTTTTGCCATAGAAAAGGGGCACTGTTACCACAAATCAAGTTGGCCATTCTTCATCTTCCGGCCAATGAAATGCCAGCACCAGAATCTACTGCACACATTCTCAAGCACCAGTTAATCACAATGAACTTGGCACAAGCACCTCACATGCCCACATTCCAGTTGCTTCAATTACTAGTTGATGTCATCTAACTCTTTATGACAACTCACTAACACATGCCCAAAAAACCTCCTATTAGTTTCCATGTCCAGATTCCACTTTTCAGATCCATTTTTTAAGATTACCTCTCTAATTCCTAAAAATTAGTAAGGAAAGGTTTCTAATTACTCTCTTTTTAGGTAACATCCTCCAATTGAAACTTGACTAATATGTCATTTGTATGCAGATTGCAGCCAACTTCACTAATTTGATCCATGCACAAGCTACTTCTGTCTCTTTTCGTTGTTAGTGCCACGTTAGCAATTCTCTAGATCTTCTCACATAAATTCAAATCCTAATTCCATTTTTGAGATCCATTTATCAAACTCAGTCTCTAAAGGTTAGATTCCTGTCAGTAGTTACAAATTTAATCTTTTGATGATGCAGGAGCATCCTAACACTTTACTAAATTGATTATTTTTATATATTCTTTTATGTTTTCTATACTACTTTAGTCTAAGGTTGGTAATGATGTTTGTACTTTTATTAAGTCTCATCTGACTAGCATGTGATCTTTTAGTCAGAATAGCTAGGAATAAAAAGGGTTTTTGTTATATCCAAGGGCTAAGCTTAGAAGCGCGTACCATACCCTAGTATTATTAGTCCATTAGATCCTAGCCCTCCAAAATCAATACCCACTGGAGTTATTATTTCTTGTTTGTATGAAAAATCTTTTTAGCTCGATTTTGCACAGATAATCATTCCTCTTCTCCATTGTCTTCATGTTCAGACTAGGTTTATTAATTGTACAACCAAAAATTTCTTCCTCATTGAAGCAATCTCAAACCTGAAAAAAAAAAAAATGTTGACAAGTGCGAGCAGTCATTCTATGCAAGTATAGCACGATTGAAGCGCCAGCTTAGCCCCACATTCGCCCCCAACCAACCACAAAACCAGCATGTCGTTTCCCATGACAGGACTATCATCTGCTCCCTACAAAGAAATGTGGCACTAATAGATTTCTACACTATAAATTATTTTGACTTATTATTTCATTAATGATAGTTGCTTTGAGCTCTTAATACCTAAGAATATTGGGATACAAAATTTCTCCACAGCATATTTGTTATCCTTATATTTCTGAGTTTTAGTCAAAGAATAAAAATTCCTAGTCATCATACTTTGGAAACCTACTTGCCCTATATTGCAGCACAAGTTACCACTCAAATTTGTGAAAACGTTTTTGATGCAAAATGCCAATAAGCTTATCGAGGGATTAGCTTATTTAAGATTTAATTTTGCTTCTCTTGTTGTATTTAAAGGGCTTAATTGTAATATTTAATCTAACTAGGGTTTAGTTTAGTATTTTTACATTTACTTTTGAGTTTAGTATCTTATTTTGTTTTCCTTATCCTATTAAGTTTTGCCTATAAGTCACATTTATTAGTTTTCAATTAAGAGACTTTTAAGTATTTTCTCTAAGTCCTACTTAGGATAAGAGTTTTAGTTCTTTCAAAATTAGGGTTGCTATTGCCTATATAAATATCAAAGTAATTTTACTTTTGAAGACAAACTATGATAAGATATTTTTCAGCATTATTGCTATTGTGATTGTGCGATGTAACCAGCTTAATGCATGACGCCATTAAGAAATTCTAGGCATGATGCTTATGTTTTCTTTCTTCTTGGTTGTATGATGCAATTAAAGAACCTAGGTGTGAAGCTCAGGGATCTTTTGTTTTTGTTTCCCTTTTTCTTTATTCAATTTTACCTATTCTTTTAAGAAATTCAGATTATTGTTATCATAAAACCTAGCCCCATGTGCTGTCAAGCATTAGTTTGGCTGCGCTCCAATATGCTAATGGCTCCATGAGAATCCCCAACAAACCCCACAGTCCCTATCTGACCATTGGATCCTTCAAATGTGTACTAGTTCCAGAAAGAAAAGAAAAACTATCCCTACCTCTAAGTTCCATAGTGCCCTAGATTTTTGCAACATGCCTCCAAAGTAATCAACAACATCATCTAATAGGAAGTTTGAAAACATGGAACTAAGATTGAATGGAAAATAATAATGATTTTAGGCATCTCAATGGTCAAGGTAGTTCCTTCCTAATAAAGTTATTTTTTTTGTTTTCATTTCTCAATTAACTTAAAAGTGAGGCCAAATTTAACCAAAAGGAAAAATAATTGATTGGAAAGTGTTAGGAGTTTTTAACATGTAAAAATTTGATGGAAAACAGTAATATGGAGAAGAAAAAGTGAGGAGAAAGAAGCAGACCTCTCCATCAGATCCCCGAATAGTGAGTCGATATACAACAGTGATGGTTCCATTGTCAGCGAATATAACATCACGTACTTCTCCGCACCATCCTGTGAGAAATATTGAATCCACCAATTCTTAATCGTTTGCAATTCAAAGAGGATATACAAAAGGAAATTGAAGTGAAAAAAAAAAGAAAAACAAGAGGAGAGGGGCAAACCAGGAGCGTAGAAGCTCAACATGCGATTGGCATGGTACCTGGGGCCATCAGATCAGATCAGATCAGATCAAGTGGATGAGATTGAGAAATTATTAAAAACAAAAAAAAAAAGAAAGCTACGAGTAGTACCAGGGGAGGAAGGTGGAAGACGAAGAGTTAGAAGAAGGGTTAATGATGTTATCAGGGATACGCTTATTGAGGTCGCGGAGGATTTCGACCAGAGGGCGAGTGATGCAGGAGGAGTTGGAGGGTGAAAAGGACTTGTCCAAAGGCACTACGTAGTTTGAATTAGGGACTCCCTTTTTAGCATCGCTACTGCTGCAATGGACAAGGCCAATGAATCGGGCTCTCCCCCTGGCGCTGGCCGCACCCCAAAGTGCCAACCGCCCATTCCTATTGCTATTATAATTGTTGGTATCGGACGAGAGCTGCGAGAAGAAGACGCCGCTGCTTCGCAATTGCAATGCCATTTTTCCCAAATTCGTTTATTGAAATGCTAACTGTCCTATTTATTTATTGGCTTGCGTACTACACCAACCTCCTAAACCCCTTCAAACTTCTATTTTTTTAGGATTTACAAAAAAAGTAACATGATAGAAATTATATTTTGATCCAATAAGAAAAAAAAATAACTATTCGAAAAGAAATAAGCATTTCTAGAATTAATAAAAAGGACCATGCTTTTTGTCTTTTATCCTTTGCAACAAAAGACACAGATTGAGTTTTTTTTTTTTTTTTCTTCCTTTTGGCATTGACATTATGTACCTAGCCATCCTTCTCCTGCCTTCAGTTCTTCTCCTTAGATCTCTATCATCATTAATTCCTGCTTCACCTATTTTCTTCCTTTTTTTTCACCTTCTGTTTTTCTACAAAATCAAAATAAAAAAAATACAAAAACCTATTGTAAGTTTTTTTGTTATCATTATTCTACATCTTCAATTTGTCCATCACAATCAGAGCATTCTTATAGAGGCCTATACTGGAAAATCTTTCAATTTCCTTTTATTTCGAACCACCCTTTATTAAGGTAACTACCGCCTTACTTTCTTTAATTCATTACTCTTCAATTTTGATTGTATTATTACTTTTAGGGTCTCATTTTAATTGGTTATTATTTAGGGATAACTGGTTGCTATTATTATAAATATTAAATTTTAGAAACTAGTTAGGTTTAGGAAAATTTTAGACTAAGCTAGACAATTGGCTATTGTGATTGGTGTAGAGCATTGAGCATGTACATATTGTGATTAGCATACAAACCCATCACTATTTAATGTTAAGTTTGGGTTCATGGGATATTAAGTACATTTCCATCACTTTAGGAAATCAGAAGGAGATAAAAGAGATGTCATATGGACACTTTCAAAGAAATTGGCTGAGCTATTTTTCTATAGCTTGTGGATAACATTGTGCCTAGATTTTGGATTGCTTTTACTTTGTTAAGTGATTGTTGCTTTTTGTTAGCTTATAGTGCATAGATTGCATCCAAGTAATAAAGTGTGAGTAAAGTTATTGTTCCCTCGATGATCATATGACGGGTGTAAGACCAAGTATCAAAATGAGTATTTCAAACTTTATATTTAGACAATCGAAAAGGTTGGTTGGAATGAAAACAAAACAAGAATGCTTGGAAATGTAAAGGCCGAATGCAAAGCTAAGACAAGATTTGAACTTGCTAGTAATAGTGTTGGTTGAATAGGCAAAGAAAAGTAAAGGCAATTTTGAAATGTAAATGGGCTTGGAAAGTAAATAAATCAAATGCTTATAAAAGAACAAAGCTAGCCAATTATAAAGAAAATATCAAGTGTGAAAAATGTAAAGAGCAACAAAGTGAATAGAGATCAAAACTGAAACTTTAAAAAAGCTTTGAAAGTAAACAAGAGTGATTGAAAAGTAAAGTAGAAAGCTTGAAGAAAAATGTAAACTAAGCTTGTATTGTAAGAAAGCTTTGAGAAAACTAGAGAATGTAGGTTAGTTTGTCATCATAGCCCAATGGGAAGAAAAGAAATTACAAAAAATTTAATGAAAATCAAAACAAAAAGAGAGAAAAGAAAATAGAATAAAGGATGATGGATGTTTTACAAGTGAACTCTATTGATAGTACATAGCTTGGGTTAAAGGGGATGAACCTAGACATGTTCATTTTAGCTTAAACTTTTTTGAATTCAAAAATGCAATCTTGAATTTGATTTAGGTAGCCGAACGGATGAAGCTTCTTGGATGAGGTGGACCTTGTGTGGCCAAATATCAGTTTTAGATTGGTCCACTTGTGTCGCCCTTGACTATGTGTCCTTGCCATGTCAACCACAATTTGAATTTTGAATGAAGATTGTTGGATATTCAACTGGGTTTGAATTTAAATGCATAATCTTCTTGATTCTTCCAATTGGCTTAAACCTCTTTTGAATTTAAAAAGTCTTTCTTGCATAAATTTTCCTTTTTGGTCAAACACGATATTTGTAACATTGGACTTCTTTGTTCGAATACAACATAGGCTGCCAAAGTTTGCCACTTTTTGCATGCATTGTGACTTCTTGCATGCATGACCAAATGGGCTTTTTGTAGAACTCCTTATGCCTTGGTTGAATGCACACCCACCAACTTTGCATAAAGTGTATGGTTTCCATGGCTACCCTTCTTGTCACCTTTGCATGGTTTGCATTTTATCCATATTATCTAATTTTTTGATACAAACATGAAAATCAAGATTTTAACATATTAAGGTATAAAAGTCATGAAAAATTTCAAAGTTTAAAGGCTAAAGTGACCTAAGAAAAGCTATATTTTCATAGTCATCAATGAGTTGGTCATGTTCTTTTAGTGCAATAAATTAGTTTCACATGGCACTAATTGTTTCAATCTTGCATTCACGTGGCATAGTATGAATCGAATATATGTTTAGCAAATTTATTTGTCTGTACAACAATGCCATTCACATTTGTTTTAAATGAATAATTAAAGCATACATTTATATGTTTATTTAGATTTTTTTTTGTTTTAGATTATGTTATAAAGTTGTTAGAGTAAAGTTGTAAGACTGAGGTGAGATGGTAAGAATGATGAATAATAATGCTTGGGTCTTTTTGTGTTGGAAATTTTAAAAAGCAACTGTAAAGTAAGAATATAAATAAAAATGGAAAGCCAAGTAGGATAAATGACTAATGGAAACGCTTAATAGTTTTGGTAAATCTATTTGTTTTGTTGTTTAGTAGGGTTGAAAAGTAAATACTAAGTTAAGAAGTCTTTTGCTTTGAAAATGAATTATGTGATTCAAATTTGACCATATTCTCTTAACATGAAAAGCTCAACTGCTTCCAAGTATAGTGATCCTAAATCCTAACAATCATTAGTATAGGATAAGATTTGAATTTTGAAGGGTTAATGAGATTTGTAAATATAGAATAGAAAAATATTGGGTTATTTAGCATCTTTATCCATGATGTAAGTTTAAATAGTGAGGATACATTTATCAATCTAGTTTTAACATGAAATGATGTTTGAAGTTAGAAGCACCAAGTCTTCCATAAATTAAATGGTTTGAAATTGACCATAAATAATTATTTCATGGTTCATTGAAATGATCTCTATAGTAGTTTCAAAAGGGATGCCAATGAGGCCCTAAATATGAAGAAGATGACTTTATCAAGCCACTTCTATATCAAAATCTATTATTATAGTTAGGCAGTTAACGATAATTTTCCTTGGTGAAAAAACTAATAGTTTATCAACTCCGTTTTATAAAAAGTGTATAATATACTCTTTCATGTATAGGATTTAGTTGCTTTCTCTTATTGTGTATTTGATGGTGGGGAGCAAGAAAATAAAAGACATGAAAAAAGCAAAAGAAAAGGATAATGGGAAATGCACACTTACCCTTTAAAGGTATTGTCGATTGCATTTTTATTGTTTACTATAGTTGCTTCCAATTGAAAATTAAACCACAAGATATGTATATAATGCTTTTTGGAGCTTATTCATGATAATTTTGTTATTAGGGTTGAACAACTAATTTAGGGTATGTATATAGTGCTTTTGGGATAAGCTTTTGGAATATGTACATATTACTTTTTGGATGTGCACATACTAATTTTTTCTTTTACATTTTGTTTCTTAGTGGGGTTATAGTGGAAGCATTGTTAAATGGAAAGAATTGAATGTTCCACATGGGTTGTTAAACAATTGGGATGAAGACCTTTTTTATCCTTGTAGCTGGGCTATGATCACTTACTCTACTAAAATTTCTTGTTAATGGGATGTTAGTTATCTTTACTTCTCAACACCATTTCTATTTTTTTTCCTAGATTTTCTTCTTATGAAAACATTGTACATTTAGTAAAATGTTTTAGTTGTACTTCATTTTTATGAATTTTTCAGGGGAGCTCCAAGTTAGTCTTTATTAGGAGCTTTGTTTTCAATGATAGGAAATCTCACCAATCTCTACCAAAAGTAAGAAGACAAAATATTTTGTTTTTCTTCTTTGATTTTGTTTTCATATTGTTTTGGTTTCATTTAGAAAAGTCTTTTCTAAGTAAACTTTTAAGTTTCTTGGGATGAATGTTTTGAATTAGTATAATTTCATTTGTCGTTTATGTTTGTTTCTTTGATAATGATATTTTGTTTTCATGATATGAAATCTCACCTAAACTTGGAATTCTTCCAACTTTGTAGACATTAGATCTATCTAACAATTGATTTTTCTAGTGCATTTCTAATGTCATCTAGACAATTAAATAGTTTGCAATACCTATAGGCAATATGATCCAAAGATAATCCACAAAGATGTGAAGCATGCTAATGTTCTTATGGATGATTATTGTGAAGCTGTTATTCATGACTTTTGCCTTACAAAGCTCCTTGATCTACTAATTTCCATGTCACCATTGTTGTTTTGTGGCAATATTAGGTATATTGCATTAGAGTAACTCTAACTGGCTAGTCTTTGAAGAAAACTATGCTTTTGGATTTGGCTTTATTTTGATAAAGAGGAACATTATATAATAAATTGTACATATAATTGTAGTTTTATGTATATAACATTAAGGAACATTGTATAGAGTATTTTAAAGTACCTTATTTGACATTCACTAATTTCATAAGCATGTATGAAAAGTAAAAATTATACAACTGGTTTTGCATACTCTCTTTTATGCTTAATATGATAATAAGTATAGAAATACTTTATCGTATACTAATGATTTGTTGACTCTTTAATCTCTAATTTGAGTTATTTTTGTTTCATTTACTACATTTTGTTAGTTGTGTTTTGATCTTAAAGTTTTAAAAATTAATGATGATCTTACCAAGCTTTTTGCATTGTTGAAAAATAAATAGATTTTACAAATTTTAAAGTGGATTATAAAGTTATAAAAGATGTAGATCAATATATATATACATTAATTTTTTATTTTTAAAATTTTTATGGTCTCAACAAATGCACATATATTTATAATAAAATGTACATATAATTATAGTTTCATGAGTATATTTTTAAGGTACATTGTACATATTGGGTTTGATATAAATATGTGTCTTTTGTTTATTAAGTTAAAAGAGTAAACGTATAATACTTTTTATTGATTCTAAAAACTCTTATTTCTTTTTGAGTAATTATTTTTTCTTATTAGATCAAAGTATAAAAATTCCTATTAAATTAACTTTTTTTTGTAAATCCTCTTATTTTGTATTCTTTTAAGGAATACTTTTACTAACACTTTTTCTTCGTTTATGTTATTTTATTTTAATATTTTAATAAAATGAATGTAATGTACAATTCTCAACAAAAATCTAATATACGAAAAAAATTATCAAATTATTCTTAAAAAGATTAATAGTTTCTAAACCTATTTTTATGTTTAAGATTTTAAAATGTATTTTCTTTTTATATTTGTTTGGGATTTTGAAGTTTTTAAAAGAGAAATGGAAATAAAGAAAAAAGGTAGCAAAACCCAAAAGTTTACAAAGCCAATGGTTAAGAACAAGAAAACGTTGAAGGTAGATTGGACCAAAAAAAGATAAAAGAAATGGGAAAAATTTTGAAAATGAGGAAAGGAACATAAAATAAAAATAAGGTTTTAGTTTGTTATTTGTGGACATGTTTTAATTTTCTTTTCTCTTTTATTTTTATTATTTACAAATGATTTAAGAAAAGTGTTAAATCAAAATATTGAATGAAATAAAGAGAAGGTGAATTGGTTTCTTAAGAATTTAAACAAATTAAAGGACAAGTATGAGAAGTTAACAATTTAAGTATTCAAAAGTAAGGATAACTAAATAAAACAATTAAAAGCATAAAAAAAAAGATTAAACACAATATTTATAGAGATTTAATCATTCATCACATGTAATCTTATCTTTTCCCTTAACCTTCCTTATTAAAGAATTTCTACCGTTCCAGTTAAATTTTCTAGGATTAGGTATAAACTTTAGAATTATTACCTTTTAAAAACATTGTATAATCTCTAAAACCTACCTTTCAAGGCTAAATTATAACATCTGACATTTTACTTTTCAAGGTTAAGGTAGCAACTTCCAAATCCTTATATTTCAAGGTTAAGGTGACAACCTTTAAATTTCAAAATGACTCAAGTTGATGCCTCACTCTTTGATCCCAATAGGATTTTAAAAAGAATGTTGCAAATTAATAAACCTCTCTAAGGTTGAGTATTTGTTAATTTGGTGCAATAAGAGACTAAAAAAATAGATACAAGAATTTAAAGAATTAAAGCTTTAAATACTTAAAATCTAATGAAAGCTTGAAAGAATTTATGAATAAATCTTGCAATTGGTGTCTCTTATCCTTAAAGGTGTTGGAGAAACCATATTTATAATTAAAGAGTTTTTGGAGCTATTGGAGTTGATTGGGTGGAGAAAAGAGCCCTTAAAAATTTGAAAGCATAATCATTTAAAGCTATTAGAATAGAAAGGATCAATTATTTTATCAAAGGGATTGATCCCCTTATGCCAAAAATAAAAAGTATAGTCATTAGGAGCCTAGAGTCTATCCTTTACCAAAAAGGATCAATCCCTTGAGTATGTTGGCTCTAGGTAGCATTTTGCTTTGAAAATGATCAACCCTTTTAAGGAGAGGATCAATCCTTCTTTGACAAAAATGAAAATTTGAGTATTTCCATTGGTTGACTTTATTTCATAACTCATTTGATCAAGATAATTCATCTAAGAAATCATATATTTTAGAAAAAAGACTTAGTCCAAAATGTTAAAACTGTAATATTCAATTGTGCTTATATCACAAACATACATGTATATTCTAAAGTAACATTGAAAACCAAATCCAAACAAAGGACCAATTTGTGGTTAACATAAAAAATGGTAATTCCAAAAAAAGGGCTAGTTCATACCTTAAGTTATGGATTGTCTAGCAATCCACAACTCAACTTCCTTTGCTTGAATAATGTATATCAAAGCCTAGTTGTAAAAAATCATATAGGTGCTTGGCCTCTAACAATAATCCACATAGATGATAAAATTAAAACTTTTTCAAGGTTAAGATTGTGCTTGGCCAAATGTCTATGCTAATAGATTAGGATTCAAAATCCTCTCCTCTAGTTGTCACAACTTAACTTAGAATCATAAGGTTTATATTAAGAAAGAAAACATTTTTCTCCTTTTGAAGCAAGTCACAGCAACAACCTCAATTCATATACTAAGTTATGGCAAATTCTTGTGAAAGGAAAGCAAAGTTGTAAGGCAAAACCTATATAATCCCTTAGTTGCCGAAATCTCTAATGCTTTTGTAAAAGGGTGGCCAAGCATGTGTTTTATAAATAGGTTTAAGTGTTTTATTTCACAAAATTAAACTTTTAACCTTATACTTAATTAAACCTTTTAATTAAGTCATTTTAAAAAATTCATAATTTCATAATACTCAATCCCAATTTAATTAGTCATGTCACTTTAATGTATGTGACCCATTATGCTCCCAATGTATTGGCCATAAATAAAAAATAATTAAATTATGAATTCTTTAAATTTATATATCATAAATGGATCTAGTAATGTAACTTGACAACCTAAATGTTAGGAAGATAGTTCAGTTAATCTTTTAGAGTATAGTATGTCAATGTAATTCGTCCCTTCAACATTTATCCCAGAAAGATAAAAAATTGGTGTAGTGTCTATTAGTATATGATGTAAATCCAATTCGATTGAGTAAGAATATTTTGTTATTAATGCATACCTATTGATAATTCTATTTTTTTTATAGAATTATCAAAGGGTTTTTATGCTAAATTTTAATACTTCCATACTTATTTTTGCTTGATCAAATCAATTTTCTACCTAATGTGCTAATTGTCCTAATTATAGGAAAATGGAAGGTTGAGGTGGATTAAATTGAAAATACATTTAAAAGGGTAACTTCAAGATCACGTGGCTGAATTAAAGAGCTAATTTGAAAGCCAAATTAGATGCAAGAAGCTAGCCAAAGACTTGAAGAAAACAAGGTAGTAGTGGCATCATTTTTATAGGTTGTTTAAGGGTTGTTTTGCAAGTTATTTGGAGCTGAATTAAGCCATAATTGAAGATAGTTATTCAAGTGTGAAATGATAATTTTACTTGCTGAATTGGGAGCAAAAACTAGTGCAAAGACCTAAGGCAATTACCTTTTTATAGGGTTAGCAGTGAGCATTTTATTTGGCTTTAAGAGTTGTTAATTTTGATGTTGTTTGAGCTAGCTGGCTCTGCATGAGTTGCATGAGAAGGAGAAAGATGAATTTTAGACCTTGAAGAAGCTTTTAAAAGGTGGAGAAGATACCAAAACCAAAAGCTAATGCAAAGCCATTTACCTAAAATGTCTAAGCCAAATCAAGCTTGCATGAGCTACATGGGATGCAAATTTCTAACAAAGTTAGGTAGTCATAGTTTTGGAGGAAATTTTAAGGCAATTTTGTGAAGATAGTTTGGAATTTTCCTCCCCTCCCATTGAATGGCAAAAGGGCTCAAAGATTATCACATAAGAACTATTGACTTCATACAAAGAGAAACAAACCATGGACTACTAGATATTACCCAATGCTGCTAGATTTCTTCTTCTATGTTGCTTTTAATTTTTTAAGGTTTTGGAAAGGCTTTTTGTTGCAAAAATCAAAGGTCATATGAGCATGAGAATAAGGAATAAGTTTGAATGGCAATGGCACATGAAAATGAGGTAAAATGCATGAAAATAGGAATATGGTGCATGAGCATTTCCCATTGCTGTCAATTTTTGGGAAGTTACTGATAAGCTTAGGATTTATAGATATTTACATATCATTTGAGAATTAAAATTTCAAAATTTTTCATGATTTTTGCTTTATAATGAAGTAAATTGGTGATTTTTAAGTTTGCATGAAGAATTTGGGTACTTTAATTGTCAACACCAAGTCTCACATAAGTCATGCAAAGGTGGCAAAGTGAGGTGAAGCATGCAAATATATGATCCAAAGTTGACATGCAAGTCTAACCTATCAAGAAGCCAAATTAAGAGCACTTGAAGATGCAAAGGATATTCAACCATTTGCTAGAATGACTACTAGAGTGATTTGTGTGATCTCCTAATAGATTCCATGATTCATGCAAAATCATTGAGATATGGTATTTTAGTGATGATTTGTTAAATCACACAAATCATGGATTTTAATAGTTGATCGAATGCTTTTTTGGATTGTAAATTATAGGCAATAAAAGATTAAATGCAAAAAGTGAATTATTGGATTTCCTTAAGAATCTCATGATTTATGTCAAGAAAATTAGGTCTTGAATGCTGATTTGCTAATGGTTGACGGAAAGCCTTTCTTTGAATTAAAATTTTAGACGACAAAGGTATTGAAGACAAAAGTAGAATTAGGATCAATCATATTCATGAATAATCCCTTAATCAGTGGAATTGCAATTGATTACCTGCCAAAAACAATAGCATCTAGATTTATCCCTCTTTGGCCTAAACTAACACTATAAATAGGCCATTTACTCTTTTTGTAAAACGGGAGCTAATCCTTCCTTCCTCATCCAATCCTCCATCACTAAATTCTCCTTTTAGTTTTACTTTTTTTCTCATTTGGCTAAGGTGACAACTTAGCCTTTTCTTTTGTTCTCTTATTTTTTATTTAATGTTAAGTTTCTTTTACATTCACAATAGCTCTATTTTATTTATTTAATGCAACCAAACTATTTTCTTTAGGATTGCTAGTTATTTTTTGTTTTTCATTAGTCTGGTTTGGGTTCACTTTTAACTCTTTCAAAAGCAATCTATTTTATTTGCTTTTTGAATCTTGCAATCACTCTTATTTTTTTTCAAGCACATTCGACCATCACCATTCTTCATCTTAAGCGTTCGGTTTTATTTCCAAACTTTGCAATCATTTCACTTTCTGTTAAGAACATTTGGCTATTCCAAATTTCCTTTCCAAAGTTTTTGGTTTTATTAACTTTTAAATTTACTTTATTACTAATCTTTTCACTTTTACTTTAGTTGCATTCGACCATACTATAGCTAGCAAGATCATTATTTTATCTAGCTTGGTTCTCTTGGCCTTTACATTATTAAGTCTTGTTTTGTTCTTTTCCACACTCCAAACATTTACCCAACTAGATATAAAGTTGAAAGGTATACTTTCAGTATTTAATCTAGCACCATTATATAGTTTTTGTGGGATTGACAGCCTTACTTCCACTTTTATTACTTGATAATAACCTATAGTCTTATAAAAAGTAGCAATTAGTTATGGTTTGAGAGCTTGGAAAGTTTAAAATATTGGTTTTGTAAAGCTTAAATGGCTGCAAACACACCTTACACATGGCTAATTAGGATCCTTTTATTGGACCACACTTTAAAGCTCGCATGATGGAAAAATGACATGGACAAGAGAGTTGTAACATTTTCAATTTGGTTTCACCTCCAAAATAATCCATGTTTGAGTTGGGATTTTAGGGTTGAGTTGTAATAGTGAAGGCCATTGATTAACTAAACCTAGCTTTGACCTTTAAATAAAACATTTTAGGGCTATAAAAAGGATGCCACATTTTGTATTTTTGTTGGTTCTTTTCATGGTGTTAGGTATGGCTCAAGCATATAGTAGCCATTGTTGGTCTAGTTTAGCTTTTTAACCCTCTTTTAACTTTGTTTCTGGATTATTTTTTTAGCTAATTTACATGTCTTTCAGTTATCTTTCATGTATGAAGCTCCACATTAAATTTCAAGCACTTTTGTTACTCTTAAGTTAATAAAATTTCAATTTTTAGCTATTTTGCTTCTAACATTGTTTTGTTGTTCTTTTTCAACTATGTTTAGTTCTTTTTTTTTTTTTTTAAGTTTTTGCCACTTTTATGTTGTTTGATGTTGAGGTTTAGGTTGAAAATGAATGCGTAAAGTGACCTTAAGTTTGAGAAATCATCTAAGGGGTTTTAAATGGCTTGACTCTATTTTAGCTCATTTTACTATTTAGTTTTCATGCACTATTTTCAACCTAGTTTTTCACCCATTTTTGTTCAATTTTTGGACATGCTCACTATGTATTTTTTGTTTGTTTTTAAGTCTATTTTCAAGATATGGCTTTAGATTGAGTATATCATGCAAGTACCTTTAGTTATGCTAGCATTTAGGCTAAAAGGTCCATGTTGTTCTCATTTTTCATGACGTATTTTCAATATTGTTTTTGTTCCTATACTGTTCTATTTTAGGGGTTGGTTTGTTAGATTTTTTTGTTTCATTTAAAGTCTACTTTAAGTTCATGATGTTTGTTTTAATGTTTCCTTGTGTCTCATGTTATTTTTCCATGCATTATAGCTTGTAAGTTCATTCGGTGGTCCTTTTTATTTTATTATTTTTCTTTTTTAGGTATTATATAATTCGGTTTTGGCTATTTCAAGTCTTATAAAATTTTAGTGTTAGGTTATTATTTAATTCTTGTTTACATCAATTGTTGCCATATAGGTTAGGTTGCATTTCTTAATTGTTTATATATTAGTATTTTATGTCTTTGATAAATTCCTACTTGGGGTTTAATTTTTTCATTTACTATTTTAATTTTTTGTTTGAATAAGTTTTTAAATCTGGATGCAGTAGTTAAATGATACATTTTAGGCTTTTTTCATGTTGATACCATGTGCATTTAAGGTCTTACATGGTAGGGTAATGTCTGTCCATTTAAAGTTTATTTCTAAAGTGTTTAATTTTGCATTTGATCTTTTTGCTAGGTTTTAGGGACTAATTTTTGTAGCTATTCCAGGTTCTATTCCAACCCTTAAGCTTGCTAAATTTGATCTTTAATTTGTGTCTTTAACTTATCTCTATAATGATGCTTGCATGTATGTTTGTTTGTTAGTTAAATTAAGCTCCATTTACATGTTTATTTGGTTTTAATTACTGTTAATTTTAATTTGTATGTTCATTTAGGTTTATAATTTCATGCATTTGTGTTTATGCCATAGCCTAAATACCATTTATTCAATTTATGATTTTAGTTCCATGCCATTTGCTTTTATGTTTATGTATATAAATGTCATTTAAGGTTTAGGTTACTATTTAGGGTAAATTGCAATTTTATTTATTTTTGTTCAATTTAATTTCATATTGTGCATGATTAGTTAGTGTATTTTACTTTTATAATTCCTATGCCTTAATTTAGAGCCTTTTTATTTAGGTTTTAGAAACTTTCCCGTTTTAGTAACTTTTTATTCTAGGCAACTTTCCAATTTTAGTAAGTTTAGGGTTAATTTCAAAATTTCCATAATATGTTAGTAATTGGGGCTAAATTTCGTTTGGTATAATTTTTAGGTTTAATTATTCATTAATGTAGGTTTAATTTAATTAATTTAGTTTACTTAAATAAAAATTTCCCCTTGATCAAAATATATCCTAAATGTCTAATTTTAGTATTTTACACTAGACTAGAAACCCAATCCTTAAGGAGATGATAACTCAGAATATTTTCAATCTATATTACTTATGCAGCCATTGCTGTACTCCTACATGGCCAGCATCAAGTTTTTCGCATTATTGCAGGCGAGGCACTTAGTTTAGGGTTTATATTGATACCACACATACTAAGGTGCAGTTTGGTTCACCTTCTCTAGTAGATAGTTATAAATACTTTTCTAATTTTCTTTCTTTTTTTTTGGATTTTGTTGATTTGTTAATCTATGGTTGGCCCATGCATAGGAGTAAAAGCTTTGATTTGACCTTTCTAGACCCGAAATTACAAAGAACACTTAGGAACATTATGAGGGAAAGAAAAGAGAATCTAGCTCCACCTAAAACCATGGCCAATCCTATTGATAATAGAACCTTGTGGGATTATACTATGCCTAATGTTGATGGTTTTCAACAAAGTATAAGACAACTAGTAGTCCAAGAAAACAATTTTGAAATCAAGCCTACCATAATCCAAATGATTCAGACCTTAGCAAATTTGGTGGCCTTGCTAACGAGGACCCGAGTGCACATTTAGGAAGCTTGTTAGAAATATACGACACATTCAAACACAATAGTGTCTTTGATGATGCCATTAGACTCAGGTTATTTCTTCTCTCTCTCTGCGATTGGGGTAAGAGCTAGCTCACTTCAATGCCTCTTAGATTGATCATTACTTGGCATAATATTATCCAAAATTTTCTATAAAAGTTCTTTCCACTTGCACAAACCATAAAACTTTACAATAACATCATTACTTTCACTCATTATAATTCTAAGTCTCTTTATAAAGCTTAGGACCCATATAAGGAACTGTTTAAGAGGTGTCCTCATCATGGCCGACCTAAATGGCTAGAGGTTCACACCTTCTATAATGGACTCTTAAGACACAATAGGACAATCATAGATGCTATAGCCAGTGGCACCCTCATGAGCAAGTCTGTAGATGATTCATTCAAGCTCATCAAGGATATGTTTGCCAACCACTTTTAGTGGTCATCTAAAAGAAAAAAACTTTAAGAGGGCTATTAGAGTATACAAGTTAGATGCCTTTAGTGCTATTACAGCTCAGATAGCTAGTTTAGTTAAAAAAGTAAAGACTTTAGGATCCAACTCTGTTCCTACGCCTACTCTTACTCCTATCCTTATCTAGTTTATAAAGTGCACATTTTTCAATTGTGATATGTGTGGAGGTGGCCATTTAGCATATCATTGCCCTATTAGGATAAATCCTATCCATTCAATTGCTTAGCCTAGTAGGCAACAAAACAAACCTTACTCTAACACATACAATCTTGGTTAGAAGAATCATTCAAATTTTTCATGAGTAAACAGTCAAGGTTAGTCCTTTAATTCTAAAGCCTAGCACATTCTTGATTTTTCTCACCTTTTAGTTCCTCAATGCCACCCATCACCACCTCCACATGAGAAAAAAAATTCCTTTGAAGAGATGTTATCTTCTGTCCTTTAAAACTAAAACAAAATGTTGTTAAAGCAAGCTAACCTCATCCAAGGGCAAGTTGCAACCTTCAAAGTTAGGCAACTGCAATTAAAAACTTAAAGGTGTAAGTGGGGTAGATAGCTAGTGCTATCAATAACCGACCATAAGGTAGCCTTCCTAGCAACATTGAAGTTAATCCATGAAAGGAAAGAAAGGAACATTGCAAGGTTGTTACTCTTAGGAGCGGTAGATAACTAGCTAATAACATTGGAGACCCACATCCTTTAGTTCTCTAACCTGGCTTGGTATTGATTAGGGAGAGCTAGGAATGGAAGAACAATTAAAGGATAACGAAAAGAAGGAGTTAGTGTGAATCCTCAATTAACATAGGTAAGTACTTTATCTAGAGCTACAATCGGTAAGCTTAAGCTGAATAGACCTCTTATACCTTTCCATAAAGATTTTAGAAGCAAAAGAATGAGCAATAGTAGTTTGCTAAATTCCTAAAAATTTTCAAGAAATTACATATTAACATCCCTTTTGCAGATGCAATAGAGTAGATGCCTAGCTATGCAAAATTTATGAAGGAGATAATTTCATAAAATAGGAGGTTGAAAGTTTATGAGACCATTGCACTCACTAAAGAGTGTAATGCCATTATTCAAAGGAGCATTCCTTCTAAGCTTAAGGACCTTGGTAGCTTTACCATATCTTGCACCATAGGTAATCTTTTCTTTGATAGGGTGTTTTATGACTTAGGTGCCAGCATTAATTTGATGCTTCTATCCATTTTTAAAAAGTTAAGGTTAGGTGAAGTTAAACCTACTAAAGTGACTCTCTAGCTAGTTGATCGATTTTTGAAATACCCTAGAGGCATTATAGATGATGTTTTGGTTAAGTTTGAGACATTTATCTTCTTAGCTAATTTTATGATCTTAGAAATGAAAAAAGATAAGAAAATACCAATCATCCTAGGTAGACCTTTCTTTGTTGTTTAGTGACCTTTATCGATGTCTAAAAAGGAGAACTAACAATGCGAGTCCAAGATCAAGAAATGATATTTAATGTATTCTAAGTAATGAAATACCTTTGTGGCTTAGATGATTATTATAGGGTTGACACTTTGAGCCAGTTAATACATGACACATTTTTTTATGATCACCCTAGTAACCCTCTCAGATCTTTATTTGATGACAAGTCCTCTGACTGTGTCTAATGGGTTAAAACCACCAGTTATAGTCCTTAGTCAATTTGAGACTCTAGGTGATACCTTGTCAGCTAGCCTTTTGAAACCTTCAATAGAAGAGCCACCATCTTTAGAACTTAAGCCTTTGCTTGATCACCTTAGGTATGCACTTTTAGGAAAACACTCTACTCTACCATCATCATCTCATCCACTTTTAACCTTGATCAAAAAAGAAAATTGTTGCAAGTTCTTAAAGAGTATAAGAAAATGACTAGCTGGTCCTTGACCAATATTAAGGGTATCAAACCCTTTGTTTGCATACACATGATCCTTTTAGAGGATGACCATAAAGCTACCATAAAGCACTAGCATCACCTTAATCCTATAATGAAGCATGGAGGATGTGGTGAAGAAAGAAATCATTAAATGGCTATGATGGCCCCATTTTTTATAGCTCATATGGTAGCTTGGTCCAATGTATGCCTAAGAAAGGTAGGATGACTGTCATCACTAATGATAAAAATGAATTGATCCTGATAAGGATCATGATCAGATAACGTGTATGCATGGACTATTAAAAGCTTAACAAGGTAGCAAGTTAAAATCATTTCTCTTTCCTTTTTATAGATCAGATGCTAGATAAGTTATTTAGTCATGAGTTTTATTATTTTATAGTTGGTTATTCCAAATATAACCAGATAGCAATAGCCTTTGAAGACCAAGAGAAAACCACTTTCACTTGACAATATAGAACCTTTGCATTCAAGAGGATGCCTTTAGGATAATGTAATGCACTTGCTACCTTTCAACAGTGTTTGATGACCATATTTTTTAACATGATAGAGCATTTCCTTAAAGTTTTAATGGATGATTTTACCATCTTTGGTGATAGCTTCGAATTATGCTTGGCTCATCTCAAATTGGTCTTGAAAAGATGTAAAGAAGCCAATTTGGTCTTAAATTAGGAAAAGTGCCATTTATGATACAAGAGGGAGGGGTTTTAGGCCACAAGGTTTCTTCTAAGTGAATAAAGGTTGATAGAACCAAGATAAAAGTCATTGAAAAGTTCCCACCTCCTACTATAGTTAAGGGCATTAGAAGTTTGCTTGGACATGCCATTTTTTATCATAGGTTCATTAAGAATTTCTCCAATATCTTCAAACCGCTATGCAATCTACTTAGGAAGGAGGTGCCATTCAAGTTTGATGAACTCTGTATGATTGTATTTAGAACCTTGAAAAAGAAATTAGTCATGGCTACCATAATATTGACTCTTAATTGGGGTATTCCTTTTGAACTTATGTGTGATGCCAATGATGATGCTATTAGGGCAATCTTAGGACAACTAAAGGGTAAGCTATTGTATGCCATCTATTATGCAAGTATAATGCTCACAGATGCTCAATTAAATTATGCCACAACCAAGAAAGAGTTATTAGCAGTTGTTTTTACCTTCAACAAGTTTTGTTCCTATTTCATCGGGACAAATGTGATAGCCTACATAGATCACTTTACCATTAAATATATGATAACAAAGAAAGATGTAAAACTAAAGCTAATCAGATGGGTTATCTTTATTCAAGAATTTGACTTAAAGATAAGGGATAAAAAGGGGACTGAGAATCAAGTGGTTGATCATCTTTTCAAAATGGTAGATAATAGTGTCTAAGATAGCCATCAATGAAACTTTTCTTGATGAGTAATTGTTTGCATACAATAATACTAGCTTGCCCTACTATACAAATTTTGTTAATCATCTCACTAGGAAAGTGCTTCCTCATGATTTGACATACTAGCAAAAGAAAATATTCTTACATGTTGTGAAGTACTATGTTTGGGATGAACCGTATTTATTCAAGTAAGGTAAGGATCAAATCTTAAAAAGGTGCATCCCTATGGATAAAGTAAAAGATATACGTAGACATTGTAATTCTTCTTATTATGGAGGGCACTGTCGAAGAGACAAAAATATAGCAAGGTTGATGCAATATGGATTCTACTAGCCTACTTTGTTTAAAGATGCAAACTAGTTTGTCTCAAGGTGTGATAGATGCCAAAGGGTGGGCAACATTTCAAAGAGGCATGAAATGCCCCTAAACAACATTTTAGAGGTTGAGATTTTTTTTATGTGCGAGGCATTGATTTTATGGAACCTTTCATCTTATCCTATAGTAACTTTTACATCATCGTAGTGGTTAACTATGCTTCTAAGTGGGAGGAAGCAACAACCTTGTCTACTAATGATGCCAAGGTTGTTGTAAGCTTTCTTAGAAAAAACATCTTTACATGATTTGGGACACCTAAAGCCATCATTAGTGATGAAGGAACCCATTTCTACAACAAACACTTTGCTACACTGTTAGTGAAGTATGGGGCTACCCATAAAGTTGGTATTGGTTAACACCCACAGACTAGGGGCCAAGTGGAGGTCTTGAATTGGGAAATCAAAAGGATACTTGAAAATGAATCCCTTGAGAAGGGATTGGTCCAAAAGATTAGACGACTCACTTTGGGCATATAGGACCACTTTTAAGACTTTTATAAGGATTTCACCATACCAACTAGTCTATGGAAAAGCTTGTCATTTGCTAGTTGAACTAGAACATATAGTATTCTAGGCTATTAAGAATCTAAATTTTGATATGAACACAACTGGTGAAAGAGGTTGCTATAACTCAAAGAGCTTGATGAGTTTAGATTAGATGCCTATGAAAGTTCTAGGCTCTACAAAGAGAAAATAAGAAGATGGCATGATAAGAAAATCCTAGAAAAAAGCTTCTAGCCTAGTCATCGTGTGTTATTTTACAATTTTCAACTAAAGCTATTTCTAAGAAAATTGAAATCCAAGTGGTCTAGTCCATATATGGTGTCTCAGGTATTCCCTTATGGTGCAATTAAAATCATGGATGAGAATATGAAAGAACCATTTAAGGTAAATGGTTAGAGATTGAAACACTACTTTAGAGGAGCTACCGATCAACTAAAATTGGTCATTCAACTCTTTGATCCTCTATGAGCTACAAGCAAATGCTGAGTTGTAGACTTTAATTCAGTGCTCCTTGGGAGGCAACCCAAGCTTTTTATCTTTCCTTGCTTGTTACTTTTTATTTATGTGATTTTGTTAATCTTTGTCTTTTTATAAGGTGTGGATATAAACAAACAACATTTTGAGGACTCACATGATGACATCAAACACAACATAAAGGTTTTACACTTACTGCATTTTATTTGTGCTTGCATCTCTATTTAATCTAATTTAGTTTTGTCTATCATTTGAATATAGGGAATAATAAAGCCAATCATGGGAGCTTTAAGGAAATCTTCAGCTATATTAGGGGAGTATTCTGCACGATTCACTGTTTAATTTCTTTCTTGCCTACACATTGAGGACAATGCAATTTTCAAGTTTTGTGGTAGAAATAATTTGTGCCAAAATTTTCCAAAATTTCAAAAATTTATAAAAATTTTGCAAATCAATGTGCTAAAATGATTTTGCTATGAGTCATTTGTATGCTTTCCTTGGTTGATTTTCCATGATACTATGATAGAAACCATGATTGACTTTGATTATAGTTTTAGCAAAAAAATAAATATAATGTGAAGCATAAGATGCATTTTGGAATTTGTGATATTTGATTGCAAGTATTCATTTGTGAGTATATGTTCTAATCATTGAATTGCACGTCATTTACTGAATATGTTATCATAAGAATTGCATTCATTTTCTTTGTGTGCTTATATTCTAGAATTTGTATGATCACCTCTCGAGGCGAAATCATAAACTATACCAAACTAAGGAAATGACTTAGGCCATCTTTGGATTGATTAAGCCTTTCATGCAATCCTAATATGTTCATCCTTTGTCATCTCGTTTGAACCTTAAATTATTCCTTTCCTTGTGCACAACCACATTAATAAGCCTAGGCTTTGTGATCTTAATTTGCCTATCCTTTGTCCTACCTTATGTGCATAAAGATCAATTGAAATCAAATATGGGATCTATGTTACATATGGGAGGAAGGTCGAAAAAGAAAAAAGAGAAAAAAAAAGATGGGCATAAAATTGTTCAAAAGAAAAAAGAAAAAAAAAAACAAAGTTGTGAAAAAAAGGCTCAAGTTTAAGGGTGATTATGCTTGAAAAGCTTTCATTCATGGTAAATGAAAATGATCCTAAGCTAGTGATGCATGAATAAGGTGATTGAATCTTAATTTCCTTTTATTCTACCTTTGCTTTAGCCTAACATTACAAGCTATTTAGGACCTAAGAATCTTTAATTTAGTATGGGTCTACATTCGTGGAGAAAAGTGTGGAAGACAAACATATGAAATATATGTGCTATTTGGTTATGTTATGTTAATTGCTTGATTGTATGTTCACAACCAAATGGCCTGTGAAGACATGTGATGGACATTTCACACATAATGGGACTTCAATTGGATAGAAGCATATTCTAAGAAGATGCTTGTGACTTGCCAATATTTATGACTTACTTTAAGTAATAGTCATCATGCTATTTTTAAGGAAATCATTGTTGATTGATCATAAAAAGTTAAATTTGACTCTTATCACAATTCAATTTTGCTTGAGGACAAGCAAAAACTCAAGTTTTGGGGTGTGATAATTCTATTTTTTATAGAATTATCATAGCATTTTATGCTAAATTTTAATACTTCCATACTTGATTTTTGCTTGATTAAATCAATTTTTTTACCTAAATGTGCAAATTGTCCTAATTATAGAAAAATGGAAGATTTAGGTGGATTAATTGGAAATATATTTTGAAAGGTAAATTCAAGGTCAATTGGCTGAATTAAAGAGCTAATTTGGAAGCCAAATTGGATTCAAAAAGCTAGCCAAAGACTTGAAAAAAATAAGGTAGTAGTGGCATCATTTTAGTGGGCTATTTTAAGGCTATTTTGCAAGTTATTTAGAGTTGAATTTGAGTGGTTTTGAGCCACAATTGAAGACATTTATCCAAGCTTGAAATGATAATTTTATAAGCTGAAATTGAGAGTAAAAACTAGTACCAACACCCAAGGCAATCACGTTTTTATAGGTCTAGCAATGAGCATTTTATTTGGCTTAAAGAGTTATGCATTTTGGTGTTGTTTGAGCTAATTGGCTATTCATAAACTGCATGGGTAGCTAAATGATGAATTTCATACCTTGAAGAAGCTTTGAAGAGGTAGAGACGCTGCCAAAACCAGAAGCCAATGCCAAGCCATTTGCCTAGAGTGTCCAAGCCAAATCAAGCTTGTATGAGCTACATGGGATGTAAATTTCTTAAGTTTGGTTTCAATGTTGGTCCTTCCATTCATTCAAAATTGCTCTATCATTAAAATTTATTTTCTTTACACAAAAAACCAAGCAAAATAGATATTTCCCATTGGGATACACTATTATTGCTTTCGTTTAACCCAAAAAACATTTCTCCCTTTCATTTTATTTAGTTTCAGAGTTGGTCTTTCCACTAGGTCAAACTTCTCCTATCATAAAAATATGACTTGTTTTCATGAAATACCAAGCAAAATAGTTACTTCCCATTGGGATACAGGATATAGTTGCTAAAAAAAGAAATTTCTCCCTTTCATTTTTGTGGTTTTAAAATTGGTTCATCCATCCAGTCAAACACCTTCCATTATAAAAATATAAGTTCTTTTCACAAAGTACCAAACAAAATAGATAATTCCCATTTGGATACAAGATATTGTTGCTTTAGTTTACCAAAAAAGCATTTTTCCCTTTTATTTTGTTGTTTTGAAAGTTGGTATTTCCACTCAATCAAACATTCTCCATCATAAAAATATAGGTTCTTTTCATGAGGTACCAAGCAAAACATTCTCACTTTCATTTTGTTTGGTTTTAAAGTTGGTCATTCGACTCAGTTAAACTTCTCTACCATAAAAATATAATTTTTTTTTCATGAAATACAAAGCAAAATAGTTAGTTCTTGATGGCTACTTTTTGTTAGGTTGCAAGTGTATAGGTCACTAACAAGTAACAAAGTGAAAATAAGGTTGTCATTCCCTTAAGGATTATATTAGTGTGCAAGGTCGAGTATTGAAATGATGCCTTTAGACTTTATATCTAGATGGATGAATTTTTATGAGTTGAAATGAAAACAAGATAAATCCAAAATGTAAAGGCCGAAGTGCCTAGCTAAACAAGATAGGAAACTTGATAGCAAAAGAATAACAAACTTGCAATGTAGATAAACTTAAAGATGGACAGAATCAATTGCTTTGAAGAAAAACTAAAAGTTGGCTGAAACAAGAGCAAGAGCAAGTGCAAGAATGGCAAACAAAATTAAAAGCTTTAAAGGTTTAGAAAGTGAATAAGAATTCTTGAAAGTGATTGAGAAGGCATGTAACTAAAATAGTTTGCTTGTAAAAAAAAAAAAAAGGTTTGCAAAAATATAAAATAAATTTTGTGTTGAAAGAACTTTAAAAACACAATAATGTACACTAGGTTGTCACCCTAGCCAATTGGAATGTAAATAAAACTACAAAACTAGAAAAAACTGAAACTACAAGAGAGAATAATGGAATAAGGGATGAATTACAAGTGAAATGCATGGCCTATTTATATTACAATGTTCAACCTAAGGGGAATAAACCTAGATAGTTTCATTCTACCTAAAACTTATTTGAATTTAAAATGTGATCTTGTATTTTGAATGAAGTTGGCCAAAAGTGTGAAACTTTTTGGTTGACTTGGAACTTGTGTAGTTAAATAGGACTCTTGGATTGATCCATTTGTACCACCCATACCTAGTGTCTTGATCAAGTTAAAATCTTTTGAAATTTGAATAGGAGATTTGGTTGCTTTTAAATTTAAATCCAAGATCTCTTGATTCTTTCATTTGACTTGCAACTCTTTTAAATTTGAAAGACTCTTTAAGCAAAAAGACTCTTTCTTTAGGCCTAACATATCACTAACATGCATTGGGCTTTTTAGTTTGGTTATACATGGGGTGCCAAAGTTATCACCTTTTGCATAGGTTGAAATTCCTTTTATGCATGGTCAAATGTCATCTACCAACTTTGCATGAAGTGCATGGTTCATGCATGGCTTTCTCTTCTCACCTTTGCATGGTTTACATGGATTTTGACTTTTATGTCCAAGTTGACTATTTCTTCATGCAAACTTGAAAATCAAGATTTTAACACATTAAGGCACAAAATTCATGGAAGTTTTCAAAATTTAAAGGCAAAAAAGGCTTAAGAAAAGCTATAAATTTCACAATCATCAATCCCAATTGGTAGACACGGTATTATTACTTTTGTTTACCAAAAAAACATTTCTCCCTTTCATTTTATTTGGATTTAAAGATGGTTCTTCCACTCTGTCAAACTTTCTCCATACATTCATTTCATGAAGAACAAAGAAAAATAGATAATTCATATTCGAAACCATGATATTATTACTTTCCTCTACCAAAAAAAGCATTCCTTGCTTTTTTTACTTGGTTTCAAAGTTGATCTTTCCATTTAGTCAAACTCCACCATTAAATATAAGTTCTTTTCATGAGAAACCAAGCAAAATAGATACTTCTCATTAGGATACCTGGTATTGTTGCTTTTGTTTCCTAAAAATAGCATTTCTCCCTTTCTTTTTGTTTGGTTTCAAAGTTGGTCCATCCACATGGTCAAACTTCATTCCAAGTAAAAATCTATGTTCTTTTCACAAAGAACCAAGCAAAATAGACAATTCCCATTGGGGTACATGATATTATTACTTTCATTTACAAAAATATGCATTTCTTCCTTTCGTTTTATTTGGTTTTAAAGTTGTTCCTTCCATTCGGTTAAACTTACTTCATTGTAAAAATCTATGTTCTTTTCCATGAAGAACTAATAAAAAGAGATAGTTCCCTTTGGGATAAAAGATATTGTCGGTTTCTTTTACCAAAAAAAAAAAAACCATTTCTCATTTTCATTTTATTTGGTTTAAAAGTTGGTCATTTAACTCGGTCAAACTTCCTCCATCATAAAAATATAAATTCTTTTCATGAAGTACCAAGCAAAATAGTTAGTTACCATTGGATACATGATGTTGTTGCTTTCATTTACCAAAAAAAAGCAATTTTGCTATTCATTTTCTTTGGTTTCAATGTTGGTCCTTCAATTCAATCAAGCTTCTTCTTTCGTGAAAATCTAAGTTCTTTACGTGAGGAACCAAGCAAAATATATATTTCTAATTGAGATACCTAATATTGTTGCTTTCGTTTATCATAACAATAAAATTTATAGTGTTTTCCTAGTCCATTTTAATTCAAAATTTTGAAAATTTTTTGGAAATTAGTACTTTTAATGTGTGAAACCTTGATTTTTAGGTTTGGTGTATGTAGACGTGAAAGCCATACAATTCATGCAAGATGGTGCAATATTCAACAAAGAGCAAGAATCATGCAATGTTTGGCCAAGCATTGGAGTCTATAGCCAAACAACTTAGACAAGAAAAGATCATGAAGAATTGGGTTAAAGAAGAGTTGTAGTTCCTAGGGGTGATAAAGGTTTTGTTCAAATCGAATTCAATTTAGTTTTTTCAGATGTTGCATAATATTATGAAAATTTAAAATCCAATCTCAATCTAAATCGAACCGTTATTCCATCTGAACCGAATCAAATTTTACAAGTTCGGTTCAGTTTATTGGCATTTAATTTTTAATTTTTATATATTATTTTAATATAAAATTTTAATATATTTAAGTAGATTTTGATATAAAATTATTACTTTTATTTTATAAAAATTTTAAATATATATAAAAACTAAGAAAAATATATAATTCAATTTGGTTCGATTTTTTTTTTTTGATTTTTCACCTCCTGATCCGAAATTTGATCCAACCCTAACATATACATTTAATATTTGAACCTGATTACAATTGAATAAGAAAAAATTGATCCGAATCAAATCAGACCCTGCGATTTCAAATTGGTTTTCAGATTTCTCAATTTTTTTCTCACCCTTAGTAGTTGCAAGAGGGCTCTTTGTTTATCTTAAAAGAGTATTACTCTAAGAAGAACACCTCAAAGAAGGATAAGGATAGAGCTATGATGCAATAAGGACTCTTGAATTTTAATCCGAAAGGGTTTGAATTAAAGATAAACAATTTAAGAAGATTACTCTTGGAATTTTGCTTTAGCCAAAACTCCATTTGAATTCAAGATAATGATGACATGACAAGACACATAAACATGAAGGACTAATCAAAGAATCCTATTCGACCACACAAGCTTCATCTCACCCTTAAAGACTCCCACATTTGGCCAACCTCTATCAAGATCAAGATAACATTGTAATCTCTTAAGTGTTTGAGAAAAAATAAGACTTTGTAAATCTTATCCCTCTATAAGCCAAAGATAAACTTATCCATCCATCACTTGTTCGTGATTGAGGCTGAATACTAGATCTAATAAAAAGGATTGAAAACTTGAAACAAGGAAGAGTTGAAAATTGGCCGAAATTTGTAATAGCATTAAAAATTTCTTATAGAAAACTGAAAATAGAATGGAAAAAAGAAGTGATTGTTGAAACTTGAAAACAATAAAACAATATTGCAAAATAGAAAGTAAAGAAGAAATGAAGCTTTTGAGAAAAGAATACTTGTATTAAAGAATTTAGAAAACAAAATTACATTGGCAAATCTATCACCTAAGCCAATAACAAAAACTAAGAGAAACTAAAGACTAAACAACTAAAGAAAGAAAAGAATAGAGAAAATAGGATAAAGGATTTTTTTACAAGTGAAGATACCTTACCTATTTATCGACATAGATTCAACCATGGGGGGATAGGATTATAAAAGGTTGAATTTAATTTAAATGCTAAATTATGAGGTTCATCTTCATCCTTAAGGAGCTTGGCCGATCATGGACTCTTCATGATTGAGAGGCTTGGTCGAATAAAGGTTTTGGAATACCATCTGGGTTGTTTGATCTTGCTTGGAGTCCATCATGCTTTAATCTCCTTGGTAGGTTCGGCTAAGGTTTTTGATCCAAACTCTTTCAATCCAAATAGCTAAAATACTTATCCATGTATAACTCTTTAAAGGGTAAGCAAAAGAGTCTTTCTTGCGCACAAATGCCTTTGGTTGAATCTATCTAGTGTCCATGTGAGCTTGAACTTCTTCATTTGAGTGTTATCTCCTCTAGCTGAATGTGATGATGAAATAAGAGTCCTTGTTTGCTTGAAATTGCATGAAATCCTCTTTGAATCTTGATTTAGCCAAATGGATATGTCCTAATGCAAATGAAATACTCCAAATGTACTTGTTATGACTTAGCCTAATGATGAAAGAATCATTTGATTATGCAAACTCTTCCTTTTGGCTGAATGGATCAAGTGTTTGAAGGCCAATAGGGTTTGGCTACATCGTTGCATTGCATGCCCAAAAATCAACTTTTCATATAGGCTTGCATGGACATTGGACTTCATGGTCTTAAGCCCTAAAGAATCAAGAAAACATCATTAAGGAACCAAAAATTGACCAAAATTTAAAATTTTGCACCTATTTTGACATGTAAATTCACTATATAATTAGGTACTATCATACCCCTACACTTGAATCTTTGCTTGTCCTTAAGCAAAACTCTCAAATCAACAATACTAAAAATCACTATACATGCTTGTAATGTCAAAAATTACATAAATTTTCATTCATGCACTATCACATAATACAAAGTTAATTATAAATGTAGATTCATAAAAAATTCTTTCAAAAAGCAAGCTTTCACTATCTTATAATTTCCATACATATGAACTTACTCCATCTTCAATACATACAGATAACTCAAGCACAAAGAATGTTCATCACATTTGAACTTAGAGATAGAATAAACTACATATGTTCACTTTCTACTTCCTTTTCCACTAATGTTAGACTTACATACTTGACTCAAGATCAAAAGGTCTTTAAGGCTTGTAATGTAAAACTTGGGTCAAAGTAAAAAAAAAGAAATTTTTAGGAAAATTCTCTGGGACTCGTGATTTTGAAAATTTGAGAAAATCTTAAACTTTTCTTTAAGACTTTAAGGCATCACTTTACTTTTTTCTTTTTTTTTGACTAGGCCATTTTTGGCATTATTGAGGCATTTCTTTGCTTTTCTTTTGCTTTTGCTAATACATTTTTTGCTTCTCCTTTCCTCCCAAATGAATAATAATGTCCAACAATATGTAAGCATTATGGGTTAGGTAAACACAAAAAAAGGGATAATAATCAAATAAAAGGCTTTTGGCTTATTATTAGGATAAAATAATAAAAAACAAAGGGATAATATATAAAAGGCTCAATACCAGGGATGCATTCTTAAAGGTGAATTTGAAAAAGGCTTAAATGGTCTAAAAAAATGCCTAGATCATCTTTAAAGTCAAATACAATCTAGAAATTTCACCTCGAGGGTTGAGTAGGTGAATTCTAAAGTAATATTCATATCTCCAAATCTACATGCAACTCAACATCTCAAAAAACTCTTCATAAGAATCATTATATTTCATAGAAAAAGAATAAAAACATATGCATAAAAACTATATCCAAAGAAAAACTTACTTAAGAATTCATTCCATTGCTTCACCATACTCATAATTATCCTTATATCATACTGAAGTCAATTTTTGAAAAGTTCATGGAAAATTAACTAAGCTTGCATGATAATGAAATCTAGTATGCTAATTTGGTTTGAAAAAATTGTGAGCAAAATAATTAAATTCAAAAAACATGTTTAGAAAGCATTTCTCCCCCTACACTTACTTTAAATAATACTTCAAAACAAATCAATTAAGCTTGTAGGAGAAAGAAATACTCCCCTAAGATTTTGTTTGAAGGCTAAATCATCTTTTGTATTAGGCATTTCCTTGTTTTCCTTTCATAGCTACAAAACTAAAAAAAATATAAAAATAAAAAATCAGAGGATACCTATCCTAAAAAGAAAACAAAACAAAAACAATTAAAATAAAACTTGGGTTACCTTCCAAGTAATGCTAGTTCTAGTTAAGCTTGACCATATCTTTTTCTAGAAGGGTTACATGATTACCTCACACTCTAAAATCTATCCACTTAATTGTCTTTCTTCTTACCACATATTCATCAATAAGCACTAATTGGCAATGGGGCTCAATTATTATGGTGAAATTTCTTACCTCTATCAATGTCTTTAGTATAACTAGACTATGATAGGTAGGCATTAGTTTAAGTACCAGTGGAAAAGGTACAATCATAGAAACTATAAGGTTGGTCTCTAAGTCTAAAAGGTTCTTCCATGGTTGGTTTAATATGAGGAAGTGCATTGGGTAATGTGTCTTTCTTTTCATTGGGCTAATGAGGGGTGTTTCTAAAAATTCAAGCATATTTTCATCTAAACAACCCTTAACAACAAGTTGCTCCACCTTAGTCAATTCCAAATCATGATCTTCATAAGGTTAAAGAATTAGTAAGGGTGAACTGTAAGGCTCAAACTTAACTTTAGTGGAACTAATGCTATATTCTTCAAAAATGTTCGATCTTAAAGCCAATTCTACTTTTATTATCTTAGAATGATCTTCCATTTCCACCACTTCTTTATCTTCCATCCTAACAGGTGTTGGCATCATAATAGGTGTCTCATCATCTTTATCATTTTTTTTTCCTTGGGATCTTTTTCTTAGTGGTCATTCTCAGTCACATACTTTTCTTCCATATCCTTATAGTTGTCTTCTACCTCAAGTTCTATACTTTTCAAGATTGCTCTTGCAACTAGGATGAGTTTTTCATCCTCCATTGTAGAATCCATATATTCATCCTCATCTTCATTCTCTTGAACTTTTTCCTCATCGGGTACTTTCACAATAATAGGTAGATTCACCACTACAAGCTCATCTATCAAGTTATCCTCATCTTTAGAAAAATAGGTCTCTTTTTCCCCAGAGGAGTATGTATCATGACATGCTTCCTTGCCTTGTTTCTTAGAGTTGGACTCGATATTACTAGGCAAGGTTCCTAAGGTTAAGCAAGGTCTTTAAGGGTCTATTGGCTATAGCTTGAGCTAGTTGACCTATTTGGATTTCAAGGTTTTTAATTGATATAGCTCAGCTTTGTATGGTTATAGTTATTTGCTTGCTTCAATTAGGTCAACATATCTTCAAAACTTCACTTTTTTTCTTGGGATGGATTATATAGTTGAAGAAAGTGAGGATATATAAGGGTATACATAGATGATGGCTCTTAACTATGTTCCTATGGGTAACTAGGATGAGTATCCTAACCTTGACTGTAAGTGTTTAAGTAATAGTAGGATTGGTTGTATTAACACCTATCACTAAAGTATTCCATATCACTGACATGAAAATTATCAAATAGGCTTTGGTCTAAATGCACATGACTATGATTACGACTTTTTTCAAGTGTATCTACCTTTTCAGTTGAAGATGCTAACTATGAGGTTATGGCTATGAAGGGGGTCTTTATCATACTTTTCATTAGTGTTCAATGGTCTAGGACTTTGTAATGGAAATTGGATGTGGGAATAATCAAACAATGGATCAGCATAGTCCCTAAAGGTTCTGCCCTCACTACAATAAAGATCTGATATAACAAAAAATAAAAAGAGACACATTAGAGCAAATAAAAGTAACAAGTGTTTAGATTACAAAAGAGTAAAGAATCCTTATTGATATTGAATTGAACACCGCTATGATCCATGGCAATGGCACTAAAAACTTGATTGCCTATTTTCGTAATGTTTGTAAGTGTATAAATCGAATCAAGTAATAAAGTGATAAGTATTAGGGAATTGAATTGGATGTAGTCTTTAGAAATCTTGTTGAAGTCTTTTTGCAAACTTGAATTGGTTATTGATCTTTCTACAATTCATGGGACAATTATGTGTATGATTAGAGTCTAGGTGTAATAAAGATATAGGTCTAATGTTACTATTAAATATGATGAGCATTTGAGGGTGGAATAATAATGTTATAATGCTTGGGCATAAATCTAAATTGTAATATTTCAAATTATCAATAAAATAAAGAATTTTACTTAGGAAATGCATTATAGTAGTATTTATTATATTTTTGTATATAGAAGCATCTTTTTGGTTAAAGAACCAAAGGATATATTGCAAATAAAGTTTTAGCGATAAAAAATAAGGTAATATTTAGTTTCTCTAGTTTAGTTAAAATGGAAATTATTTTTAGTGATAGGATTATCATATTAGAAATGGAATTTTTCATCACTAATGGTCAAATCATTACCGACGGAAAGCTTTTTAGTGATGAAATGGTTTTACTGACTTATCACTTTCCAATGGAGTTTTAATGCCAAAATTTCCATCACTACAACTCATTTTTGTTTGTAAAAAACTTTTAGCAACATAATCTTCATCATTAAAAGCCTTTTTTTGTGATTTGGACTCTAATGATGATCCACACAGCAACTCTTGTTGAAACTATTATAAGGAAAGATTCTAATCTCGTGCTAGCCAGTGTTTGATTACAAAAATAAAAAAAGAATTGATTGGTGATTTTTGCAAGTGCACATATTGTTCAAGTAATAATAGTGACCGAAATCAGATATCATCCTATAAGGATCAGTGAAGATATCCTAGCTAATTACCTATTATTAACATACCTTCACTATATTTAATTCTCTTAAATAGTGTAGGCACTACTAAGCTAATCATGAAAATAAACCATAAGCAGAAAAATAAAGTGTATAAACCATAACTAAACTAAGCATATGTAAACAAAGCATGAGTAGAAATATAAACTATCATTGGGTAGTTTTAAGGAATGGCTAAATATAAGAAAGATCTAAAATAAACCAAAAGCTTTGTAAAAGAATGAATGTTTGGCTAATTACGATGAAAACATCAAACTAGAATCTTGAATGCTTGTAAAGAAAAAGAGAAGTTGTGTATAAATAGTAATTAAAGAAAGCTTTGAACAAGAAAATGTAAAGAGAAATTATATTAAAGAAAACTTTAAGAAAACAAGATTGTTATGGCTAGTCGATCACCCTAGCCAAACTAAAGATAACTACAAAGAAACTTTAAGAAAACCAAAACAATAAGAGAAAAAGGGAGAAGAGATGTGAGATATGAGATGTGAGATTGAATGTTTTACAGGTGAAAAGAGCCAACAAGTTTATAGCCATAGGTTCAACCAAGAGGGGATAAAATTACAAAGTCCTACTCTAGTTCTAACTCTTAAAAAATTAAATATTATCTTCAACTTGAAAGTAGTTTGATCGAAAATGAAGTTTTCAAGGATGAATGTGTTGGCCAAATGGAACTCTTGGATTTGTCTTCAAAGCATAAGTGTCATTCCATGTCATCTTTTTGTAATCTTGAATGGGAGTTTTGGCTAAGGTTGAATATCCAAGACACATCTTCAGTTATTTATCTTGAAATCAAATACATATTTGGCCAAGGCATATCCAAAACTATGTTCTTGATATGGTTGGATTAAGTTCAAACTCTTGAGAATCTTTAAAGTCCATCAATAAAAACTATAGCCTTTATCTTTTATAAGGTGCCCATCTTTGAATAAAAAGTCTTTTAAATTGATTAAAGAGTCCTTGTGTATATATAACTCTTCAACAGCTGAATGGATGTAGAATTCTTATAATAGTTTAGTTCAACTAAATTCCTTCATGAATGGCCGAATATTACTTGGGTTTGTGTTTTGGCCAAATATTGCATGGCTTGCATGGATTTCACATTCCAAGGTACCAAACCCTAAAAATCAAGAATTCACACATTAAAAGTACCAAATTCAAGCAAATTTTCAAAATTTTGAACTAGAACAAATTTGTAAAACACTATAAATTTTATAATCATCACACCCCCACACTTAACTTTTTGCTTGTTCACAAGCAAAATCCTCAAATTAATTAAGCTAATCAATCAAAATAGATTGACACAAAATCAAAGTTTCACAAGTTATCAATCCTGCACTATAGCATAATATAAAGATAGTTATGAATATAATTAGATAAGAAACTTATTCAAAAGTAAGCTCTCAATTTCATCCAACTTTCATACATGTGAAGCAGTACATACAATCTAAGCAAAAAGTATGCAATTTATGCTGTTACATATCAACTCAAAGATAAAGCAAACTTCATATGTTTACTTTCCTCATTCCCTCCCCAATCTTATATACTTAACTTAAGATAAATAGGTTTTTATAAGCTTATTATGCAAAGCTTGGGTTAAGGTAGGAAAAATGATGTTTTAGGCTTAGAACCCTTTTTGCCTACTTTTCAAACTTTTCTTGGATTTGAGAACTTTTGACACTTTTACATGGTTGAGGCATCTTTATTTTGATTTTTTTTTAAATAACTATGTTTTCATTTAGAACTACAAGTGCATAACCCGGACAAGTAGTATAAGTGATCTTTCAGTTAGAATGTTGATTCCATAAAGATTAGGTAAAGATTGCTTAAGCTAAGTACATGTTATCACCTTACTATTACTAAAGTTAGCTTAACAAGATAGGCATAGAATCAAATTATCTACAAAAATAAAATTGAGTAATGCATCAAACATGTTAAACTAAGTAAATGAGAATATGAACAAGAGCAAAAGGGAAATGAATGCTATAAAATGTAAAATGCAGTAACTAAACTAAATGAAATCATATTTAAAATGAAAATTAAGAACTAAAATCACAAAATTCAATTAACTAGCCTAAACCAAAACTAGAAGGAAAATCATGAAAACCGTAACTAAATGAACATTGCAAATTGTTATGCACAAACTAGACTAATCTAAATGTCAACAAAATACATGAAACCAAACTCAAAATTGCATAAACAAGTAGAGCTTTAAAGTGCAAACAAGTTGAAGTTTAAATGTGAAACAAAAATTGCAACACTCAAAGTTTAAAGGAAAACTAAGAATGAAGAAACTAAACTTGAAAAATTGAGAATTATTACTAGAAAATTTGACTAAATTCAAATGAAACTAAATGAAAATGAAATGGATATGGATATGGATATAACACTAAAAGAATTTTATGTAATCTTGATTTGAAGAACAACACTAAACAAAATTGCAAGAAAATGTAAAAAAAAAACAAGTAAACCAAAGTAGTTTTTTTTTTTTTTTTGCAAAGTTTTTGCAAAGCTGGAAATCAAACTTGTAGCTACTGTTTTGCATTAAAATTGAACATGATCAATTGAGAAAAAGCTAGAATTTCAAAGTTCTATCAAAGGACAACATGAGAAATCACTTTGAAATAGAAAAAATCAAAGGAAATCTACACAAACTCAATTGAAGAACCAATGAAACTGAAACTAGTAGTTATCTTATAACTTGAACTTGAACCAACTCTTCTAGATCTAAATGATACAAAAAAAAATGCACATGAACTAGAACTGAAGAGATTAGTTAAAAAACTAAAATGAAAACTGATTTGAAGAATAAGAAAAATACAAAAATTAACTAGAAACAACTAAAACAATACAAGAAATTGAAACCATAACTCATTGAGTTAGCACAAAAAAAAAGATCTATAGCTTTAAAAATGTACTTAAACTAAGCTAAGGAATGATCAATCAACAAGTTTACTTCAAAATCAAACAAAGAAACTATAGTAAAATGAAGCAAATCCAGCTCAACAAACTAGCATCTTAAGATATATGCAAAGTAGAGGTAAACAGAACAACTTCAACAAAAAAAAAAATCCAAATACCCATAAAAAACATGAAATAAATTGCAAAAAAAAAAGAAAAGAAGCAAGACAACAAGTAAATCTAAGAGATCAAAGGTTGAAAGAAATAAAAAATTCATCAAGAGGAGAGAAGAATCACGCTCAAGCTTGGATCGCTTGAACTAGATTGTACCTCCTCCAGTTTCAAATAAAACTTGCAACAATTAACCAAATTTACTGGGAGTGAATTGGCACTGATTTTATAATATGTTAAAGCAATGAACTATAAAACAATGAAAAAAAATTGGAGTGAAAACAAGTACAAAATAATTGAGTTTTGAAGAAAACATTGCAACTAGGTCAAGTGCAAAAATGCAAAAACAAAATTGAGATTAACTTGAAGATTTGAGCCAGAAATCAATATAATTTGTGAATTTCATTGCCAAAATTATAAAGAGCACTAAAAAATACTTTAGGAAATGTAAAATTACAATCAAAATCAATAGAGAAACATAGAAATCAAGGGCTATTTTGCAAGTAAGAAAGTAAAATACAGTAAAGGAAAATGCCAAATCTAAAGAACAAGAAAATTAAATCCTAAGTTAAAGTCTCTCTAAAATGGTAGGCTCCCCTTCTATCTATAGGCAAGTAAGTGCTGAATTAAGCCTAAAAAATCTCTCCAAAATATCTAGAAATGAGAGATCTTCTAGAGACTTTTTGGCTCATTCTTTCATCTTTATGCATGACTGGTTGTGTTTCTTTGTTCTTCTTTTGGTTGCAAGCCTTCCTTTCATATGTTTTATCACCCACAAAAGTCCAAGTTATAACCAATAGAAGATTTCCATATTTCCATGTCAACAGCCCCATTTGGCCTTCTTTAATCACCAAAGGTTGGTGCCAAACAAATGGTTGCATGAGCCATGCACTCCAACAGCAAGCTTTCTCTTTCCTTCTATTTTGATGCCAACTTTATGCTTTTATTTTGCTACAAAATTCAATCCAAAAAATGAGTACATTTTTCATTAAAAATTGTTAGAAAATTTTTGGAAATAAACTTAAAAAATTTATAAAAAAAAATCAAGAAACTCCTTTAAAAGATAATAGTAGCTTAATGATACTAGTTTTGGCCATTTGCACAATTTGCACCAAAAATCCTCCAAAATGTATCCAAATTGATCAAAATTCCTCATTTTCTCCTTTTTTACTGACAAATGAGAAAAATGTGCATATAAGAGTATTTTTGCCATAAATCTCAAGGAATAAGCCAAAATATAAGGAAATTTGTACTAAAATTGAATATGGAAATACTAAAATTTTAGTGAAATCAAATTCCTAGACTTAAGCTTTTGCTTGTCCTCTGTAGACACCTAATTTTATCTAGGCAAAATCTCAGCCATTTATGAAGTGTTTAAAATCCACCCCATTTCAGATCCAACATTCTATAAGACAAAATTCTAAAATCAAAATTTAGACCAATTTGACCTAAATACCCAAAGTCAAAACTAATTAAATCTGATCAAACTTAGTCAATAAAGTCAAAATTAATAAAAAAAAGTCAAAATTGAACAAAACTTGATTAAAATGGATAGAACCCTGATCAATCAAAATTTATAACCATATTGAAATCAATTTGGTGTAAAATTGAAATTTGAGAGTTTTAAAGAATTAAAAAGTTCGATTGTACTTCAAGAAGTATAAAATAACCAAATGCCCTTAAGCATATTTTCATAATTTGACTTTCTCAAAGTCAAATTTTTTAAAAAAATTTCATATGTTAATTTAATTTTTTTAATGATTTTTTATGCGTTGAAAACCAATATCACTCTTGTGAGGTGTGAATTACCAAAATGCCCATTAAGTGTATTTTCATATTTTGACCTTCTCAAGATCAAAATTTCACGAAATGCTCTATATCATGATTTCATATTATTTGATAATTTTTAGAATTTTGAAAACCTTGTTGCACATCAGATCATAATTTTATAATATTTGATGATTTTTTATGCATTTGAATTCACAGCAATACCTCAGGAGGTGTGAAATTTCCAATATACCCCTCAGGGGTAATTTCATAATTTGACCTTCCTAAGGTCAGATTTTTACAAAAATTTTCATATCTCAATTTCATAATATTTCATAATTTTTGGTGCTTTAAGACCACAAAAACGACCATTGGAACATTGATTTCTAAAAAAATGGCCTAAATACCATAAACTTTGTATTAAAGGCAAAATGATCCTTTCACTTGTGTTAATGGCTGTAAAAATCCAACTTTTGTAGTGAACAATGTGGACCATTGGATCTCATGAGGAATCTTGATCCAATGGCTAAAGTTTGCTCATTGGATTAAAAGCAAGGGGGAAATTTTAACTTTTAGATGATGTTTTGATCTTATGGCCATAACTCAATCTTCAAAGATATTTTCCACCATTTTCTACAATTCAGGGGGGACGTTTTTGCTACATGAACTAGAGGGCTAGAGACATGAAATAGAGGAAAAAAATCTTGGAAAAAAAATCCTTGTGAAAAAAGCTTGAAGGTATTCTTTCTTTGTCATCCATTTTGCATTTTTTTTTTGCATCCCCATCACATTTTCCATACCATTTTCATATTGTTTCTTCCCATTTTCTTTGATTTCTCAAAACGTTTCAGTTTATCTTTTGTTTGTTCAAAACTTGAACCAACTTCATCCAATTAAACAATAATTGGATTGAAGCCAAATTCAAATGACCTAAAACCACAAATCCACCATAGAAAAACAAGTTAGAAGTTTGGCCATGGTGTGCTCTTGTTTGGCCAAACGTGCTATTGGCCTTCTTTGATATTTTGTTGCTTCAAAAGGTAGCTTATGATGCTTAAATGATGAATATATTGTTGTTTAGAATGATTTTTGGTTAGTTGGAAGTATATGCTGTTGTTTGGTTATTATTCTTGTTCTCATGATTTCTTTGCCATTCTTGGATCATTATATGTTTGTTGATATTGTTTTAGCATTATAAATCCTTTCATGAGGTATGTTTCAAGTGACTAATAATTGTTTGGATGAAGTAGGATGGAAAAATGCTTGGGAAGTATGATACACAGGTTTTAGCCATGGGGTGTTTATGGTTGGCTGAACCATACTTGTTGTTTTATGAATATTTAATGTTTTAATTATTGCATTTGACTATGTTTTTATGATGTTTAGTAACTTTTTAACATGTTTGAACAAAAGTTTCATTAAAAGAAATGTTGTTTAATGGTTGTTGTTAGTGGAATTTTGAAGTTGTTTGGTTGAGGTGAATGATGAACAATGGTGGAACATTCAAACCATATTCAAAATTTTTTATGTTTGATCCATTTTGGTCTTGAATTTTCATGCATTACATGGTTGTGATATTAAGTTTGAAAATACTTTAGTAATCATTTTTCAAGGTCATGCATTTATTATGGCATTGTTGTAATTTACATTTATTTCATGTCCATTTTGATAAAACCCCAAAAAGAAAATTTTGAAACTCCAAACTTGAAAACCCAAATCCCATGAAACCCTAAACCCTAAATCCTAAAAACTGTAGTTCTCAAACCCTAAGACCAAACCCTAAACCTTAAACTTCAAACCTTAAATCAAAACTCTAAAATAAAAACCTAACCCTAAACCTGAACCCTAAACACTAGCCCTATACCTTAAACCCTAAACTAGACACCAAACCAACCCAAACCCTAAAACCAATCCCCAAACCCTAAATTAATCATGCATTTGCATTTTATCTTGTCATCACATGCATTTTTATATGATCATGCATTTATATTTTGTCATTCATATTACATTGTCATGCATTCATCATATTTTATTATGTTCATGCATCTCATGCATTTGTTTTCAAAAATTAGTTTTCAAAGTAAAATGTTTTAAAATAAGATAATACCTCAAGTATATATAGCCATCGAGATCTTGCCTAACTATAAGGGGACTCTCGATGATTATTATTTATGAGAGTTGCTATCTTGGTTTTGTGAGGCAATTTGAAAACCCTTAAATTAAAGATAATTTTGAAACTCTACCTAATTATAGGAGAGTGAAAGAAATGTTTCAATATTTAAAGTGTTTTATTCTAGATCCAAAGTAAAAAATGTTTAAAATTTGATTTCAAGTTGCTTTAAAGAAATGAAAAGAAAAAAAGGAATTAATATTTAACATAAAGTAAAATAGGACCATTTGAATCAAAATTAAGGGATAACATACAATCAATGGGTACCGTCTTCGAGGGTGTTGTGAGAGTGCTAATCTTTTCCTATCGTAATCGACTCCTGAACTCAGCTCTAATTTTGCAGACTGTAAATTTGTTCTTTTCCTAAAACTTTTAAACCTATTTTAAAATTTTTTATTAAAATGACAAAATTTTTTTGGTGGCTAATCACACCCTAAAAAAGATTGGTGATGACTCCTTATTTTGTTTTCAACAAGAATATTTTTTAACCCCCATTGTCCAAATTTTCCCATTCATTCAGGTCAGCTCACCCCCGCATTACAAGATGATACAATAGCTTGGCGACTCCACTAGTGATACATTTTAAGAGTTAGGCCAGATATCGATTGCATGTTATCCTTTATCTTGGTTTAATGGTCCTAATTAGCGTTTAATCATAATTCCTTGATTTTAATATTCTTGTCTTCTTAAAAAGTGAAAAATTTGAAAAAAAATTAAAAAATCAATAAAAAACTAAAAAAATTAAAAAATGTTTTAATTTTAACTTTTTTTTTCCTAAAAAATATGTGAAAATGGAAAAAAATGAAAAAATTCAAAGAAAGAAAAAAAAAAGGGTCTTTTTTACATTTCATGTATATCCTTAATTATGTCATTTCATGCATATTTTAATTATTTCATTTCATGCATATTTTAATTATGTCATTTATTATATATTGTTGTTCTTTATTTTGTTCTTAATATTTGTTGGGCATTTAGGATAGGGGTAGTTTAGGAAAATGTCAAAGGTTTGTTTGTTCCTTTGCATGCATTCACATTTGCATTGCATGTATAAGCTCTATACCCGGGCTCTAACCTTATTTAGGAGGAAGTAAAGTATTTATGATCTCGTGAGGTGTAAACCTCCGTAATGGCTAGTGAAACACTTTTACTCAGATTGAACCCTTTTTGTTCGTAGCCTGTAATGAGTGAAGATTGATGTGCCATATTAATCTATAATGAATGATGATGTGAAGAATAATTTGAGACCCTTTAAATGCATCAATTCCCTAACCCAGCATATAATGAACTTTAGGGTGCCAGCCCTAGGTAGAGCCGTGCCACATATTTTCCATAGTAATTATCTTGAATAACTCACACGAAAGACCACCCTTCACTTTTTTTTTTTAATTTGATAGTTTGTATTATTTTTTTTAATAAAAAGGAAAAGAAAAGAATCATTAGGAAAAACAATCCTTGATGTTTAAAAAGAGAGAGAGAGAGAGAGAGAGAGAGAGAGAAATAGAAAAAAAGAAAAAAATTCTAGTAAAACTTCATCTTTCATTTAGTTCAATTCATTTTATTTGTCCAAAATTAGCAAAAAAAAAAAAGAATGAATGGTTCTTCTTAGGTTATTTGTTTATACGCTTAATAATAAAAGTTAGAAATGAAAAAAAAATCTATGAATTTTAGTCAATTTTGTGTGATTCTTTTTGTGTTCTTAAATTTTTCCTTGTTCTAAAAAAATAAAAAATAAAACAACAAAAATGGAAAAAGAAAAAAAAACTTTGAATTCTAGTAATTCTATATGATTTCATTTCATGTATGTTTTTCAAATTTTTCATCTTTCTAAAAAAAAAAAAGGCTTTATGTTTGTATTTGATTCTTTCATACATTTTTGTCATGACTAAGATAATACATGTACCTCATCTTATGCACATCATAATAGGATTATACATGCATTCCATCCCATCCACATCAATAGATAGCATATACACTCCACCTTGTTGCATATCTTAAGTAGTGTCAACCTCATTAGGTCAACATAACGCATACATTGCATTCCATGTAGACATATCTTATGCATATAATATGTTAGTGCATTTCATATAAGTATGTTGCATTAGTCATAGGTATACATCTCATCACTCATGTAATATGTCATCGCATGTCATGCATTTGGATTCATGAATGATAGGTTTTTTAAAGCATGCATTGTACAAATTGCACTTCATGTGAACATATATCACCACCCCTATAACATTACACCTTTTGTTCTCATATAATATATCATTACATTTCATACATATGGATTCATGAATAATAGGATTTTATAAAACATGTATTGCATTTCATATCCCATTACTCTTGCAACAGGACATTGCATTGCATTGCATATTTTGAGTAATGTGATTTTTATCATTTGGGCATTATACATAAAAAGATCCATTATCTTAGGCATTTTGGTATTTCATGACATCTTCATCATATTCATGCATTCATAAACTTGTTATGTGTGTCATGTAAGTTATAAATTGTTTATGGCATTCATTTAAGAGTAATAGCATAGACTTTTTGGTCTAAATCCTAAAATAAAATGTCTATCTTGGTTGATATCAGAAGAGGAAAAAAAAGGAGATCAATTGGAGGCAAGGATCAATGCATTGGAATTGAATTAAGAAAAACTTGGATATAAGTTTCGAGAGATAAAGCAATAGATCACTCAAGGGGAAACCTTTAAAGAAGCCGACCTAAATAAAAAAAGGGATTTAAGGGGTTTTCTTTTTAACAAATAAAACTTGATTTGCATAACATACATAATTTGTTTGAACTCATTATTTTTCATGCCAGCTAAGGACAAGGAATGGTGATTGTAAGTATACTTTTGTCAAACCTTCAAAGTGAAGAGATTTTTTAAAAGTTTTACCTAAATATTCGAGGATTTTTAGACTATTTCTTAAGGCTAATAATAAAATTCAAGTCATGCCCTTTTGACTTTGGGTAATTAATAAAAGATTCAAAGGTTAGCACATCCTCAAAATCATGGAAAATGAAAATGCAAGTCAGGTAGGTAGAATGGAAAGGGCTTAAGAAGAGATCAAGAAAATAGTTATAGAAATGCAACTGAATATGGATACACAGTTGGCAGAATTGAAATAGATGTTAGCAGGTTTGACAAAAGGAAAAATGGATTATTGAAATGCACAACACTAAAGAGGAAACAATTGTTAAAGAACCATTGTATCCATTTAAGTTCACATATCCATATGTTTAAAACCTCTATATGCCATAGGCACCCCTAAAATCCATTAACGTTATACTGGCACTTTTGCCAAGTTTTCCTCAATTTAGATAAATGTTAATCCTGAGCCTAATCCTTATGACCACATTACTATGCCTAATTTGGATTATTGTAAAGAATGGAACAAAATAAAAAGGCGGTTAGATCTGTCAGGAGATATAGTGATAAAGGATAAATATTACCTATTGGAAGAAAGACTAAAGGCAATTGAAAGCCATGATATATACGGGAGTCTTAATGCCAATGAACCAAGTCTAGTGCTTGATCTTGTCATTCTATCAAAATTTAAAGCCCCATATTTTGAAAAATATGTTAGAAAAAAATGCCCCTCTACACACATCACCATGTATTGCTGGAAGATGATAGGCCATACTTATGATGATAAGTTGTTGATCTATTCTTCTCAAGATAGTCTCACTGAATCTATAACAAAATGGTATACCCAGTTAGATCGAAGTAAGATTTACTCTAGAAAAGATCTAGCTAGAGCCTTTATAACACAATATAAACATGTGTCAGATATGGCACAAGATATGTTGACCTTGTAAAATATAGAGAAGAGGTTGATCGAAATGTTCAAAGAGTATGCACACAGAGGGAGAGACATGACAGCCCAAATACAACCACCCCTAATAGAGAAAGAAATTAATGTACTGTTTGTCAATTCCTTGAACACTCCCTATTACAAAAAATGATTAGAAATGTCTCCAAAAACCTTGTTGACATAGTGAGTTTCAGGGAAATGATAGAAAATACAATTAAGAGTGGAATGATTAAGTTGAAAGATGCGACGATGTTGAAGAGGGTAGTAACTGGAAAAGAACCTAAAAGAGGTGCAAGCAGCCATAATGGAGAAAGCATCTATTGAAGACCTTCATATTGTATATTAGCCTACTTCTTAGCCATAAACAATATCTCTCAAAGTCCATACTTTGCAAACCAAACCAGCATTTGGGCTTTCAAACTACTCTCCATCCTCAAATGACCACTCATAATCTTGTCCTTACACTTAAGCCTACCATTAGAACTAAAAAAAAGTCCAAGAAAAACTTCTAATCCCAATTTTTCACCTTTTAACTTTACTAGTAGAAAGTTGATACCTCATTCCTATGCCTTAGAAAACAACACTAAAACCATCAACAATGAGTTATGATTCTAATGGCAAATGTGATTATCATATGGGAGTAATTGACCACTCAACTGAAAAATGCAAACAGTTGAAGGAAAATATTAAAGATCTTATCTAGAAGGGCACCTTGACCTTAAAGCTTATGAAACAGTGAAAGTTGATTTTATCCAGTCACAAAATATGAAAAGTTGTAATATGAAAGGAAGTTGTAAAGTTTGAAAGATTAGGGTAGGATGATTTTTGTTTGAACCATTGACCTTTTATTTTGTATATGACATGCATATAGTGTCCTTAAGAGTTACTTGGATTAATCTTGTTAGAATTTATTTTGTAAAAATGAATGCTTTGGAGTTTTTCTATGAAATTTGCTTGTATGCAAATGTTTGGAAAAAGCCCCATATTATTAATTTCTAAAATTAGAAAAAAAAAACCAAAAAGTGCCTTGAAAGAAAAAAAAGAGAAAGAAAAGAAAAAGAAAAAAAAAGAGAAAGTTTTCTTTGTAACAAAAAATGGAAGGAGTCTCAAAAGAGTTGGCAATCTTTATTAGAAATAAACCTACAAAATACCTTCACACCCTTTACAAACACTCTCATGTCCTAAATCACTTAAATGATTTCACTTGCCAACCATGATCCTTCAAGAGACAAGAACCTGAATTTTTTAATCTTGCCTTAACAATACTATGACATCAAAGTGTGATAATCTTTTCCTAGGCAATGAACAATGGGACAACCAATTTCAAAACAAAAGGGAAAATTGAGATTTCTAGAAGATCAGGCAAACACAAATTTTTTTTTAAGAATTTGAATATGGTAATTTGATAAATATCAAGGCTTTTTCAAAAAGAAAAAAAAAAGCCACCAAAGCCCTTTCGAACAACGACAAACATGCCAACATTTCACTCATCTACCCCCAAAATTGTCCTTGTCTAGTATCCTAGGGGCACCTTGACCAAAAATAATGTCCTCATTGCCTCTAAGACGACTTGAATTCCAATCAACTCATCCTTTGTTATGGAGTGACATGGACTTCTTTGACACTTTAAACAATTCCATTCCACATAATCCTTTTTCTAACATTTACCTTCATTAGGGTTGGCTTGTCAAAGCATCATATTTTTCTTGAATGGTGATAAGGGGCATACAAAAGAGAGAGAGAGAGAGAATAAAAAAGAGAAAAAATTTTGGTTATGATATCATACACTCAAGACATTCAAATAAATCCAAAAAAAAAAAGATCTCAACAAATTCATGAAAAAAACCAATGAGAGAAAACTAGATAGTTCCAAAAAAAAAAAAAAGAAACCTTCTTTCAAACCTTTTTTCCTAAAAGAATTACTTTCCAAAAAGAATTGCTTTCCAAATTTAAGTAACTGCACTTGAGATGATAACTGGCCATATTTCATTATCCTTTCACAAATACAAAAATTTATCCTTTCTTACCCTTTTTGAGCTTGATAAGATTCTTTCTAAATAAACCTTGACCAAGGATCACCCTCTACACTAGGGTGGCGGAAAAGGATGCATTTAGGGGGTTTAAGAGTGGTAATGTCTAAGAAAAGATTTTGTATGTTGGAGGTAAAATGCCTAATGAAAGGTTCCAATGTTTTGAATTTGCTCCAATGAAAAAAAAATGAAAAAAAAAAGCAAAAAAGTATTGATGAAAATGTAAGAAAAAGGAAAGAAATGTAGAAAAGAAAAAAAAGAGGGGAAGAAACAAAAGAAAAAGAAGAAAAAGAATAAAATGAATGATTGAGTGGAAGGCATGGGAAAATAAAAGGACATATGCCCCAAAGTGAATCCTTTAAAAAAATGATCATTGGTTTAATCACTCTTAAACACTTATTTTGGGCCTATTTATTCTTTTCTTTGACAACCTTGAACTTTGGTTTGCGTTATGTGCCAACAAAAATTTATATTGGATTACGCACGGGTGCTTAAAATTGAAAGTCCTTTTTTTTAGGAATGGCCATTAAACTTATGACCCTTTTCATCTCCATTTATTAATTAATTACCATTTGTATCATTAGTTCATTTTCAATAATTCTGAATTCTTGGGTGCATGGTGTGATAATCAAAAAAGGAAAATGAAGAAAAAAGAAAAGATAAATGTGGCTCTAAGGTGAAAACCCTACAAAAAGGTAGTTTAGAGCAAATCTTGAAGCCTTGTTAAGCAAAATAGATGCTAACCAAAAGCAGCCTAGAACTTATTAAAAAATGTGAAGAGATCCAAGTCCCAAAAAATTTTGTAATGCAAAAAGAGGGATTGATTTTGAAAATTTGAACCTTTATTTCCTCATCCCTAAAAGACTATCCAAAACTTAAGCCCATCATAATTGACCTTGACATCTATTAAAATACAACATTCAGATACTAAAGAAAGTGTTAAACCTATTTGGTTTCATAGGATTCAAGCTTTAAAGAAAATTTTGTGTCTCATTTGTAAGCCTAGATGGAAAAGTATGCACTCATTTTATTCGCTTCAAATAGTAAAATCCCTTTAAATTAATTGAAGACCTCACATGCTGAACCATCCAACCCATTTGAAAAAAAAATTCATCACTTATTTCATTTTTAATATGGAGTGCCAATTTTCAAGAGACTCCAAAAGCCACATCTATTCAAATATTCCATTCTTTATTATAAAGGAATTTAATTATGTGGGAAAAATTTTATTGAATTTTTTGAAACTTTTTTTAATAACCAATCACACATTTTGTGAAAAATAAGGAAATCATGTTTGGTAAAAAAAAATTATTGGACTATGAGAACCTTTAGACTTGTTTGTATTCAAGAAAGAAAAAAGTTTTTTTTATGGAATAATTAATGTTGTTGAAAAAAATAATAGAAGAAATAAAGAAAAAAGTTTTTAAGAATGACAGTGCGTTTTCTTGTTAAGTTTAAACACATGTTGTATATTGAGTGTTGTATGTTGCATGATTGTATGAAAGCTTGTTGAAAGTGAAAGGAAAATCAAAAGCTTGTTGGAAAAATAAAGAAAACAAAAATTGGTAAAGAGACCATGAGGAAGATGGGTGAAGGAACAAAGAAAAGGACATGAGAAAAAGGTAAAGGATATGCGAAAAAGGAAAAAGAGACCATTTCGCAAGGAAATTGAAATGATAAAAAGAAATCAATAGAAATGAAATCTAAAAAATAAAAATTCTTAGCATTTGCATCTTTATGTAGACACCAGCATCATGTAAAAAGAGTGTACATTTCCATCATGGTAAGGATTTTTGCATTTATTGCCTCATATTTGTATTATAAAAAAGGTCTTTACATCCATATCATTGCTAAGGCATAAATTTGCATTCGTATGGATCATTTGCATCAGGAAAAGACATTTGCATAATTGTATAAAGCATTTTATTTTCACCTTTGCAAGAAGTAGAAAACTTGTAGTTGCATAATGATTTCAATCGCCTTTTACATCATGGTTATGTTTACCAAATTTAAATGGTAAAACAAGAAAAAAGAAATTTGTTCTTTGAACTTTTAAAACACTTAAGAAATGGTTTAAAGCACTTATGGAAAGAAAAATGGTTGTAACAAAGATTAAATATCAAGCATTTTCAAATCTAAAAATATAAGATCTTTAAAATCAAAAAAGAAAAAACAAACTTTTGAAGCAAAAAGTAAAAATTTTTAAACTCTAAAAAGATTATGATTGAGTACAAAATTTTCAAGATGTACAGGTAAAATCATAAAATTTTGAAAGAGTCTTCCGAACAAAACCTTAGATTTTTGAATGATTTTTGAGATCTTTGGACAAAATCTTAAATTTTTAAACAATTTCAAAGTCTTTCAGGCACAGTCTCAAAATCTTCTGGGTAGAATTTCAAAGTCTACCAGGCATTATGTTATTGTCTTTCAGGCACAATTTCAATTTTAAAAAATCTTTGACAACAAAAAAAAAGAAAAATAAAAAAAACCTCCACCAACACAAGAACAAACAAATGTACAAATGAGACCCTCTCAGTCTTTGGTCCCACAAAAATCAGTGTCTTTGGTCTTTGCATTATTTCTTATTCTAAAAAATATGTAAAGAAGGGCAGCTACAGATACATAATCTTGTCTTGGCAAAATTTTGACCATTTGTGAAGTGCTTAAAATCCAACCTAGTTCAAATCCAACATCTTTGTAATTTTAACAAGGTTCTAAAATCAAATTTTAGGACTAATTTGACCAAAATGCTCTAAAATCAACTAACAAAGTTAAAATTAGTCAAAAAAGTTAAAATTGAACAAAATTTGATCAAAATGGATAGAACCTAGGTCAACCCTCAAAATTCACAATCAAATTGAAATCAATGGGGTCTAAAATTGAAATTTGTGATTTTTAAAGCACAAAAAAGTTCGATTGTACTTCAAGAAATGTAAAATTACCAATATGTGTTTAGGGTATTTTCATAATTTGACTTTCTCAAAGTCAAATTTTTTTGAAAACTTTCATATCGTAATTAAACATTTTTTAATTATTTTTTGATGCATAGAAAACCCATACCACACCTTGGGATGTGTAAAATTACCAAAATACTGCTAGGGAGTATTTTTGTAATTTGACCTTTCTAAGGTCTAAATCTCACGAAACACTCCAAATCATGGTTTGATATTATTTGATGATTTTTAAAATTTCAAAAGCCTTCATTGTACATTGAAAAGTATGAAATTACCAAAATACCTTTTGGACTAATTTCATAATTTCACATTCCTAAGGTTATTTTTTGTGAAACTTTTCAGATCATAATTTTATAATATTTGATGATTTTTTGTGCATTCAAAATCATAGCAATACCTTAGGAGATTGAAATTACCAAAGTACCCCTTAAAGATAATTTCGTAATTTGATTTTCATAAAGTCAGATTTTTAAAAAAGTTTTCAGATCTTAATTTCATAATATTCATGTTTCCTTTTGCTTTAAAATCACAAAATTGAGCATAGGAATATTAACTTATAAGAAAATGACCTAAATACCAAAAAATTTGTATTAAGGGCAAAATGATCTTTACACTTGGTTTACTGGCTATAAAAATTTAACTTTTGCAGTGAATAATGTGAACCATAAACCAAGTGAACATTAAGTGAACAATGGTCCTATTTTACTTAATGTTTAAAATTAATTCCTTCTCTTTTTTTTTTCTTTTTTTAAACAAATCAAATTTAAAAAAAAAAAAAAACCTTTTTGATTTTGTTTTTTACTTTAGATCAAGATAAAAACACTTTTTTTCATTCATTTATGATTGGGTAGAGTTTCAAAAATATCTCTAATTTAAGGGTTTTTAAATTGTCCCACAAAATTGAGATAACAACTTTCATAAATAATAATCACCGAGAGTTCCCCTATAATTAGGCAATATCCTGATGACTACATTTACTTGAGATATTATCTTATTTTAAAATATTTTACTTTGAAAATCAAAATTTGAAAACAAATGCATGTGATGCATGAACATAATAAAATATCATGTCATAATGTATAGATTCATAGACCAATCACTAAACCTCACTTAAAAAGTCACCACCAATCTTTTTTATTTAGGTGTGATTGGCCACCTAACTGAATCTGTCTCATTTTAAAGAAGAGTTCTAAGCTTGACTTAGATATCCTTAAATGGTAGATTCTAATTTACGAAACCAAATTTAGGTTTGAGAGTGTAATTATGAGTGAAAAGGTTATAATGCCTTTACAATGCCTGTCCAAAAGATAGTACCAGTTTGATTTTAAGTTACCAAACCTTAAAGCATATTTATAATTTACCAAATAATTTAATATTGAAAATTTTCCTTAAATTACTCCAGCATGTTGGTATAATTTAAGAATATTTTCTCACCTCAAGAGTATTCAAAGAGACTATTTGTCATACTTTAACGAGGCTCTATTGTCGGATTCATTTAATTTTTGCAAAAAAAATTTATTTGTGATAACGAGATTTAGAACATTTGCATCGAAAATTCTTATCTTAATTCTCCAATATGCTATTAAGATCTAAGAGAGATTTTCTCACCTAGGAATTTAAATAAAGATTGCTATTTGGAACACTTTTAGGAATTCCATTATCGAAGATTCAAAATCTAATTTTTATAAAAATAATTTATTTTTAAAAATATCTTCCAAAATATTGATAAGATTTTTTGTCAAGATTGTCCTTCAATATGTTGGTTGGATTTTGTAGAAACTATTTTTTTCTACCCTTTTTTTTTTAAACTTAATTTTTGTTAAAAATTATAAGGTTCTATGATATTTTGGTAAAATTTTATTTTGAAAAAATCACAAGCCCTCTAATATATTGGTAAGGCTTTTTTAAAACTATTTTTTAATTAAAAATTCATAAGGTTTTCCAATATGTCTGCAAAATCTTATTTTGAAAATGAAATTGCCTTCCAAAATTTTGGTAAGGCTTTATTTTAATATTTAAATTTTCTAATAGTTTGGTAGGATTTTATGAATTTGCTACAAAAATTTATTTTAAATATGCATAAAAGAAAAAAAAGAGAAACAACTAAGTAAAATCAATATATATATAAATAAGCTAAAAATAAAAGTTATCAAATAAATTGGGTAAAAGCCCAATATAATCCAAGGCAATTATCAAATAAATAGTTTTATAGATATCCATGTATGGCCAAATAGAATCAAATAAAGCCAAAAATAATGCAAAGCAAATTTCAAACATACTCTAGGGCTAGTGAGAAACCAAGGCCAAGTTAATTTAAATCTACTCAACTATTTTAATCTTTCCTTTTTCTTTGGTAGTCAGTAGTCAAGGCCCTCCCTTTGTCTTCTTAAATATAACTTATATTCTTTTTCCCCTTAAGTTTAGTAGTGCCACCTTAAATCTTTTCACCAACAGCTCCCTTTTGTCACGAACAAATTCCACACCTAAACCTTCCTTTTTCCTTCTTTATCAAGCAACCCCGTCTGCTGCTTCACAAAACCAAAAAATTTTTTGTTGTCAAGATGTCATCAAGCTATCAGTTCTATTAACTTAACCACCTTACTCTTTTATTTTGCTTATCTAATTATCCCTTTTTTTCCTTTTTCTAAAATCCTAGAATAGATCACCAAAGATAATCCCAAAAACCAACAAAAATCAAGAAAAATAATCCTAATTTTTTTTATTCTCTTCCCTCTTGCTTTGTGTTGCAATAGGATTTATATAGGGACTCAATCCCCTTCAATCAATTCAACCGAATCTATGATGATTTAATCCTTTGTGATTTGATTTGATTTCTTGTGACTTCCCCTTCTCAAAAAGATTAGGAAAAAAATCCCAAAAATCATTCAATCCAATAATCTGCCTTTGATTTCCCCTTGTAAAATCCCATGATTTCCAAACATTCCAATCTTTTTGTTCATCCGATTACTCTTTATTCTTTTTTTATTGGCTTTTTTTAAAAATTCTTTAAAAATAAAACCACGCCACTACAAAATATAAAGGACTCCTTTAAATCAAGGCACATAACTTTAAAAATTAGGGATGACACCCGAAGGTTTTAACAATCATGCCTCGAGGTCTTATAGATCTCGTCCAAAGAACTTGAAGATTAAACTTGGAGGTCTTACAAATCATTCTTAACATTGAAAAATGCTCCTTTAAAATAAAGGCTTCACACCTTTTTTTTTTAAAAAATGTATCTAAAAGTTTTAAAAGATCATGCCTAAAGGTTTGATAGATTATGTTCGAAAAACTTCAAGACTATGCATAAAGGTTTTACAAATCTCAATTCTAAATAAATTGAACTCGAAAGACTTACAAATCTTGCTCATAAGACTTAAAGATTACACCTAAAGCTTTTACAAATCTCAACTCTAAAACAAATTTAGCTCAAAAGACTTACAAATCTTACCTAGAGAACTTAGAGATTACATCTGGAGGTTTTACAAATCTTACTCTAAAATAGATTTAGCTTAAAGACTTATGATTGGAGGCCTTAGAGATTATGCCCACAGGTTTTACAAATCTCAACTCTTAAACAAATTCAGCTTGGAAAACTTACAAATCTTACTAGAAAGATTTGGTGATTATGCTTAGAGGTCTTACAAATCAAACTTTGAAAAAGCTCCTTTAAAAAAATGGATATCCAAAAGTTTTTAAAGATCATGCTCAGAGGTCTTATAGATTTGCTCAGACTTTAAAAGAGTTTAACAGTTTTAAAGATGTACTCAAAGTTTTTAGGGATAATTACTCAGAGGTGTTCATGATTGATACTCAAAAGTTTTACCAAATATACTCGAGGTAAAATCAAAGTTTTCTTTTTTATAAAAAATTTAAGTCTACATCTCTTTTTCCTAAAATATAAGAATGCAACATATGAAATGGATGTGATGCATAGAATACAATTAATGCAATACATAAAATCTATACCAAATGTCCTTAATTGTGGCAATAGGATTCTCAAAATTTTTTCTTCCTTCCATCTTTCTATCATATAGCCTTGAATCAATTAACAAGAAAAAATTCTCAACATTTTCATTCTTGAAAATCATTCTTCTCATCTAGTTAGTTGTTTCATTATTGGTCCTTCGTATTTGGCATTTTCCTTGTCCTATAAAGTTTCTTTTCTCATAGGATTCACTTGTCCCCCACCACGAGCAATAAGATTTAATATATTTTGAACATTTCTCAAAACTTCCCAAAAATAGCAATAGATTACCCTGCACAACTCTCTTCACGTGTGATCAAATCTCTTGAAAATCGATGATTATTACCTAGAATGAAAATGATGAATCACAACTTGGTATTTCCAAAATAATGAAATGGTTTGGCACATTGGGAAGAATTTTAGTCACCAAAAGAATTTGGCTATTGAATGAGAACAAGAACATCTTTTCATCTGAGCTCACAAATGAAAATCATCTTTAAAATGCAATCTATTTTGGCACTCATTTCAGTTATTGATATGTAGTATTTTAATAAATGTTAAGACCAACTATGGCAAGGTTAAAATTTCAAGTTTCAAAGATGAACAAGGCCAAAATTTTAAAGGGAATCTTCATAGTGAGATTGATCTCCTTGGGCTTTTAAAGAAAAGTTTCCAAGGTCCCCTCAAAATGCCTTATTGGTGCTACATGAAAAGTAATAAGTTACTTTCTTCAATTTTGCTTTAGACTACCCATTCGGGTTTTCACCCTAAAACTTCATTCTTTGCTTCTTTTTTCTTTTTTTCTTATTATTCCATCATGCATTTAAACATTCAAAATTCATCTAAAATCAAATCATTATGATTTCTTAAGGAACAAGCTTTCAACATAGGTATCCACACATAATCAAAATAGACTTTTTGAAAGACGTAACATAGGCTAGGGTTTAACGTTTCGAAAAAAATGATAAATAGGCCTAAAAATGTATTTAAAGGTTATTAAACAAGGTCAATTTTCTTTTAGAGATATCCTTTTTTTCCTCAAAACATGCCTTTCCACCTTTTTTTTTTCTTTTTATTGCATGAGTTCAAAACTTTGGAATTCATTTTTTTTCAAGCTTGCCCTTTTAACATAAGGCATTATTTCTAACCCTTAACACAAGATCACTTGCCATCTTAATGAGATTCCCTTCTTCTTTTCTCTTTTTTAAACTTGCCCCTAAATTTAAAGGGTAATCCTTGGTTAAAGCTCATTGAAAAAGAATAATCAATAGGCTTAAAAGGGGTAGCAAATAGATATTTTCTTCTTTTGTGAAGGAAATTTGAAAGATGACCATTTTTCATTTGAAATATGGATGGATACCTATTGAAAAACAATTCACAAGAGATAACTTGTTTTTTTATTAACATTAGGTACATTTGAATGCCCCACACATATGATTTCACAATCAACTCTTTTTTTTTTTGCATATTATACTCATAATGCATCTTGATAATAAACCCATCTGAATGTTCATCAGTCAGAATGGTTAAAAGGGCTATTGGGACATTAAGTAAATTTGACCTTTTCAATAAATTTGCCTTAAAGTGAGTACAAAGGATTGCTTGGTGAATAATTGAAAAAGAAGATGAATGTAGCACAAGCCAAAATATTGAACAAATTGAAAAAAAAAATCACTGAAAGAATTTAGGTGGTGAAGTGTTTGAAATAACCTTGACATCTATTAAATCACCAAAATCCAAAAAACTTAGGAGGGTGCCTTAAAAGATTTACAAATTAATTAACCATCACATTGCTCATAACCTAAATAAAGATAAATAATTTTTAAAGTTCACCATAGTCAAATGGGGTGAGGTTCTAAAACTCTCAACCCCAGAAATTCTCAAGGTTTTTAATCTTCCAATTGAAAAGAATAAAATGTTTTGGAAAATGGCTCAAGATGCTTATTCTTAATAGTAATCACCTAAAAATATTTTTTGAGATTTTTTACGTGCATATGTAGGAACCCAAACAATAAAAAATCAACAAAACCAATGACTTCATGTTCAAGAAAACAATATACAAAGAATAATCAACCTATGATAAAGCAACTTTCCATTGCTCAAAAAGCTATTGGGTTAAAGTGCCACTATGGATGAGACTTTCAATTTTCTTTTTCAACTGCCTACATTTCTCAATCGAGTGCCCAATTGATCTCATGCGATAATCACATTTATCATTTAGATCATAACTTTTAGCTAATGGATTTGAAATTGCTTTCAAAGTTATTAAGGTGAGGTATTGGTACTTTACCAATAAAGGTAAAAGATTAAAAATTGAAATTAATATTTTCTCAAAAATGTTTTTTGATCTTTTTTTACTATTCAATAGTTAAGCAGTAAACTGGGAAGAATGATTTATATGAGGAACTAATTATTGGGTTGGCTAGTGAAAATAAGGATTTTGAGAAAGGTTATTTATGGTAGTGTAATAAGGTTGATGAGGATGGTATGAGGTAAAGCATCCAACTTGTTTCCCTACAAACATCATATTTTGAACATCTTCTATTTTCATTCTTGGTACACCCACATTTTTTATGCTAGCTGCATTATCTTCTTTAAGCTTTCCACTTTTTATGGCATTATCCATTATCTCCTCTGATATGACCATGTCAATAAAATTCTTTATTGCATTTTCGATCATCATTTCATAGTTTGGAGCTTTAAAAGTGTTGACAAACAAAATTGTAGTTTCTTTTTCTATTAAAGAAGGTTGAACCTAGGCAGCAACGTCCTTCCACCTTTAAGCATATTTTTCAAAGCTCTCAATATCTTTTTTTTCCATGCTTTATAGAGACAATCGATTTGGGACTAACTTTACAATGTGCTTGTACTAAGTTATGAATGCTCTAGCTAATTTTTTCCATGAAGTGATTCAAGTTATATCCAACTGAGCATACCACATAGTAGTAGACCCTATAAGATTGTCTTGGAATACATGAATCAAGAATTTGTCATCACAGGCATGGACAGCCATCTTTTTCAATACACAGTGACATGGGTCATTGGGTATTTAATCCCATATATTTCTCAAATTTTAAGACCTTGAACTTGGGTGGAATAATCACATATGGCACCAAACAAAGCTCCAATGCATCCATAAAACTATAGAAATCTATTCCCTCGATAGCTCAAAATCTCTCTTCTATGAGATCCATCTTCTTCTGAGCACTTGAATCTTCTATTGCTTTAAATGAACTTTATTTTAGTTTTTCTAGCTTTTCAAGATTGTTAAGAACTTGGGTTAGATTAGATTTATCTCCACTAGGAATAGTGTATCCCTGAGGCTTACTTTGTATGGCTACTAAAGGTATTTCAAGATGAGAGTATCCATAAAAAAATGGTATTTGTTATGATTATGCCCCTTGAGATACTTGTAAGCAAACTTCCTCCACTTCTTTCTCTCTATTCAAATTTTCTAGCATTTTCATTACTTGGGCTAGATCTCCTCTCAATTCATCTTAAGCTTTCTCTATTTTCTTAATTTGGCTATGTTGTTCTAGCTTCATGAATGGCAAGTAAATTACCTTGACAATTAGGCTCTTACACCTTTACCACCATAATTAAGAATTAGGATAATATCTACTGCAAATTTATGCAAAAAGAAAAAAAATGAATGGATGCATGCATTGAATGCTATCACACAATAAGAAAGAAAAGAGAAAAAATATTTAATTAGAAATTAAAATTTGTTTTAACAGGAACAACCAAAAATATTCCTAAAAAAAATTCCTAAAATTTATTGCATGGTCTTATTCTTCAGCTCCAAGATTTTGGTACTGTTTTTTCAGTCAATATGATTAGGCAATACCTTCTTAACAATCTTGGGCTTTCCTTTATCCTCAAAACTCAATGCATCAGTTTTGATTAGACCTTACACCTTATGTTTGAAAGTAGGGCAATTTTTGTTTAATGGCCTATATACCCAAAGTGATAATCACACTAAGCCTTAACATCTAACCATTTAGGATAAAGAGGTTTTAGTGACTCTAAAGGAACTAGTGTGATCAGGTAATTTTTTAGGAATAGTAGGAATAGTTTAGTGTAAGTCACAGGGATTTGATCAATGATAGCTTTCTCTTTTTTTTACTTAATGATTTTTTAGCTTGAGTAGTTGTTTAACTCGTAGATGTAGGTTTTAGAATAGAACTAAGTATATATGCCCAAGGATTCATTAGGAAACTTGGTTGTTGAATGGGTTGATAAGCACTAAGGTTTTGAAAAACATAATTCATAACAGAAAAGGTATATGGGTATGGGTCAATCTGTGAGGGTTAAGCAAAAGCAAGCTTTGTTTGGGATGCCAAAAGAGGTTATTTAAGAATAACCAATTGGGGATTTGGGTATAAGCCAATTTGTGGAGTCGGCACAAGGTTAGAAGACCTTATCTCTTCCACTTCTTTTATGATTTGGTCTTTTCCTAGGCCATCGGATGCATTGACATGACTTGGATCGACATTAATAATGTAAGAGGCTTTTTTATCATGACAAAATGGTTGCTTAATGCCCATATGAATTGGAGTTAACGAGAATTCTTGAGAATGGGCCACTTCAAGATTTTTTACCCTTTCTATTAGCTTAGTAAGTTGCATTTTTATTTCTTATAGGTCATGTCCAAATTTCTCTTGGTTGAGTTCCAAAGCTTGAATCTGTGCTTCTAATTGATCACCTATATCTTCTGAATTGCTACCCCAGATAATAGAAGATTTCTATTATGCAATGTCATGATGAACAAATGATCATGATCTATGAATGAGTGAAATGCAAAGAATGAATGAAAATAGATAGACAAACAAACAAACAAATAAACAAATAAATAAATACATAAATAAATAATTGCAAACCTAAGGAAGTAACAAACAAGAACAAAGTTAGCACCCAATACAGAGAAAGAAAAAGACAAAACAAGATAATGCATAACTTAAAAGGTATATGACCAAGTTTGGATTATTTCTACAAAAAAGAAGGACATGGCTCTACTTATAGATCAAGTATATTATAGCTCACTATATGTGGATTGCGTTGACTCTCTAGGTTCTCAAATTGTTCCTCACATCATTGTCCATCATAGACTATTGAGGCACACTAATTCTCACCCATTATAGGCTATGAACGAAATGGGTTCAATTTGAGTGGGAGTATTTTGCTAGCCTATCTAGAGACATGTAATCTCACAAAGGTATAAGTACTTTACTCCCTAATAAGGGACAGAACTTGCGTGTAGAGCTCATGTTATGCATATACAAATAAATGATGACTATGATTAACAAATAAATAAATAAATAAAGTACAAATAAGAAAAAAAGTTCTTAAATTTATTAAGTTGGGCTTTGATACCAAGAAATTAATAGGCTTGACTCTCAATGTCCCCAATAGAGTTATTAAACTGTCATAACGTATAGATCTATAAACCTATTGCTAGACCTGATTTAAATAGTCACCATAATCTTTTTTTATTTAGGTGCAATTAGCCACCTAACTGAATCGTCCCATTTTAATGAAGAGTCCCAAGCTTTACTTAGGTATCTTTAAATGGTAGATTCTAATCTATGAAGCAAGATTTAGGTTTGAGAATGCAATTACAAGTGAGAAAGGATATAGCACCCTTATAGCGCTCATTCGAAGAATATTACTAGTTTGATTTTAAGTTATCCAAGCCTTAAAACATATTTATAATTTACCAAATAATTTACTATTGAAATTTTTTCTTACGTTACTCCAATATGTTGGTAATAATTTACGAATATTTTCTCATCTTAGGAGTACTCAAGGAGACTATTTGTAACACTTTGAAATGGCTTTATCATCGAATTCAGTTAATTTTTGTAAAAAAACTTTTATTTGTGATAAAGAGATTTAGAACATTTGTATTGAAAAATCTTATCTAAATTCTCCAATACATTGATAAAATTTAGAAAAGATTTTCTCACCTAAGAATTTACATAAAGATTGCTATTTGCAACACTTAGTAATTTTATTATCAGAGATTCAAAATCTAATTTTTATAAAAATAATTTATTTTTAAAAATATCTTCTAATATGTTGGTAAGATTTTCTGTTAAGATTATCCTTTAATATGTTGGTAAGATTTTATAGAAACTATTTTTTTTTCGAAACTTAATTTTTGTTAAAACTTTATTTTAAATATGCATAAGAGAAAAAAGGAGAAACAACTAAGTAAAATAAATAGGTATATAAATAAACTAAAAATAGAAGTTATCAAATAAATTAGGCAAAAGCCTAATATAATCCAAGACAATTATCACATAAATAGGTATATAGATATCCATGTATGGGCAAATAAAATAGGCTAAAGCCAAAAATAATGCAAAGCAAATTTCAAACTTACTCCACGGGCTAGTGAGAAACCAAGGCCAAGTTAATTCAAATCTACTCAACTATTTTAATGCTTCCTTTTTCTTTGGTAGTCAGTAGTCAAAGCCCTCCTTTTTTCTTCTTTAATATAATTTATATTCCTTTTCCCTTACGTTTAGTAGTGCTAATTTCAAACTTTTCACCAATAGCTCCCCTTTGTTGCCAACAAATTCCATGCTTAAACCTTCATTTTCCCTCTTTTATCAAGCAACCTCATCTGTTGCTTCACGAAACCAAAAAAATTTTTGCTGCTGAGATGTCACTGAGCTGTCAATTCTATTAACTCAACCACTTTACTCCTTTGTTTTGCTTATTTAATTATCCCTCTTTTTCCCTTTTCTAAAAAATCATAATAGATCACTAAAGATAATCCCAAAAACCAATGAAAATCAAGAAAAATAATCCTAAATTTTTTTATTCCCATCCCCTTTTACTGTGTGTTGGAATGGGATTTATATAGGGATTCAATTCCCTTCAATTAATTCAACTGAATCTATGATGATTTGATCCTTTGTGATTTGATTTCATTTCTTGTGACCCTTTTTTTTCATAAAGATTAGGAAAAAAATCCTAAAAATCATTCAATCCAATAATCTGCCTTTGATATTCCCTTGTAAAATCCCATGATTTCCAAACTTTCCATTCTTTTTATTAATCCGATTATTCTTTTTTTTATTTTACCTTTTGATTGTTGACCAAAAATTATTATTAAAATTACAATTCAAAATAAAGCTAGACCTGAATTAAAATTTAAATTTAAATTCTAGTTAAAAGTAAAATTATGGGTTTTATTCCTTTGGGCTCGAAGCTTCCCAATCAAGCCCAATTACGATCGAAGGCCCACTTTGATTTCAAAAAAATTTTCTAGACGAAATGGGGTGTCTCCATATGAAGAATGCTTGACAATATAATATGGCTGCAAAGTATCAATGCATGATAATATAAAATTGCATGTGATGGCAAGGGAAAATGAAATGAAAATGCATGCTGATTTAAGTTTTAAGGGTTGGTTTGGAGTTTAGGGTTTGGGGTTTAGGATTGGGGTTTAGGTTTAGCATTTTAGGTTTTGCTTTAGGGTTTCAATTTAGGGTTTGAAGTTTAATGTTTAGGGTTTGAAGTTTGGGGTTAGGTTTTGGAGTTTGAAAATTAGGGTTTCATGGGATTTGAAGGATTAGGGTTTGATGGAATTTGGGGTTTCAAAATTGTGGTTTCAATTTTTTGGTTTTTTTTTTAGGTTTTATGGAAATGGACAAGAAATAGAAACAAATTACAAAAATGCCATTGCTGAATACTTATGCCAAGGGCATGACATTGAAAAATAATTAACTAAGGTATTTTCAAACTAATATCACAAAGCATGTAATGCATGAAAATTCAAGACCAAAAAGAATCAAACAAAAAAAATTTTCCAAACTTTTGAATTGTTCCACCATTTTTTTCTTCAAAATCCAACCAAATAAATATTAAAATCAACCAAACAACTAAATGAACTAGCATTTTTCCATATAAAGAATTGACCCAACACATTCAAAGCTTAGCAAACATATCAAAAATAACAATCAAATATGTGAAATCAAGCCACAAATCATCACCAAAAGAAGAAAATGGTTTGGCCAAACAAGAAACTTACCATGGCCGAACCTTCATGGAATTTTCATTACAACATTTTCACTAGCAAATAGTAAGTGCTCCTATAACCAAATACATATAGGTAGCAAAATAAGCAAAGAACACATTTAAAGAAAAAGCCAAGAAGAGGTTTAGCCATGGCAGGGGAGGTTGGTCGAACCTCCAGCTTGGTTTTTCAATGGTAGATTTTTGTTTTGTTTGTTTTCTAACTTAAATCCAACTATAATGATTAATTGAATGAAGTTTGATTCAAACTTTGACAAAAAAAAACCTAAAATCTTCAAGAAAATCAATAAAGAAATGGATGAAACACAATGAAAAAGTAATGAAAAATGTGATGAGAATGCTAAAAATGCAAAAATAGAGGTTGAGAAAGGCTACATTCAAGCAAATCAAGCACCAAATAATTCTTTTCTCTTTTTTTTCTCATTTTTTCTTCCTTTTTCTCTCCTTTATTTTTTTTTCCAACCCTCTTATTTTTCATGTAGCAATGCCCCCCTCAAATTAAGAAGCCACAAAAAATCCTTTAAAATTGAATATAAACCCGCGAATTAAAACTCACCCAATGGCCAAGGTTCCTTTCTTCTTTTTCTTCCAAGGAGCAAACTTTAGCCATTTGATCAAGATTCCTTATGTGATCTAATGATCCACAATGTTCATTACAAAGGTTGGATTTTTATAGCCACTAAACCAAGTGAAAAGATCATTTTGCCCTTAGTACAAAGTTTTTGGTCTTTAGGCCATTTTCTTAGAAATCAATGTTTCCATGCTTATTTTTGTTATTTTAAAGTATTAAAAATCATGAAATATTATGAAATTAAGATCTAAAAATTTTTGTGAAAATTCGACCTTGGAAAGGTCAAATTATGAAGTTACTTTTAAGGGGTATTTTGGTAATTTCACATCTCTCAAGATGTTATCTAAGTTTTCAATACATAAAAAATCATTAAAAATTTTCAATTATGATTAGAAAGTTTTCACAAAAATTCAACTTTGAAAAAGCCAAATTACAAAAATACCGCTAAAGGCATTTTGATAATTTTATACTTTCCAAAGTACAATCAACCTTTTAGTGCTTTAAAAATCACAAATTTTTATCTTAATCCACATTAATTCCAACTTGATTGTGAATTTTGAATATTGACCGGGTTCTATTTCTTTCACCAAATTTGACCATTTTGACTAAGTCCAACTATTCTTGATTTTATATGATCATGTTTGACCAAGTTTGACTTTGAGGCATTTAAGTCAAATCAGTCTAAATTTTGATTTTAGAAACTTGTCAAAATTGAAAAAATGTTGGATTTGAACCAAGTTGAATTTGAAGCGCATCACAAATGGCCAAGATTTTGCCCAAACAAAATTAGGTGCCTACAGTCGTCCCTCTTTGATATATTTAAGAATCAGAAATAATGCAAAAATCAAAATCATTGATTTTGTCTGTGACTAAGGACTCAGAGGGCTTTGCTTGTATGTCTTTGTTTGTTTTCATATTGGAGGAGTTTTTTTTTTTTTTTTAGATTTGTACCAAGAGTCATTTCAAGGGTTTGAGATTCATACTAAAGGTTTTTAAAATTCTCCTTGAAAGGCAGGATTCACATTAAACAGCCTTTCAAAAGTAAAGGATTCACACCAAATGACTGTGATTCACAAAAGGTTCAAGATTCACACCAAAAAGTTACGATTCACAAAAGGTTTCTTTAAAAGTTTCAAAATTCAGACTGAAAGGTTAGGATTTATACAAGAATTCTTTAAAGATTAAGGATTCACACTGAAAGGGTTGGGGTTCACACTAGGATTCTTCAAAAGTTTTGAGATTCACACCGAAAGGTTGGGATTAACACTAGGATCTTCCAAAGATTTTAAAATTCACACCAAAATTTGTTAAAGGTTTAAGATTCACACCAAAAAGGTTGGGGTTCACACTAGAATTCTTTAAAGGTTCAAGTTTCACACCAAAAATATCGAGATTCATATCGAAAGATTCTTCAAAGGTTTCGGATTCAAACCAAAGGGTTTTTCAAAAGTTTTAGGATTCATATCAAAAGGCTGGGATTTATAAAAGAGTAAACAATACATGATATGGAAGACTCTAGATTCACAATAGAGTAAACAACTCATAGTTAGGAGAACTCTGGATTCACATCAAAAAAATGGTTCACAATTTGGGGGATTCTGGATTCACAATAGAAAAAATAATTCACAATTGGGATGACTCTAGGTTCACAATAGCAAAACAGTTCATAGTTTAAGAGACTCTAGATTCACAATAGAATAAACAATTTATAGTCTTCAAAGATTCGCAAGAGTTAAGGGTTTGTAAACTTCAAGATTTCACAAAAAGAAAGGGATTAAAGATTCACAAATTGCAAATATTCATAAAAGTCAAAGGTTCACCATTTCTGTAGATTTGCAAAAGTCAAAGACTTGTAAGTTTTAGAATTTCACAAGAATTTTTAAAAATTCACAGATTTCAAAAATTTATAGATGTAAATGATCAGTCATTAAGATAAGGAATGCCAATGAGATTTACTATGATCTAAATACAAATGTCCCTAGGCAAAAGTAGATGCTCTTTCTAAGATGTACATGTAATATACAACATGCAATACATATTTGGGATTTGATTGTGAAAACAAGATGACAAACCATTATTTTTGGAAATAGTTTTTTCATTTTTCAACAACATCAATCATTCCATGAAAAAATATTTTTTTCTTGAATACAAACGGGACTAAAGATTCTCACATTATTTCTTTATTTTTCATAAAATGTGTGACTGGCTATTCAAATTTTTCCAAAATGGTCAACAAAATTTACCCCACATGATTAAATTCCATGATCAAAGAGAAATGAAATATCTGAATAAATGTGAATTGGGAGTCTCTTGGAAATTAGTATTACCTATTAGAAATGAAAGAGGTGATAATTTTTTTTCAATCAAATTGGATGGTTCAACATGTAAGGGCTTCAATTCATTCAAAAGGGACTTCACTATTTGAAAGGAATAAAAAAAGAGTAGATTTTTCCATCTAGGCTCACAAATGAGACAAAATTTTCTTTAAAGCATGGACTCTATGAAAATCAAATATGTTCAACACTTTCTTTAACATTTAAGTATGGTATTTTGATATATGTCAAGGTCAGCTATAGTGGGCTCAAATTTTTGAAAGGTCATTCAAAGATAAGAAAAGAATGCTCAAATTTTGAAAATAATACATTTTTTTTACATTTCAAACCTTTGAGGATCTTAACTTTGTCAAATCTATCATAGATCTATATTGCCTTTGGTTAATATCTATCTTGCTTAACATCAGGAATTGTTTTATGGCTTTCCAAGTTTGCTCTACCCTTTTGTATGGTTTTCACCCTAGAGCCAACATTCATCTTTCTTTTCTTTTCTTTTTCTTTTCTTTTCTTTGTTGATTATCACACTATTCACTCAAGAATTCAAACTCATCCAAAATGAGCTAATGGTCCAAATGGGTAATTAGGCGACAAAGAGAGACAAAAAACTTTATGAGTTGAATGGTCATTCATTAAAGAGAAGTTCTTCAATTTTAAGCATCCATGCTTAATCCAATATGGACTTTTATTGGGACAAAAAGTAGGCCAAGGTTCGAGGTTACCAAAGAAAAGGATAAATAAGCCCAAAATAAGTGTTTGAATGTGATTAAACTAATGATCACTTTTTCATTTAAATGATTCACTTTGGGCCATTTTTCCTTTTATTTTCCCATATTCTCTACTTAATCATTCATTACTTTTTTCTTTTTCTTTTGTTTCTCCCTTTCTTTTTTTTTTTGTTCTTCATGTTTTCTATGTTTTTTTTTCTTTCATTTTTTTCCCTCTTCTTACTTTCTTTCTTGCACCTTTATTTTCTTTTCCTTTGAGTGGATTTAAAACTTTGAAAGCCTTTTATCAAAAATTTGCCTTCAATATATAGGCATCCTCTTTGGACATTACCATATTAACACCTCTAGATGCATCTTTCTTTTACCCTCTAATATGGAGGGTGATTCTAAGTTAAGGGTTATTTTAAAAGAATTTTCATCAGGTTCAAAGCCGTAGCAAGGGATAAATTTTTATATTTGTGAAGGGATAACGAAAGATAGCCATTTATCATCTTAAACACAGTCATTTAAATTTGAAGAGCAATTCTTTTTAGAAAAAATGTTTGAAAGAACGTTTTTTTTTTATCTCTCTGATTTTCTCTCATTGGTTTTTTTTTTCATGAATTTATTAAGACTTTTTTGTTTTTGGACTAATTTGACCGTCTCAAGTGCATGATGTCATAACCAAAATTTTTCCTTTCCCTTTTGCGTATCTTTTTTTTTTTTTGTTCTCTCTTTTTTTCCTTTTTTCTTTATGTGCCCCCTACCATCATTCAAGAAAGATATCATGATTTGACAAGTCACCTTTAATAAAGGTAAATGTGAGAAAAAAGGTCATGTGGAATGAACTCATTTAAGGTGTCAAGAAATCCATGTCACAAATGATGGGTTAATCATAATTCAAGTTGTCTTAAAGGCAATGAGGACTCGTTTTGGTCAATATGCCCCTAAGAAACTTGATAAGGATCATTTTTAGGGTAGATGAGTGAAAGGCTAGTATGTATAGGGTTATTTTAAAGGATTTGTGTGGCTTTGATATCAATAATAGCATAGCCTTAACATTTACCAAATTACCACATCTGAATTTTTAAGAAAAATGCCATATTTGCCTGATCTTCTTGGAATCTAATTTGTCTTTTGTTTTTTTTGAAATTGGCTATCACATTTTTCATTACCTAAGAAAAAAATCATCACCTTTGATATCACAATATTACCAAAGAAAGGTAAGGTTCACAAAATCAAGTTCAAGTCTCTTAAAGGATTATGGCTAATGAGTGAAGTCAATTGAGTGATTTGAAAAAGTGTAGTGGTAAGTGTTGAGTTTATTTCTAATAGAAATTACCAACTTTTTCAAGACTCCTTCCATATTTTATTATAAAAGAAAACTTTATTTTCTCTTTTTTTTCCTTTTTTTAGACGATTTCTTTTTTTTTCTCTTTTTTTTTTATTTTCATTTTCAAGGTTGATAACACCTAATTATGTAGTAAATTTACATGCTAAAAATGATGCTAAATCTTAAATTTTGGATTAGTTTTGGTACTTTTTATGTTGTTTTCATGATTTTAGGGTTTTAAGCTTATAACTTTCATTTTCATACAAGCCATGCATGCAAGGAGCATTTTCAGCCCAATCTTGGAAGCTCATAGCCGAACCACATTGATCCATATTCATCCATCTGTGCGGCCAAAATACAATTCCACTTGCATAAAGACTCTCTTATGATGAAGATAGAGTTCAAGACACCATTCAACCAAGCATACTCAAGCAAGAGGAGTCCCATTCGATCATGCCCCCTTAAAAGATGAAGATAAGCCTTATCACTTAATGTTTGAGTTTGAAAACACATCTTGTAAATCCTATCCCCTTAGTCGAATCCTACTCTATAAATGGGAAGGCCATTCAGCCTATTCCATCATCCCATTTCTCATGTCTTTTTTCTCTTTTAGTTGTTACTTTCTTAGTTTTTTTTCTTTAGTTTAGTTATTAGCTTAAGTGATAGATTTGTCAATAACAAAGCTTTGTTCTTCAAATTATTTTCTCTTCAATCAAAAAAGTTTTTCTCCAAGACCTTTTCTTTCATTACTCTAGTTTCAAATCTTGTTTTTACTTTCTTAGTTTTGGACAACATACTTTTTCTTTTACAAGTTGATTCAAGCATCCTTTCATTCATTACAAGTTTCAACCACTATTCTTTTAAATAATCTACAAGTTATTTTTTATGCAAGCATTGTTGAAGATCTTTACAAGCATTCGGCAATTACTCTCACTTGTTTTCAAGTTTTCAGTTCTTGTTGTTTTAAATTTAGTTTGTGGCTATATTTTTTTACTTTCCAAGTGACAGTTGGTGAAGTCAAGATCTAAGCCTACACTTGCTTTTAATCTTTCTTTTGCAATCAAACCCATGTTTTCATCTATTTAGATATAAGAATCTAAGATCTTACCTTTGATAATTGTGAATTACCCAACATTAAAATCTATAATCCCTTGAAAGACAATACTAAAATACTTCCATTTATTACTTTACTTTTGTACTTGCAAGGCCATACGAAAAACAACAATCAAGATTTTGGCACCGTTGCTAGAGATTATAGTGATGTTTTTAGTATCAATAAGGATTTATTAACTTTTTATAATCTAAATCTTTTTTTTGTTTATTTACTTTTCTTTGCTCTTTTCTTGTTTGCATGCGTAGATCCAATAGTGTTAACTTAGCTCCAGTTGATCAAAAAATTGAAAGAACATTTAGAAGAAAAAAAAAAGAGTAATCAGCACCACTTGCACCAATACCCATGGCTAATCCAAATGACGAGGGGCAAAGAACCTTAAGGGACTATACAGTTCCTAACATAAATGGTTTTCAACCATCTATTAAAAGGCTAGCTATTCAAGCAAACAACTTTGAGATCAAGCCTTCAATTACGTAAATGGTCCAAACTTCTGTGTAGTTTGAAGGGCTACTGAATGATGATCCTAATATCTACCTTTCTAATTTTCTTGAATTATGTGATACTTTTTGTTGTAATGGTGTTTTTGATGAAGTTATTAGACTAAGATTATTTCCTTTTTCTCTTAGGGACATGGTGAAAAGTTGGTTGTCATCATTACCACCTGTTCAATTACCACATGGGATGATTTGGTACAGAAGTTTCTAGCAAAGTTTTCCCCACCAGTAAAAACAACAAAGCTAAGGAATAAGATCACTATATTTCGACAAGTAAATGGTTAAACACTACATAATGAATGGGAACAAGTCAAAAAGTTGTTAAGGAAATGCCCACATCATGGATTACCCTAGTGGCTTTAAGTCCAAATCTTTTACAATGGTTTCACACCACCCATGAGAACCACCTTAGACTCCACTGTTGAAAGGGCAATTATGAGCAAGACTCTTGAGGAAGCAAATGAGCTAATTGAAGAGATAGTGGCTAACAATTACTAGTGGAGGATAAAGAAAAAAGAAAGTAAAAAATCTATTGGTTTATTTAAGATTGATGATATAACATCTATCAATTCCTAATTAGCCACCCTTACTAAAAAAATTAAAATGCTAAGAAACCAACCCTAAGCTAACCATGTGAATGCTATCTAAAACCCTTTTATGTCCTATGAAAAAACCTATTCTAGTGAAAGATGCCAATTCAAAATAGAACCTATCCATTACATCTAGCAATCTAAGCCAAACAACAATCCCTATAGCAATACCTACAACCCTGGATGGCAAAACCACCGTAATTTTTCTTGGAACCAATCAAACCACAAATCCACCAATAACTAAAACAAAACTACCTCCCTAATCCACCAACTTACAACCCACCCTAAGACAAGAAACCCAATTTTGAGGATATGTTAACCTAATTGATTCAAGCCAATAATGCCAACATTCAAAGCCAAGTTGCATCAATCAAGAACCTAGAAAACCAAATAGGTCAACTAGACCAAGCCATAGCCAACTGCCTTATAGGTACCTTGGCTAGCAACATTGAATGCAACTCTAAAAAACAAGGTAAAAAAAGATGTAATGCTATCTATTCTTTAGTAAATGATACAATAGAGGAGTCTAATGAGAGGGATGTATGGATAAACCTATAATGGTAAACCTTCCTAGTTTTGTGAAGCAACCTAAAATAGATTTTGTGAAAAAGGAAGACATATTAAAAGATGAGGAACTCTTGAGAATTGAAAGAGAAATTTTGTAAGGGTTTGACCCTATGGCAATAGAGGCCTCTAAAAATATTGAACCTTATAGAGAATACCCTAAGGTAGAAATTGTTGAAATGGAATATGAAAAAGATCTTTAAGAGTACATTGAATGGTTTGCTGAAGAAAGGCAAATATTACTACAAGTAGGGAGAGCATTATTAGAAAGCATTCAACCTGAGCAAAAAGAAACAGTCCAAAATGAAACAGTTCAAGAGTAAGAAGTCCATGAAAAAGATCCATAAGAAGATGAACAAAAAGAGGAAGAAGTCTAAGATAAAGTGCAACCAACGCCAAGGATGATTGCCAAAATGTATAGGTAGTGTTTCAACATAACACCATTTACCCTAAAGCCTATTCCAAAAGAGCTACTTAAAGAATTGAAGGAAGTCACATTTTTAAAGGCATGTAGCCCTGAACTATAACAACTCGTTCCTAGAAAATAAAAAGATCCAAGGAATTTTACTATTCCTTACAAAATTAGACATTTAAAATTTTATGATACTCTTTATAATCTTGTTCTAGTATAAATCTAATACATGTGAATGTTCTTATGCAGCTAAGGTGTGAAGAGATAAAAGTACAACCTTAAGTTTGCTGACAAGTCTGCCAAGTTGCACAAAAGAGATTGAAAATTATGCTTGTTAAAGTGGGTAAATATGTTTTCCTTATGAATTTTGCTATTTTAGACATAGAGGATGATAAGACTCCATTACTATTAGGAAGACCTTTCCTATTGATTACTAAAGCATTAATAGATGTCAATAACTCTAGCCTTACCCTTAGATTCAAAAAAAAAAAAAATTATAGTTTGTGATTAAAGGTATGGTGTACTTAAAGATGAAAATGATGTCAATATAGTCAAGGTGAAAGAAAACCATAGAGAGTCTAACCTAATAGATAAACCTCTTGACCCTATGATTTAAAACCATTTGGCAAACACTAACTCTAGCCATGTCAACCCCATAAAGAATTCAAACTCTGTATATGTTATCCTACTAGGAGAGCTGGTACACTTCCTAAAACCAAGTTTGTTTATGTCATTTTGAGAAAAAAAAAAAAAGGCAATAAGGTAAGCTCCCTCCTAAAGGGACAAGATGAACCATAGATTTAGAGATGGCCAAACTTGTCTAAAACTAGCACTATCAACCTAAGTTTTACTTTAACGGTTATGCATTTTGTTTTCTTAATTTTTAGGGTAGGTATGTTTTAATGTTTTTGTTTGAGTTCTTTTTTTTTTAGGATGAAGTGAAGCAAGGATGATGCCTCATATAAATGGAATTCAACCTTGAAGTAAAATTAGGAGTATTTCTTTTTTATTGTTTGATTTATTGCTTAATCTAAGAACAAACAAGAAAAAAAAGCTTTTTAAACTTAAATGGTTTAAAAATTGTGATCCCATGTTTGTTTTGAAACCAAATTAACATACTAAATCTCATTATGATGCTCATTTAGTTGAATTTGCATATATTGTCCAAGAATGACTAAAGTATGATATGAAGTTTAAATATGAATATGGTGGAACTTGAAAAGAATTCTTAAGCATGTTTCTCTTTGGATGATTATTATGCATATGTTTCTATTCTCTTTTAGTAAAATGCTATGATTGTTGTGAAAGATTATGAGATGTGAAATTGCATGAAATTTGAGGATATGAATAAGTGCTATAGAATTCACCTACTCAACCTTTGAAGTAAAATCCTAAACTGTATTTAACTCAAAAAATGATCTAGGCAATTTTTTTGAACCGTTTGAGTCTTTTTCAAATCACCTTTTAATAATGCATCCCTAATACCTATATTTTAAGCCTATTATATTTCATTTTATTTTGTTTATTTAGCCACATAATAAGCAAATAAGCCTTTTCTTTAATTATTATCCTCTCTTTTGTTTACCTAACCCAATTGTGCTTACTTGCATATTATAGGCATCTCTATGATTTTTAGAAGGAAAAGAAGTGCAAGAAATGAAATGAAAGAAAAAAAAGGGCAAAATCAAATGCAAACCCTAACAAAAGTTGAAAATGGCTATATTATTTTTCCAAAAAACAAAAAAGAGAGATGCCGTGAATAAAAGAATAAAGAAATGCCTCACAAGTCAAAGTTTCAAAAAAAGCTCCCAATTGTTCAAAGTCTAATAAATTCAAAGAAAGTAAGCTTAGGGTTTTTAAACCTAAAATTTCATTTTTCCTATCTTGACCCAAGCCTTACATTACAAGCCTAAAATATCTTTTAATTTGGAGCTAAGTATGTAAATCTAACATTAATGGATAGGGATAGGGAAAGTGAACATATGAAGTCTATTCTATCTTTAAATCAAAATGTGATGAAGTATTTTGCATTCCTTTTAATTGAGTTACATGCATGAATTAAAGATTAAGTAAATGTATATTTGTAATGGGCATAAGATATTGGGAGCTTGTTTTGAAAGAATTTCTTGTAACTCTATGTTTATAGTTAGCTTTGTATTATACAATAGTGCATGCTAGGAATTTTATGTAATTTATGACTTCGTGAATATTTATAATGGTTTTTTAGTTTTGTTAATTTGAGGTTTTGTTTCATAACAAACAAAGATTTAAGTGTGGAGGTATTATAGCACCTAATTATATGGCAATGGTACATGCTAAAAATGATGCTAAATCTTAAATTTTGGATTTTTTGTACTTTTTATACTATTTTCATGATTTTAGGTTTTCAAGCTCACAACCTTCATTTTCATGCAAGCATGCAAAGAGAATTTTCAGCCTAATCTTGGAAGCTCATAGTTAAACCACAATGATCCACATTCATCCATCTTTGCAATCAAATTAGAGTTCTACTTGTACAAGGACTTTCCTATGATGTATTACATTCAGCCACCTATATCCTAAGGATGATTGCATTCAAGTTTCAAACTCATTTGGACTCCAACATGTTCAGCCAAAAGTGATTTAATCCAAAAGGGACTCATTTGCTTAACCATGAAGGAATTGTACTTGCATAATGACTCTATGTTTCATTCGGCTAACTCACTCTCAAGTAAGAATTTCAAGAATACAAGGAGACTTCCATCTCTATCCATTCAGCCATTTCAAGTGCAAGAAAAAGATAATCATCAATTGAAGAATTTTAAGCTCCCATGGACTCTATACCATTCAACTAAGAAAAGCTTGAAGTCCACCATGAGTGTTTTACTTAGCCTTAAATATTTTTGCTTGGAGGAGAACTTTACCTTTTTGAATATCAAGAATTGGATAAAGAACAATTTATTTATCCTTGAATTTCATCTTAGCTAAACCTAAGGAGGGTATTTGATCAAGATTGCTTCAAGACAAGATGAATGGCTAAGATCACTTATTCAAGAAACCATTCGGCCAAGCATACTCAAGCAAGAGGAGTCCCTTTTGGTCATGCCTCTTTAGAAGATGAAGATAAGCCTTATCACTTAGTGTTTGAATATGATAACACATCTAATAAATCTAATCCCCTTGGTTGAACCCCACTCTATAAATAGGGAGGCCATTCACCCCATTCCATTATCCCATTCCTCATGTCTCTTCTCTCTTTTAGTTTTTAGTTCTTTAGTTTTTTAGTTCTTTTATTTCTTTAGTTTAGTTATTGGCTTAGGTGACAAATACGCCAATAACAAAGCTTTGTTCTTCAAATTATTTTCTTTTCAATTGAAGAAGTATTTTTTTAAGATATTTTCTTTCATTGTTCTAGTTTCAAATCTTGTTTTTACTTTCTTAGTTACAGCAAGCATACTTTTTCTTTTAACAAGTTTAATTCAAGCATTCTTTTACTTTTTACAAGTTTTGGTCAGTACTCTTTTGGATGATCTACAAGTTATTTTTATGCAAGCATTGTTCAAGATCTTTACAAGCATTTAACAATCACTCTCTCTTATTTTCAAGTTTTCAATTCTTGTTCTTTTAGATCTAGTTTGTGGCTATATTCTTTTACTTCCAATATGACAATGGGTGAAGTCAAGATTTAGGCCTACACTTGCTTTTCAATCTTTATTTTCTTTACTTTTGCAATCAAACCTAAGTTTTCATCTGTTTAGATATAAGAATCTAAGACCTCACATTTGGTAATTGTAAACTACCCAACATTACAATCTATATCCCTTAGGAGATGATGCTAGAATACTTCCAATATTATTACTTGATCTATGCACTTGCAAGCTATACAAAAACTAGTAATCAAATACATTTTTTTCTCTTTTATGATTTTGGAAATTAATTATGTGGGGCTTTATTCTGATTTTGGTGCCGACTAAACTGGGCTTAAAATTCATCCTTAATGCTAGCTAATCTGGACTTAGCTCTTATCCTTAGTGCCAACTAATTTGGGCTTAACTCTCCTCTATATCAGCTAATATAGGCTCAATTCTTTTTGGTGCCAACTAATCTAGACTTAATCTCATCCTCAGTGCTAGCTAATCTAGGCTTAAATCTCATATTCAATACCAGCTAATCTGAGCTGAATTCTCCTTAGTGCTAGCTAATCTAAGCTTTCATTCTTTTTAAAAACTCAACTTATTTATCATATCTCATCTTTTTCATTCATATTTTTCAGCAACCCTTGCTCTTTTACGAGTTCTTTTTCGACTCCTCAAACTCTTTTGTCTTTTTCTCTTTTTATCTTTGGTAAAACTATTTTCTTTTTTTTTCCTTTTTTTCCATGGCATTCATCTTTCTCTCTTTTTGCTTTTTTTTTTCTTTTTTCCTTTTTTCTTTTTTTTAGAACAAAATGATTGTTATTCCTAAAGATTTTCTCTTTCTCATTTTTTTTTTATTAAAAGTAACAAAAGCAAATTATCCAAAAAGCAAATGAGAACTGTAAGAAGGTGGAGTATGTTCACATGAAATGCAATGCATGTTTTATGAAACCCTACCATTCAATAATCTATATGTTGAAATGCTATGACACACTTACATGAGTGATGAGATGTATACCTATGACTAATGCAACATACTTGTATGAGATGCACAGATATATTATATGTATGAGATATGTTTATATGAAATGCAATGCATGTGTTGTGCTAACCTAATGATGCTGACACAACCTTAAGATATGCAATAAGATGTAGTACATGTGCTGCCTATTAAGATATGCATGGGATGGAATGTATGTACCATCTATTAACACGTGCAAGAAAAAGAATGCATGTACTATTTATTGATGTGGATGAGATGGAATACATGTATTATCTTATTATGATATGCATGAGATAGGGTATACATATTATCTTATTATTGCCAATCATGATAAAAATTTATTAAAAAAAAAATGCAAAACATGAAACAACATTTAAACTCAAAGCTTTTTTTTTTTATTTAGGAGGAAAAATTCAAAAACATACATGAAATGCAATCACACAAAAAGACTAGGATTCATAGTTTTTTTTTTTTCATTTGAGTTGTTTTTGTTTTTTTTTTTTTTTTTTGTTTAGAATAAGGAAAAATTCATGAACACAAAAAAATCACACAAAATTGATTAAGATTCAAAGTTTTTTTTTTCATTTTTTACCTTTATTATTAAGACAATAAACAGATAACTTAAGAAAAACCTTTTATACTTCTTTTTTTTTATTGCCAATTTTGTAAAACAAATCAAATGAATCAAACTACATGAAAGAAGAAAGTTTACTAGAAGTATTTTTTTCTTTTTTTTTCCTTTTTCCATTTTTTTAAACACTAAGAATTTCTTTTCTTAATGATTCTTTTCCTTTCCTTTTTATTAAAAGAAATAATAAAAACTACAAATTAGAAAACAAAAAAAAAAAATAAAGGGCGTTCTTTTGTGTAACTTATTTGATGTAATTACTATGGAAATGGGGAAGTATGGCTCTACCTAGGGCTAACTCCCTAAAGTTCAATATATGCGAGGTTGGGAAATGACGCATCTAAAGGTTCTTAAATTGATCCTTACATCATTGTCCATCACAAACTAGTGTGCACGCCAATCCTCACCCATTGCAGGCTACAAGTAAGAAAGGTTCAATCTGAGTAGGAGTATTTTACTAGTCATCACGGAGGTTTAAAACTCACAAAGGTGTAGCTACTCTACTTCCTTTTAACCAGAGTTAGAGACCAGCTATAGAGCTTATGCATGCAATGCAGATGTGTGTATGTGTGAAGTAACATTTTACATTTTTCTAAACTACCTTTATCCTAAATGCCCCACAAATATTAAGAACACAATAAAGAACAACAATATATAATAAATGACATAATTAAAATATGCATGAAATGTAAAACATACACACTTTTTGAATTTGAATTTTTCTTTTTTGGAAACAAAGAAATTAAAATCGAAACAATTTTTTTCAGTTTTTCATTTTTTCAACTTTTTTATTTTTTTATTTTTTTTAAAATAAGGAAATTAACTTAAGACATTTTTCTTTCCTTTCTTTCCAATTTGTTTTATTTTTCCACTTTTTAAGAAAACAAGAAAATCAAAATTAAAGAATTAAGATTAAACACTAATTAGGACCATTAAACCAAAATTTAGGATAACATGCAATCAATATTTGGCCTGACTCTCTAAAAATGTGTCTCTAGTAAAGTTGCCAAGCTATCGCAACATCTTAGGACCTAGGGGTAAATCCCAAAAGTTGGACAAATGGCCAAATTTGGAAAACAGGGGCTAAAATATTTTCGATGAAAACAAAACATGAGTCGCCACCAATCTTTTTTAAGGTGTGATTGGCCACCTAAAAAATTCTATCATTTTAATAAAACATTTTACTTTTAAAACAAGTTTAAAAGTTTTATAAGAAAAGCAAGTTTGCAATTTATGAAATCAGAGTTGAGTTTAAGAGTCGATTACGTGTAGGGAAAGATTAGCACTGCCACAAAGCCCATTAAAGATGGTACTAATTGATTGTATGTTATCACTTAATTTTGATTAAAATGGTCCTATTTTACTTAATATTTAAAATTAATTCCTTTTCTCTTTTTTTCTTCTTTTTTTTTCTTTCTTTTTTTTTTTAAACAAATCAAATTTTTAAAAAAACAAAACCTTCTTTTGTTTTTCTTTTTACTTTGAATCAAGATAAAAACACCTTAAATATTGAGACACTTCTTTCACTTTCCTATTATAGACACTGAACTTTGCCTAAAACATTTTTCAACACAATTGACCCAATTTTCATTTGTGAACATGGGCTGAGACCATCTAGCAAGATCATTTACAACCCATAAAGAGTTAACAAATTAGCCTATTGAGAACCCAAAGTTAACTTAGGTCAAACTAGGTCAAACTAAATAAATTACCCCAAACTTGGTTAAAATGGATAGAACCTAGGCTAATTCCCAAAATTCAAAACCAAAGTGGAATGAATGTGGTCTTAAATTAAATTTGGTGATTTTTAAAGTGCTAAAATTTTTATTACACCGAGAAAAGTGTGAAATTACCAAAATACACCATAAGGGCATTTTCATAATTTGCCTATCTTGATCTTTTATTCTCATAAAACCTTTCATATCTTAATTTCATAATATTTCATGATTTTTTATGCATTTGTAATAATAGCATTACCATGAGAAATGTGAAATTACTAAAATACCCCTATAGGGGTATTTTGTAATTTGACCTTCCTAAGCTTGGATTTTCATGAAACTTTTCATATCTTAATTTTATAATATTTTCATGATTTTTGGTATTTTAAAGTCCTAAAAATGAGCAAGGCGACATTGATTTCTAAGAAAATGACATAAATATCGAAAACTTTGCACTATGGGTAAAATGGTCTTTTCATGTGTTTGAAGGGCATAAAAATCTAACCTTTGCAGTGAATAATGTGGATCATTAGATCTTTTATTGATCTTAATCCAATAGCCAAAGGTGGTTCCTTGAAAAGAATAAAAAGACAAACTTTGACCCTTGGATGAAATCCCATCCAAAAATCTACATTCATCAAGAATGAAATTTTTATTTAAGAAATGGCTATTAAAGGGGGCTAGAGAGTTCAGTCAAAGAAGAGAATGGGAAAGAGTTGAAAAGGCTGGTGAAGTGAAAAGAAGCCAATGTAAAAAGAAATGAAGGAAAGCAATTGAGAAAAAAAAAGAAAAAGCTAGCCGAACAGAGAAGAAAAAGCTTTGGAAAAAGAAAAAAAAGAGCAGTAAGAAAGGAGTAACAAAAAATAAAAGGAAAGGCTTTAGAAAACAAGAAAGCTTATAACCAAAAGAATGGGGTAGCTAGTTTCTGTTTTTTTTAAAAAAAAAAGAGGTAGAAGAAGTTTTAGAGCAAAAAAAAAAAAAAAGTAAAAAAGAACGAAAGAACTAGAAAGAGAAAGAGCAAAAGAAGAAAAAAAACAAGAACATGGAAACTAGGTATAAGTTTAGATTTTCATTTCCTCCATTCTTGTTTGCATCACGAATAAGGTATTTTTTTTATGGTCTTTCATGGTAAAGTGAAGTTTGGTTGTAAGAAAAAAAAAAAAAGCACAAAGCTTCAGCTTTCATGGTTTTCATTCTCGGTTACCATGGAGTTTGGAACCTCCCCTTTAGTTTTTAAAATCCATGCTTATGGCACTTTCATGGGTTCCCATTCATGCTTATGGTATCGTCATGCATGTAAGTAGTCATGGTTTTAAAATATAGTCAGAACTTCACAAAAGTAAAAGGAATAAAAGTCTAAGAATTAAGACTCTCAAAACTTATGAAACTAAGATTAGGGATTGTAATTATTGGAGGTTTATCCTGTGGGTTAGATACCTTTTTTTCTCCATGTGCAACAACCATTAAATAGATAATGGGAGACAACAAAGGAAGAAGGAAGCTAGGGAGATAGGAGGGTTGGAACAGTAGTGGTTTTGCCTATTTTTATTTTCCTATTTGACTGTTATTTGGGTTGTTTAAGGGCTGTTAGTTTTAGTTCTTATTTTTGGGAAGTTTCTTCTAAAAATCCCACTAATATCTCATAGAATTAGGATGAAAATTAAAATTATAAAAAGAGTGTGCATGTTAAAAGAAAAAGTATAGAATAATAATAAACTAGTAAATTATGTATGTATTTATTTTAAAATTTGATGATAAAAAAAATCATAATAATAATAATGTCTTTGTTATGTATGAGAAAATAAAAATAAAAATAAAGAAAAAAAAGATTTTGAAATCCCTGCTTAGATGTTGGAGGGAATAAAAATAAAATTTAAAAAAAAGAATATATAATAATTTCACCTAGATGTTGGGGAATTATTAAATAGAAAATAAAAAATAATAATAATAATAATATTGAGGTGGATAATGAAATAATAATAAAATTTAATTAGGGTATAAGAATATTCAAGCATCCTTTTGCATAATTGCTTTTAGTATTATAATCATGTTTATTTTTTGGATTATGTTAGGTTGTGAATGTCTAATCCCTTTGTGCATGTATTAACCTTTAAATTGATATGCTTATATTCTTTGAATATATTTTATGTATTTTAGTTGTTATTTGCACTTCAAAGATTTTTACTAATAATAATAATAATAATAATTTTATGCTAAAATATATAATTACTTATATAAAATTTTAATTACTTTTACAACAACCATAAAAATGAGCTTGCTCCGAAAATCTACCTAGGTATTAGAGATTTTTAAGGAAGTTCATAAAGGTACTAAAACCCTAAACTTATTTTTTAAAAATTATAAGGATTTGCATGAAAACTTTTTATGAAGTTATCTGTTCCCGAATGCCACCTATATGCTAGGGTATTTAGGAAATTTTATTTCATTAAGAATTTTCATACATTTTTGCAACTCAAAATAAATTTGCTAAAATTAAGAAGTATAAAATAATAAAAAATAATAGGATGGGATTATATATATAAAAATTCACACCCAAACTCTGCCTAGATGTTGGAGAGTCCAGGTGATTTCTTTATATTTGAAAACATAATTCTTAAACTCATACTTGATCATCATTTTGCATATGTTTCATTTTTAAATTAATGCCTTCATTTATAATGCATATATATATATATATATATGTATATGTTTGCCCTAGTTATGGATGTTTAATATTAATTATATTATATTCTTTTTTTATCAAAAGCTTTGTTAAAATTTTTAGTTTTGAATAAATATATTAAAATATCATTCCATGAAATATAATTAATTGGTACTCTGCCTAGATGTTGGAGAGTCGTCAATAATTATTATTTACAAAGAATGCTATTTTATTATTTTTAGAATGAATGTTATGATAAATCTTAAATGGAAAGACTATCTTCAAATTCTACTTTTATGTTAGAACTTTAAAGGTATTTCTTTAATTTGAAGATTTTCTTAACATTTTTAAATAAAGGATTAAAAAAACTAAATTTATTTCTCATAAAATGAAGGCAATTGTAATTAAACTTCATATAAAAAAACCATTTTTATCCAGAATTACAAATGGTGCATGATTAAATGGTACCAATTTATGGGCATTGTGGGGGTGCTGCTCCTTCTCCACATTTAACCAACTCCCGAACTTGATTTTGTTTTCATAAACCAAAATTGTCTTTTTAATAAAGCTTTAAACCCATTTTATTGTTTTATTAAAAAGATAAAATTTTTGGATGGCCAATCACACCCTAAAAAAAATTGGTGGTGACTCTTCATTTTTTTTATGATTTTTAAAATATTTTATGTCTAGTGATTGAGTCTCTGGACTGATTTGTTACAACAACTTGGTGATTCTGCTGGGGAGTTTTGAAAGTCAAGCCAAAATTTTTAATTATAAGCTATTAATAATTGCTAGATTTAATTGGTTTTATTTTATATTTAATTTAATTTTTTTTTATTTTAATTTTTCAAAAAAAAATATACAAGTTAATAAATAAAAAAAATTAGATGTTAGTTATTATTTTAATTTTGTGCTTATGATTTATTTATGATATTTTGATTAATATGTCACTTTGCACACTTTTGCATATGCACTTACATGGATGACCTCTAGACCCAGGCTCTATCCTTTTAGGAGGAAGTTAAGTAACTACGCTTTCGTAAGGTGATAACCTCCGCATTCACTAGCAAAACAATTTCACTCATATTAAACCCTTTTTGTTAGTAGCCTATAATGGGTGAGGATCGAGGAGCCTTACTAGTCTATAACGAAGGATGATGTGAGGAATATTCTATGAACTTTTGCACATATAAATCCAAACCTAGCATATTGTGAACCCTAACGATCTAGCCTAGGATAAAGCCATGCCATCTTTCTTGGAAAAAATTACCTAAAGCTAGGACACTATGTATATTTTGCTCTACTATGCTTGATTATTTATTTATTTATTTGTTTATTATTTATCAACATTACTGACTTTTTACTCTTAATATTGCTGCATGCATATATAGGTATCATACTTCTTAGAAGGGGTATTTGTTTTGGATCAATCGACATAAAGGAAACACTCATGAAGCCACCAGTAGCATCACCACCCAACAAGAATTCTTTGGAAGTTAAAAAGCCAATTAGAAAGCACCCAAAAAAAAGGAAAAAGATTACTTAGGGGTCAATTATGTGTCTACACTTCCCCAGTTGGTACATATGGATTTGAGTCAAACTGATGTAGCTGAGTTGGAATTTATATGGCAATAATGGGAAGTAGAAAATGAGTCTTTTTCAAAAAAATATAGGAATGTGGCATTGCTCATGTTAGTAAAGATTGATAAGGCACTAGTTAAAGCTACGATATAGTTTTGGGATCCAACTTATTGGTGTTTCATATTTAACCAACAAGACTAAGCCCCTACAATTGAAGAGTATTCATCTTTGCTTTGATAAAGCCTACTAATCAAGACAAGATTTATTGGAAAGAGCAAAATACTACCATATATAGGAAGAAATTAGCCAGGATTATGTAATTAGGGGTTCAAGAGATAGACAAGCATAAGAAGGAAAAGAATGGGGTTGAGATTATTCCATCAGCTATTTTGTTTGGGCATATAAAGAAGATATTGATACTGATTAAATGATAGATGTGTTTACTTTGGCCATATATGGGTTAATGATATTCCCTAAGGTATTAGGACATATACAAGCATCAATGGTCGACTTTTTCGAGCAATTGGATAAAGGTATAAATCTTTCACCTACTATTTTAGCAAAGACCATTATATCACTTAATTTTTATCAAAGGAAGTGTGAAGGATGATTCATATATGCTTAGCTACTTTTTATTTGGCTTAGAAGTCACTTTTAGGGAAAAGAAAAGATATCATTTCGACCATTCTCCATTCATTTTGTTCCCATCAAGGAGTTTGCTGCCAATGAGTGGCAGAGGAATTGGACAAAAGATCAATGGATGTCATTCTTTCCAAAGTTGACTACTAAGGATGTAACATGAAGGGCACCATGGATGCTTCTTATGACCATTTTATATAGTTGTGGGGATGAGTCATGGGTACCTTTGTTAAGGATATGGGGCAGTGAGTTATACACCTCTTATGGTTCAGAGACAATGTAACTTGCATCAGTTTATCCCTATGATTCATGGACTCAGTTTATTCAAATTTGATTATAGAGCACCTGGTTATATAAAAAAGGTCTATGAAGTCATCAAGGCATGGAAGCAGGTTAACCGAATAAGCCTAGCTAGATTTACAAATAATATTATAAAATGGTATCTTACATGGAGAACGAAAAGGGTTAATAAAGTTAAACCTTTTCTAGCTAATGTTTCAAATAAATTGTTCACTCCTATTTCAGGGTCGGTATTATCAACTTTTGAGATTGCCCAACGAGAGTTTGAGATTGAAAGAAAAAAGTAAGAGAAAGAGAATATGGCAATGATAGATCAAGTTAATTAATTGAGATATGATTTGATGATAAAAGATGATGTAGTACAGAAGTTGATTAAAAAATGAAAGGTATTGAAAAAAGATTTGCAAGACCTTAATCAAGAAAATAAGAGATTGAGATTGGACATCAAACCTTCAAGGGGATCTAAGAAGGATATGGAAGAATTAAGAGAGAAGGTGGAATATTGGAAGAATAGAGCTCGAGAAAACAAGGAAGTGATATTTGCACTCACCAAAGAATAGCACACATGGAAAAAAAAGCTTTCAAGAGTCTCTAAAAAGATAACCAAGTACCAAAAAGAAAACGAGAAGCTAAAGGCCAAATTAAAGAAGGTATAGAATAGGAACTCTAATTTGCAAAAAGAGAAGAAAACTTTGGAGCAAGAATTAATGAGGTTGGAGCTTCAGTTAGTCAATAATCAAAATCACATAGATAAGATTTTAACTAAATTGTAGAAAATAGAGGACGATGGGCCTGTATTTGCAATATGGAAGTAGGAGCTTGAGAAATGTAGAGAGTAAAAAGCTTAGGGAGGCAGCATTACATAAAACATTTAACCACTCAAATTTACAAGGCTATTCAAAAAACAAGCCAAATGATCAAAAAAACAAAAGCACTTGAACGGGAAATAGTACCAGCCTAAGGCTATAGTCAGAGATTATTAAACTTTCTATGTGAGGCTAAGGAGTAATATGCTCAAGTCAAATGTTTTTATGGTTTCAATGTAAAGATGATCGAATGATATGCAAATTCTACTATGGTCAATGAAAGTTTCTTTTGCTCAGATTAATATAAAACAATGCCATAATTTGTGCTACATTCATTCCATGCATACATTTAATTTAATCAAAGATTAACAATAATGATATTATATCATGCACTCTAATTCATGGTTAATAAATAAAGGTTCAAGGACATAAAGCTAAAGAACACAAGTCAATTAATCCTGCACAAATATAATACTCATTTTCAAACTTGAATCATGGAAGGAGATAACGTAACTAGGATTGAAATAGTTGAAAAGGCATAAGAAGAAATAAGAGAATGAGTAATGGAGATTCAACAAAGTATTAAGGTGCAAATGACTGAACTAAGACAGTTGCTATCCAGTTCATTAAAAAGAAAGGGAGTTGTTGGTACATCAAGACCAGGGGAAGAGGTTAGTACTAGAGAACTACTATACCCTCCAGGGTTCACTTCACCCCATGTTCAAGCTCCTCATAGCATACATGTGCAACCACCAAATGTATAACCTTACCCTTATATCAATCCCTTTGCTAGTCAACCATAAATTTATGTGAATGCTAACCTAAGATCAACCCTTGTTGACCCGATTTTGGTACCGAATTTAGATGACCCAGTTAAACAATAGAAGTTATGAGAAATGTTAGAAATAATTACAAATGCAAAGATATGAAACAAGTATAACTGGCTTAAAGAAAAGCTCAAAGTAGTAGAGGATAATGATATCTATGGGGTTATTGATGCTAGTGAACTCAGTTTTATGCTTGACTTAGTTATCCCAACAAAATTTAAAATCTTAGATTTTAATAAGTATGATAGAACAAAATGTCCTTCTGCTCATCTTACCATGTTCTATCTGAAGATGGTGGGCCATACTCAGAATGACAAGCTCCTGGTACATTGTTTTCAATATGGTTTAACTGGATTAGAGGCAACATGGTGCGTATAGCTAGATCAAAGCTGAATCCACTCATGGAAGGACTTGGCCAAAACCTTCATTGCTCAGTAAAAACATGTCTTTGATACAGTCCCTGATAGGTTGTCATTACAAAACATAGAGAAAAGGACAACAAAAAATTTTAAAAAATATGTAGATAAGTGGAGAGATACGGCAACCCTAGTCCAACCATCATTAACTGAAAAGGAGATCACAGTGTTATTTGTCAATACACTAAAAGCACCATACTATGACAAATTGGTTGAAAGTGCAACAAAGAATTTCTCTGATGTGGTGATTTTGAGAGAAATGATAGAGAATGCCAGCAAGAATGGTAAAATTGAAGGGCTCAAAAAGAAGATAGCAAATTTGAAAAAGAAAGAGCATGAGACACATACAATCACCTATGGAAATTCCCCACACCGTTCCTTTGTTTTATATAACCTAGATTCACCATACCCCTCTTATTATCCCATACCAACCAAATCTCCCAACAATCTTATTATTACCAAATACCTCAATAGTCGCCATACAAGTCGAGCTTTAGCTCTCAACTACCTAATTATACCCTCGTACCTCCCACTCGACTAGTTACCCAACCAACTAATCAAATCAATAACCAAAAAAACCCATAAAATAGTATCAATCAAAAAAAGCCTCGATTTGACCCAATTCCTATGTCTTACACCAATTTGTACCCCCAACTGTTGAAAGGCAACCTTATTGCCCATGCTTATGTGGTACCATTAAAGCCACCCTATCCAAGTTGGTATAAACCCAACGCGAAGTGTGATTACCATTATGGTGTGGTAGGACACTCTTTTGAAAAGTACACAACACTTAACATAAGGTACAAAGTCTAATAAATGCTGGGCTCTTAACTTTTGATACTAAATTCAAACAAAATGTCAATGGAAACCCTTTGCCAAATCTCATCGAGGGGAAGATTAATGTTGTGGGTGATGGAAGAGATGTAAAGATCAAAATATGCATGGATAAAGTAAAGACTCTTTTTGAATAGATATATAATTGTTTCATCGAGGCAAGCATGATATAGTCGATATCTCAAATGACAATAGAAGCTATGAAGATCACAACCAGGTTCGTAAGTACCATAAAAAGATGTCAGACATTCAATTCAAAAATGTGAAACCTTCAGACAAATATTGCAAAGCTTGACAGATGTGGTCATCATAGAGTTTTATGATGAATATGATGAGACCAGTGTGAATATGGTGGGTGATGAGCATATTGGCAAGTCTCTTATCCCTAAACCTCTCACAATATATGATGATGAAAAAGTTAAACCTGCAGCTGAGAAGGTTATTTCCTTTCATAAAATGCCAATAACTATTTATATCCCCAGTTCATTCCCTTACCAGATTGATAAAGCAATCTTGTAGAAGTATGACTATGATGTTGTGATTCAAAGACATGATATGATCATAAATAATCTAGGTATAGGGAATACTACAAACATAACAAGTATAGGAGGAATAACTCGAAGTGGTTGATATTACACTCCTGATATGTTAAAAAAGGCCAAAAAAAAAAAAGATAAGGTGAGAGAAGAAGTCACAGGAGAAAGTCAAGGTTTTCAACCGATGATAAGCCCAGAGGCCCAAATTAACAAGTTAGTATCAGAGAAAGAAGCTTGTGAGTTTTTAAAGATCATTAAGCACAGTGAGTATAGTATGGTGGACCAACTGAACAAACTACCAGCTTGCATTTTTTTATTATCATTATTGTTGAATTTAGAGCCATATAAGAATACTTTGGTAAAAATGCTTAACCAGGCTTATGTGGAACATAATATTTATATTGAAAAAGTAGATCACATGATTGGAAATATTGTAGCTCCTAACTTCATTACTTTTAATGATGATGAAATATCCTCAAAAGGGTGAGGTATTGTTAAGAGCTTGCACATTATTGTCAAGTGCAAAATTCATACCATGGCTAAAGTATTAATTAACAATGGTCATCTATTAATGTCATGCCTTTAACAACACTGTCAAAACTTTCAGTGGATCCCTCTCACATGAGAAATAGTCACATGATTGTAAGAGTTTTCGATAGAGCACAAAGAGAGATGATTGGTGATATAGAGATTTAGTTATAGATTGGTCAGTATACTTTCAATGTCCCATTTTAGGTGTGGATATAACTATTGCATATAGCTGTTTACTCAAAAGACTTTGGATTCATACAACTAAGGTTGTACCTTTATTTTTGCACTAGAAGGTGAAATTCATTGTTGAAGAGAAACAAGTCATTTAGATGGCAAAAAAGATTTATTAGTGATAAAAACCTTGATCACTCTTTATGTTGAGGCTACAGAGGAGGATATTGAATCTCATTTAGAGCTTTTGAAGTAGCAAATGCTACTTATGTCGAAAAAGGGTCAAAGATACTGATTTTTCAAATATCAAAGACTACAAACATGATGATCAAACAAACTATTGGCAAGGGTTGGCAAGTTGAGCGATGCTTAGAAAAAGCTTTACAAGGGATAAAAAAGACACCTAGCATAAGTGAAAACAAAGAAAAATGGGGTTTAGTCTACAAGCCTACTACTGCTAATAAAAAAAATATGATACTAAAGAAGCAAGAAAAAAGAATGGCACGCCTCAAAAGATAAGAGTCAGTTGATGGAAAAATAGTGTTCCCTTATTTGTATAAAATATTTCACTCAAACAAGCATGTCTATCGTAGATCATCAGAGGTTGATAAAGGGGAACCAGTGATGGGATTGAAGGAAGCCTTTTCTTAAGTTCAGATTGAAACAAATGACAAAATTGTGCAAGATGAAAAGATGGTTAAGAGACCTAAGAATGATGTACTATTTTTGTTATCCTTGACCTTTCTAATCTAAAAAAATTTCTATTGCTTTCGCCTAAGAGCATGCAAAGGTTAAATATATGGGCTTACTTTCATTATCCTAATAAAAGTATGAATGCAATGCATTTCACATATACCATCTTCTCCATTTCTTTTTCATTGTTACTTATATTTTTCTTACATTTGCTAGAATCAATCTATATCTCTTTGAAATTGTACTCATTTTCACATCTTTAAATAATAAACATTATAGTTGACCAAGATAACAATGTTAGATTTGATTTCAAAAGTTCAAGTCACATTAGCGAGTTTGATAATGATGTTGAGTTTGATAATGATGTTAAGTTAGAAGACTATGATTTGCCTTAGGATCTATTAAAATGGATGGACCAAGAAAATAAAGTTATAGAACCCTATCAAGAATCCACTGATTTGCTAAATTTAGGAGATGTTAAGAATAAGAAAGAAGTTAGGATTGGTACTTCATTATCACTGGTCAAAAAACAAAAGCAAGTGGATTTGTTGCAAAAATATGTGGATGTATTTGCATGGTCCTATCAAGATATGCCTGGGCTTAGCTCAGATGTTGTGGAGCATAGATTGCCTCTAAGACTAGAGCACTGACTAGCATAGCAAAATTTAAGACACATGAAGCCAGATATGTTGCTAAAAATAAAAGAAAAAGTGAAAAAGCAGTTTGATACTGGTTTTTTTAAAGTAGTCAAGTACCTTGAATGGGTAGCTAATATAGTCCCAATTCTTAAAAAAAATGGAAATTTAAGATGTGTATAGACTACAAAGACTTGAATAGGGTAAGTCTAAAAGATAATTTTTTTGTTGCCTTATATTGATACCCTTATGGATAACACTACTAGGCACTCTACCTTTTCATTCATGGATGGGTATTTTTATTATAACTAGATCAAAATAGCCCAAGAATATATGGAGAAAACCATGTTTGTGATAATGTGGGGGATATTTTGCTATAAAGTCATGCCTTTTAGGTTAAAGAATGTTGGTGCCATATATCAAAAGGTGATGGTCACCCTTTTTCATGATATAATGCATAAAAGATAGATGTGCATCTTGATGATATGATAGCCAAGTCTCAGGAAGAGAAAGGTCATGTACCTTATCTCAAAAAACTTTTTGAAAGGTTGCGAAAATACCAGCTCAAGCTAAACCCAGCCAAATGCACATTCGATGTTAAATCTGGAAAGTTGCTAGGGTTTATAGTTAGTGAAAGAGGTATAGAAATAAACCTTGGTAAGATTCAAGTCATCCAAGAGTAGTCAGTATTATGCACTCAAAAAGAAGTGAGAAGCTTTTTGGGGTGAATAAATTATATTTCTCACTTTATATCTCAATTTACCTTGAAATGCGACCCGATCTTTAAAATGCTTCATAAAAATAATCTGGGTAAATGGGATGAAGAATGTTAGAATGCTTTAAAAAGATTAAAGAGTTTTTGATAAACCCATCGGTGTTAGTACCATCAGTTGTAGAAAGGCTATTGATCTTGTATCTAATGGTGTAGAAGAAATCGATAAGAGGAGTACTAGGGCAAAGGGAACAAACTGGTAAGAAAAAGTATGCTATCTACTATTTGAGTAAAAAGTTCATGGAGTATGAGGCCAAGTACTCTCAAATAGGAAAAATATATTGTACCTTAGCTTAGACTACCCTAGGCTCAGACAGTATATACTCTATCATATGACTTGACTGATATCAAGGCTAGATCTCTTCAAGTACTTTTTCAAGAAACCATCTCTGTCAAGCAAGATAACAAGATGGAAAGTCATGCTTTCAAAATATGTTATTCTGTATATGACATAAAAATCCATAAAATAAAGTGCGATAGCTAATTTTCTTATCAATCAAACTACAGAAGATTCTGAACCCATGAAATTTAAATTTTTTGATGAAGACTTAATGCCTATCTTGTAGGACGAAGATGAAGAACCCGTAAAAAAATCATGGAAGATGTTTTTCAATAGGGCATGGCATTGGGGCAATGCTAATATCCCTAGAAAGGAATTACTACCTCTGCACTACAATGTTGGATTTCAATTGCACAAACAATGTTACTGAGTATAAAGCGTGTACCATGGGTTTACAGATGGCCATCAAAAAGAAAATTGAGGTGTTAGGAGTATATAGGGAGTCAATCCTAGTAATTTACCAACTATAGGGTGAATAGGAGAGTAGGGACCCAAAGTTAGTGTTATACTAAGGCACATAACTAACTTGACAAAACAAATAAAAAAGATCCAATTTCAGCATGTTCTTTTAGAAGAAAATCAAATCGTTGATGCCTTAGCTACAATGTTCAAGTTAAATAAAAGTATGGTAATCCACCCATAAAGTATAAATGAGATATTCACTGGTGCAATGTTCAAATATGGAAAATGAGGTGGATTGACAGCCCTAGTATTATGACATTATACAGTATATCAAAGGCCAAAATCATCCTGAGCAAGCCTCAAAGAATGACAAGAGGATTATCTAAAGATTGGCAACATGATTTGTGCTTGATGAACAAATCTTATATAAAAAAAGTCAGGGCTAGGTATTGTTAAGGTGTGTAGACACTGTTGAAGCACAAAAGATACTTAAAGAAGTGCATGAAGGAATTTGTGGAATATATGCTAATAGGCATATAATGGCCAGACAAATTATGAGAATAGGTTACTACTAGTCTACATTAGAAAATGATTGCATTAGTTATGCTTGAAAGTGCCATAAATGCCAAGTTTACATGGATAAGATTCATTCCCTTTCAGTTTCACTACATGTTCTAGCACCTCTATGGCTTTTCTTTATATGAGGAATGGATGTGATTGGACCTATAACCCCCAAAGCTACAAATAGGCATGTTTTATCTTTGTCATAATTGATTACTTTACCAAATGGGTAAAAGTAACTTCATATGCTAGTGTTATGCAATTAGTGATGTGCATATTCATAAAAAGAGAGATAATATGCTGATATAGGCTCTCAAAAAGGATTATCTCTGATAATGCTAGAAACTTGAATAGTAAAATGATGAAAGAGTTATTGTGTAGTTCAAGATAAAGCATTATCATTCAGCACAATATCATCCAAAAATAAATGGTGTGATAGAGGCTAGAAATAAAAACATCAAAAGAATATTGGAGAATATGATCGATACATATAAAGATGGCATGAAAAGTTACATTTTGCCTTGCTTATAGAACATCAATTTGAACCTCCATAAGGGTTACCCTTTTTTCATTAGTGTATGGGATGGAGGCTATTTTAACAATTGAAGTGGAAATTCCTTTCTTAAGGGTCTTAAAGGAGGTAAAATTGGATAAAACAAACTGGGTTCGAGACCATTGTGAACAACTAAACCTCATTGAAGAAAAGTAACTCTCGATGCTCAGTCATAGGTAGATGTACCAAAAAAGAATCATGCGAGCATATGATAAGAAAATGTGACCCTGGTGCTTTCGTAAAGGTGAATTGGTTTTGAAAAAGATTTTGCCAATTTAACATGACAATAGAGGAAAATGGACACCCAATTGGGAAGGTCCATAAGTGGTAAAGAAAGTATTCTTTAACGGAGCCCTAATCCTTGTAAAAATGGATGATGATGGATTGCCAAACCTTGTAAATTCTGACACTGTTAAGAAATATTTGCCTAAAAAATGATAAAAAAAAAGAGAAAGAAAAAAAAAGAAAAAAATAGATAGTTTAGATTGAAAACCTAAAAAGGGCAGTTTGAATAAAATAAATGATGGTGGAGCTACGAGGAAATCTTTCAAAAATAAAAAAACAAAAAAAAAAAGAAAAAAGATGGTTTAGATTGAAAACAAAAAAAAAGGATAGTTTGAATAAAAAAAATGATCGTTTAAGCTGAAAACCTAACAGGGCGATTTAAATGAAAGTTGAGCTAAGAGGAAATCCTTCAAAAAAAATAAAAAAAAAACAAAAAAAAATAAAAGAGAAAAGAGATGGTTTAGATTGAAAACCTAAAAAAGGTGGTTTGAACCAAAAGAATGATCATTTAAGTTGAAAACCTAAAAGGGCAGCTTAAATGAAGGTAGAGCTAAGAGAAAATCCTTCAAAAAATGATAGAATGTCGTACAATTGGATGAATTAGTGCTAGAATTAATGGAGATGAATTTTAGGGGGCAAGATTCCATTAGTTGTAGATATAGGGCAAGGATTAGTTGTACGATATCAAACATGGCAAAATCTCAAATGTAACAAGTTTTTAGGAAAAGATCTGGTCTGAATAGGTCAAGGTTGTTCAGATATTCATCATTTAAAGAATTGATATTTGATTCTTGAAATATCTTTGAATTCCCTATTCTCTGTTCTTCGAAAGCTCATCTCTCTCTTTCTAAAATCAAAATAAATACCCCTATGGTTAACCAAATCTCATATTCCACTTTGAGCATCAAATCATAGCATTTGTCACTGGAAATTAAAATAATGACTGATAATGTTCATAGTAGACCAATGTGCCACTAAAAAAAAAGGTGTAAGGAAGACGAAAAATAATAATATAGGGTCAAAAAATAATAATTAATAATAATTTAAAAAAAAAAGAAGTGAAATGGAAAATTGATTGATTGACCAAAAACAAAAAGAAAGAAAAAGCAAGAAAGATAAAGAAAAATTTAGAGGTGGTTTTTTGACAAACTAGAGTCAAATGGGTCTACCAAGAGTCCAAGATTCTCAAAGTAAAAAGAAAGACAAACAACTGAATAACAAACAAGAAAATTAAAAGAATGAGAATATCAGAAGCAGCCATTAAAGTTTGAAAGGATCGAATTAATCTAAAAAAAATTAAGTTAACATGAATAAAAGCACATGATGTAAATTGTTGATTGCATCTCTATTCTTTGGAGTCATCAAAATCATCACATGCATTGCATACATTTTTACAATAAGTTATGTTAAGGGCCCCTTTGTGAAACATAAAAAAAAAAGATATGTTTCCTTTCAAAATAAGGATAATGGTTTAATTAAGAAAATTGGCCCTAAGGACAAAAGATTAACCCTAACACGACTCTCAAAACTTTAACTATCGATTTATGAAACACTTAAATCATTTCAACTTACAGTGTTGCCTCAATCATTTTATTATTTTTTAACTTGTGGTGTTATCTTGGTCGTTTTTTATTTTCTGACTTACGATGTCATCATGGTCATTTTATTATTTTTTGACTTGCGATGTCATCCTGGTCATTCCTTATTTTTTACTTGTGGTGTCATCCTAATCATTTTTATTTTGGACTTATGGTGGCGTCCCAATCATTCTTTATTTTCAAACCTATGGTGTCATCCCGATCATTTTATTATCTTTTCACTTACGTTGTCGTCCCGATCACTCTTTATTTTTTGACTTACGATGTCATCCCAGTCGTTCCTTATTTTCTGACTTATGGTGTTATCCTGGTCACTCTTTATTTTCTAATTTACGGTGTCGTCTTGATTCTTTTATTATTTTTTGACTTACAGTATCATCCCAATCACTCTTTGTTTTTTGACTTGCGATTTTGTCCCAATCATTCCTTATTTTTTAACTTGTAGTGTTGTCCAATCATTCGTTATTTTTTGACTTGCAATATCATCTCGGTCATTTTATTATTTTTTGACTTACAGTGTCATCCTATTCATTTTTCATTTTTTGACTTACGATATCATCTTGATCATTTCTTATTTTTTGACTTTCCAGTCATTCTTTATTTTTTGACTTCATGGTCATTCTTTATTTTCTAACATGTGGTGTTATCCCAGTCGTTCCTTATTTTTTGACTGGTGGTGTCATTCTGATCATTTTTTATTTTCTGACCTGTTATGTTGTCAAATAAAAATTAAAAAAAAAGAACAAAGAAACAAAGGTCTTTCCTTTACTTGAAAGTATCATCTAGAAAAATTGTCATCTATGTCATTGCATTATTTTTTATTCTAAAAAATATGCAAAAAAGGGTAGCATAGACACTAAATTTTGTCAAGAACATTTTTCAACATGGTTGACCCAAGTTTCATTTGTAAACATGGGCTAAGACCATTTAGTAGGATCATTTACAACCCATAAACAGCCCATAGATTATCCTATTTAAAGACCCAAAGTCAACTCATATCAAATATGATCGAACTAAGTCAAAATTGCACCAAACTCGGTTAATATGGATAGAACCAGGGTTAATTCTCAAAATTCAAAATCAAAATGGAATCAATATGGTTTTAAATTAAATTTGGTGATTTTTAAAGCACTAAAATTTTTATTGTACCAAGAAAAATGTGAAATTATCAAAATACCCCTATAAGGGTATTTTCATAATTTACCTTTCTCGAGCTCGAATTTTCATGAAACCTTTTAGATCTTAATTTCATAATATTTCATGATTTTTGGTGCATTTGAAATCATAGTAGTACCACAAAAAATGTAAAACTACTGAAATACCCCTATAAAGGTATTTTCATAATTTGACCTTCTCGAGTTGGATTTTTATGAAACTTTTCATATCTCAAGTTTATAGTATTTCATGATTTTTGGTATTTTAAAATCCTAAAAATGAGCATGAGAACATTAATTTCTAAGAAAATGGCATAAATACTAAAAACTTTGCACTATGGATAAAATAGTCTTTTCATGTGTTTGGAGGGCATAAAAATCTAACATTTACAGTGAATAACGCAAACCATTGGATCTTTTATTGATCTTGATCCAATGACCAAAGGTGATTCCTTGAAAAGAATAAAAAGACAAGCATTGACCCTTGGATGAAATCTTATCCAAAGGTTTACATTCATCAATAATGAAATTTTTATTTAGGAGATGGCTATTAAAAGGGGCTAGAGAGTTTGATCAAAGAAAAGAATGGGAAGGGGTTGAAAAGGCAAGTGAAGAGAAAAAAAACCAATGTAAAAAGAAAGGAAGGAAAGCAATTAAGAAAAATGAAACAAAAGGCTAGCCGAATAAAGAAGAAGAAGCTTTGGAGAAAGAAAAAAAAAAGAGCAATAAGAGAATAGCAACAAAAAAAATAAGGAAAAGGCTTTAGGAAACAAGAAAGCTTACAACCAAAGGAGGGGGCAACTAGTTTTTGTTTAAAAAAAAAATGTTTTGGAGCAAAAAAAAAAGAAAAAAAAAAGCAAAAAGGAATGAAAAATCAGAAGGAGAAAATGCAAAAGAAGAAAAAGAAGTAGGAACATGGAAACTAGGTATAAGTTCAGATTTTCATTTCCTTCATTCTTGTTTGTATCACGAGTAGGGTATTTTTTTATGGTCTTTCATTATAAAGTGAAGTTTGGTTGTAAAAAAAAAACACAAAGCTTTAGCTTTCATGGTTTTCATTCTTGGCTACTATGGAGTTTGGAATCACCCCTTTAGTTTTAAAGTTCATGCTTATGGCATTTTCATGGGTTCCCGTTCATGCATATGCTATCATCATGCATGTAAAGTAGTCATGGTTTTAAAATATAGTGAGAACTTCACAAAAGTAAAAGGAATAAAAGTCTAAGAATTAAGAGTTTCAAAACTTATGAAACTAAGATTAGGGATTACAGTTATTAGAGGTTTGCCCTATGGGTTGGGTACCTTTTTTTCTCCATGTGTGACTACTGTTGAACAGATAATGGGAGACAACAAAGGGAGAAAGAAGCTAGGGAGATAGAAGGGCTAGAACAATGATGATTTTGCTTATTTCTATTTTCTTATTTGATTGCTGTTTGGGTTGTTTAGGTGTTGTTAATTTTAGTTCTTATTTTTAGATTGTTTCTTCTAAAAATCCCACTTATATGTCACAGAATTATGATGAAAATTAAAATTATAAAAAAAGTGTGTATGTTAAAAGAAAAAGTATAGAATAATAATAAACTAATAAATTATGTATGTATCTATTTTAAAATTTGATGATAAAAAAATGATAATAATAATAATGTCTTTGTTATGTATGAGAAAATAAAAATAAAGAAATCCCTACCTAAATTTTGGAGGGAATAAAAATTGAATTTTTGAAAAAAAGAAGAATATATAATAATTTCGCCTAAATGTTGGGCAATTATTAATATAAAATAATAAAATATTAATAAATAATAATAATAATAATAATGTAGATAATGAAATAATAATAAAATTTAATTAGGGTATAAGAATATTTAAACATCTTTTTGCATAATTATTTTTAGCATTATAATCGTGTTTATTTTTTGGATTATGTTAGGTTTTGAATGTCTTGTCCCTTTGTGCATGTATTAATCTTTAAATTAATATGCTTATGTTCTTTGAATATATGTTATGTATTTTAGTTGTGATTTGCACTTTGAAAATTTTTACTAATAATAATAATAATTTTATGCTAAAAAATTTAATTACTTATATAAAATTTTAATTATTTAGAACAACTATAAAAGCATGCTTGCTCCGAAAGTCTGCCTAGGTATTGGAGATTTCTGGGGAAGTTCATAAAGTTACTAAAATCCTAAACTTATTTTTTAAAATTATAAGGATTTGTATGAAAACTTTTTATGAAATAATCTGTTCCCGAATGCCACCTAGATGCTATGGTATTTAGGATATTTTATTTCATTAAGAATTTTCATACATTTTCGCAACTCAAAATAAATTTGTTAAAATTAACAAGTATAAAATAATAAAAAGTAATAGAATGGGATTTTAAATATAAAAAATTCACACCCAAACTCTACCTAGATATTTGAAAGTCCAGGTGGTTTTTTTATATTTGAAAATCCAATTCTTAAACTCATACTTGATCATCATTTTGCATATGTTTCATTTTTAAATTAATGCCTTCATTTATAATGCATATATATATGTTTGCCCTAGTTATGGATGTTTAATATTAATTATATTCTATTCTATTTTTTTATTAAAAGTTTTCTCAAAATTTTTAGTTTTGAATAAATATAATTAAAATAGCATTTCCTAAAATATAATTGATCGATTTTCTGCCTAGATGTTGAAAAGTTATCAATAATTATCATTTATAAATAATTTTATTTTATTAGTTTTAGAAGGAATGTTATGATAAATCTTAAATGGAAAGACTATCTTCAAATTCTACCTTTATGTTGGAGACTTTAAAGGTATTTTTCTAATTTGAAGATTTTCTTAACATTCCTAAAGAAAAGATTTAAAAAAAAACTAATTTTATTTCTCATAAAATGAAGGGAATTGTAATTAAACTTAATATAAAAAAAAAACCATTTTTATCTTGAATTAGAAATGACACATGATTAATTAGTACTAATTTATGAGCGTTGTGGGGGTGCTAATCCTTCTCCACACATAACCGACTCCCGAACCTGATTCTATTTTCGTAGACCAAAATTATCTTTTTAATGAAACTTTAAACCCATTTTATTATTTTATTAAAAAGATAAAATTTTTGGGTGGCCAATCACACCTTAAAAAAATTGGTGGCGACTCCTCATTTTTTTTTATGATTTTTAAAATATTTTACATCTAGCGATCGAGTTTCTGGACCGATACATTATGACACCTATGATTAGGTAGAGTTTCAAAAATATCTCTAATTTAAGGATTTTCAAATTGCCGCACAAAACCAAGATAACAACTATCATAAATAATAATTACCAAGAGTCACCCTATAATTGTGCAAGATATCGATCATTATATGTACTTGAGATATTATCTTATTTTAGAATATTTTATTTTAGAAACAAATATTTGAAAACAAATGCATGTGATGCATGAAAATAATTATATATGATGAATGCATGACAATTTAATATGGATGACAACGTAAGAATGCATAATAATATAAAAATACTTGTGATGATAAGGTAAAATGAAATGCAAATGCATGATAGATTTAGGGTTTAAGGGTTGGTTTGGGGTATAGGTTAGGATATAGGGATTTATAGTTTAGGGTTAGGGTTTAGGTTTAGGATTAAGGTTTAAGGTTTAGGGTTAGGGTTTTGATTTGGGGTTTTGGTTTAGGGTTTGGAGTTTGGAGTTTAGGGTTAGGTTTTAGGGTTTGAGAATTAGGGTTTCATGGGATTTTGGGGTTTCAATTTTTTTTGGGTTTTATGGAAATAGACATGAAATAAATGCAAATTACAAAAATGTCATTAATGAATGCATTTGCCTAAAACATGACCTTGAAAACTTATTACAAACTAAGGTATTTTCAAACTTAATATCACAAACATGTAATGCATGAAAATTTAAGACCAAAATGAATTAAACATAAAAACGTTTCCAACTTTTGAAATGTTCCACCATTTTTTTTTTTTGTTTTCAAAATCCAACCAAAAAACCCAATGAACTAGCATTTTTCCATTTAAAGAATTTACCCAACACATTGAAAACTTGCAAACATATCAAAAGTAACAATCAAACATGTGAAATCAAGCCACAAATCATCACCAAAAAAAGAAAATGGTTTGGCCAAACAAGAAACTTACCACAGCTGAACATTCATGGAATTTTCATCACCACATTTTCACTTCATTCAAGCTAAACATACTTCATTTACCCTCCAAACCATCACATAAGAACATTTTCACCATAAAAAATCATTTATCAAACTTGAAACAAGCTAAAATAACAAAGAAAATATAAGCAACTAGAGTATGAGCCAAACACCATTTTATATCATCAACCTAGACCATAAACTAGCAAATAACAAGTACTACATCAACCAAACACATATAGATAACAAAAGAAGCAAAGAACACATTTAAAGAGAAAGCCAAGAAAAGGTTAGAGAAGGTTGGCCGAACCTCCAACTTGGTTTTTCAATGGTGAATTTGTGTTGTTTTTATTTGTTTTCTAACTTCAATCCAACTACTGATTAATTGGATAAAGTTTGATTCAAACTTTGAGTAAAAAGAAAAAAACCAAAAACCTTCTAGAAAATCAATAAAGAAATGAATGAAACATAATAAAAATACAATGATAAATGTGATGAGGATGTTTAAAATACAAATATGAAGGTTAAGAAAGGCTACCTTCAAGGAAAACAAGAAATAGAATTTTTTTTCTTTTCTTTCTCACATTTTTTCTTTATTTTTTTCCTTTGTTTTTCATTTCTAGCCCTCTGGTTTTCCATGCAACAACATCCCTGCTTGAATGAAGAAAAAACCATAAAAAAACCCTTCAAAATTGAATATGGATCACAGGATTAAAACTCATCTAATGGCTAAGATTCCCTCATTGTTTTTATTCCAAGGAAAAAATTTTAGCCATTGGATCAAGATATCTTATGTGATCCAATGGTTCACAATATTCACTACAAATGTTGGATTTTTATAGCTACTAAACCAAGTAAAAAGAGCATTTTGTCTTTAGTACAAAGATTTTGGTCTTTAGGTTATTTTCTTAAAAATTAATGTTTTCATGCTCATTTTTGTGATTTTAAAGCATTAAAAATCAAGAAATATTATGAAATTAAGATCTGAAAATTTTTGTGAAAATCCAACCTCAGAAATGTCAAATTATGAAATTACCCCTTCAAAGTATTTTGCTAATTTCACACCTCCTGAAGTACTACTGTGATTTCGAATACACCAAAAATCATTAGATATTATAAAATCATGATATGAAAAGTTTCAAAAAAAATCAACCTTAAAAAAGTCAAATTACAAAATTATCTCTCAAAGATATTTTGTAATTTCACATCTCTTGAGGACAATCAAAGTTTTCAAAATTCTAAAAATTATTAAATAATATCAAACCATGATCTTGAGTGTTTCATGAAAATTTGACCTTAAGAAGGTCAAATTACAAAAATATCCCTAAGGAGGCGTTTGGTTCGCGAAATTTAAGATTTCAGGGGAAAATGTAATTCTCAGGAAAATACGATACCTGAGGTTTTTTTTTCATTTTCAGGGCATCCCATGTTCAAATTCACTCATTTGATTGGGGAGAATCCACATATATTAATTCCTAAATAATTTTCATAATCTCATTAACATATATGATGACAACTTTTTATTAGTTTTTATTAATAATAAATACCTAAATGATAAATGATGCCTTTAACAGTAAAAGAAGATAAATATTTTATTTTATTGCTGTTTTTATTGATAAAATTTCATCGATAAAAAAATATTGAAGATTATTTAATGCGTTTATGATTAAGAAATGCCTTAAATATTCTCTTTTTTTTAAAGAGATTATTTAAGGCATTTTTTGTCCAAAAATGCCTTAAATAATCTCTAATATTTTTTTTATTGATGATATTTTAAGGTTTTTTTTGTTTAAAAATGCCTTAAATAATACTTTTTAATTTTTTGAAAGATATTATTTAAGGCATTTTTTATCAAAAACGTATTAAATAATCTATAATATTTTTTAAAAGGGATTATTGGCCAAAAATGCCTTAAATAATCTCTAATATTTTTCAAAGAGGGTTATTTAAAACGTTTTTTATAAAAAAAAATACCTTAAATAATAGCCTTCACTTTTTTTTGTATTATTTAAGGCATTTTTTTTACTAAAAACACATTAAATAATCCATTTCATTACTTATAAGATTTAAGAAATAAAATATAAAAAAATTGGAGTAGCCCTATCGATTAGAGTATATGATTATTAACCATAAGGTTGTAGGTTTGACCTCTCATTCTAGTGCTTTAATATTTTTTAAAAAACTTATTTAAGGTATTTTTGATAAAAAAAGGCCTTAAATAATACCTTTCAATTTTTTGGACTGTATCATTTAAGGCATTTTTAACTAAAAGCACTGTAAATTATCCATTTCATTACTTATAAGATTTAAGAAATAAAATATAAAAAAAAATTAAAGTAGCTCAGTTAGTTAAAGTATATGATTATTAACCATAAGGTTGTAAGTTTGACCCCTCTTTTTGGCATTTATTTTTTTGGATTACTTATTTTTTTTAGATTATTTAATACTTTTCTGGCCCAACTCGATTATAGGTTTTTTTTTATTTTTTATTTTAGTATTTTTAATTGTGATTATATTAAAAGTGATGGAAAAAATAAAAAGAAAAAAAAGGGCAACTTTGGTAGGATTTTTATTATGATATTATTTTGCATTATATTTTTGCATGATTACTTGCATGATTTTTATTGTATTTATTTGCATGATTTATTATGATATTTTATATGGTTTATTTATTTGCATTATTTATTGAGATATATTTTTTCATGATTTTTGCATGTTTTAATTATAATATTCTTGCATGATTTTTTTATGATATTTTGATAGTATTTTTGTACGACAATATTTTGTATATAAATAAAAAGGAATTTGATTTTGATTTTGATTTTTCATAAGAAATTTAATGAATCCAATAACGAAGCCTCTTCAAATGAATAATGAGTTTATCTTGAATACTTTTGAAGTAAAAAAAAAAAAAAAGTTTTTTTGGTGAAAGGCTAAAGATTTTTTTTTTCAATATTTAAATATCAAAATTAATAAAAAATCATCTTTAATTAAGATTTAATTAAAATAACATATGATTAATTTGATACTAATTTTGGGCATAATAGGGTGCTAAAACTTTTTTTACACTTAACCGACTCCTAAATTTAATTCTGTTGATATAAATCAGAACTTATTCTTTTTAAAGATCCTTAGCTTAAGTTTAGAATAACTTTAAAAATGATAGATTCACATAAATAGTGAATCACACTTAGATAAAAAAAATTAGTGGTGACTTCATATTTTTGTGTCTAATGATTCTCGAATTTAAATGTTATGACACTTGTTATTTATTTAATTACAGTTTGAGTTTTAATTATTACTCTTGCATATTTAAATTAATTTTTAGGATTATTGCATAAGTTAAGTTTCTTTTTTAATTAGATAAAGTAGTTTAATTAGTTATTTGCATTTTGTTTGATTTTTCTGAATATAATCAAGGATTAACAATTTCAGTAATTGATTCTTTCTATTATTCAATCTCCATGAGAATGATTCTTATTTTATTACTTGTTTAATCTGTACAGTTGCAAACCTTAATCAATAAATAAAAGAAAAGGATCCAAAGGTTGTATGTAGAAGAAAGCGTCAACCCAAAAAACAATAAAGTCAACTTCAGTAGCGTAAAAGGCGACAAAAAAAGATTGATCTTATTTGATTTTTTTTAATATAATTAAAATTGAACAATATCGGTAATTAATTCTCTTCTGTTATTTAATGTTCGCGCAAATGATTCTTACCACTTTATTATTTGTTCAATTTGTGCACTTGTAAACCTGAATCAATAAATAAAGGAAGAGGATCCGAAGACTGTACATCCAAGAAAGTGTCAGAAAAAACAACAAAATCAACTCCTATGAACCGAAAAAACAATAGAGTCAACTCAGGTAGCCCAAAAGCCCACCAAAAGAGAAACAGGGTTGGTCAGAGGCAACCGTGACGAAGTGGCTAGAAACGAGAATAAAGTGGCTTGCAGTATCTAATCATTTTTTTCATTATTGTCGAACGCCAAAGCATATCTTCAAGTTCCAGACTAACCACTAGTATGATACGATAAATAAAATTACGATAAAAGATGCCCAGTGCAAACACATAAGATTATTTCATTTTAAGGAATTTTGTACTTCATCAACTTGAATTATAAGATAACCAAACACAAAAATAAAATGCTTTTCACAGATTATTTCATTTGAAGGAATTATGGACTTCATCAACTTGAATTACAATGCTATTTCCTCTATACAACATCAAAGAATCCTGAATCTGCCATCATAAACCAAAAGAAAAAAAGTCCCCTGAAACTAGAATGAGTAGCAGTAGTTAGTAACGCAAAAACCCAACTTTTCCTCAGAGCATGGACCACCAAATTCTAATCATATTATACAAATAGTCCACATGTAGAGTGCTGCAGCATTTTTCCGACTTCCAAGAACAGCAGAAACAGAAAAAGACCCACTCTCCTGCGGCTAAAATGGCTGGAGCCCTTGGAGTTCGAGGCACCAAAAACTTATGCACATCATAAAAATGAATCTCCGAGGCTTCAGGATCATAATGGATCAGCACCTACTCTAAACTCTTAGATCACCCACTGAAAAGATAGAAAACACAACAAATTAGTAAATAGAACATTCAAAAGGACCCACTCACCAGCTGTCATTTGAAGCATTCTCATCTATTTATAATCACTAGTCGATAAATGCAGTGACCCCAAAACATCAATTTACCAACTACGAAAGAAATTTAGAGCCATCATACAGATGCAACAGAAAATGAAACAAAAAATATGTTTTCTTTTAACAGAAGCAAGAGGATCCACAGAAATCAAACTCGCTTTCCATTAACTAACATATCTTATGAAAATCCTTGCTTCCATAAAATAATAAGGTCATACTAATGGTGATGCTGAATCTCATTGATTTTCTTGACATGGTGGGTGACTATAATACTTACAAGTTTCTACCAATTATTGTATTCCACAAGAACCAAAATGATACAACTTATAACATATATCTTCATTTGCATGGATAGCAATATGATGCTACACCTAACCCAAGGTTCAGCATAGATATTCACAGACCAACATACTATTACCAAGCCAAGTCAGAACATCACAGCCCACTGCAAACTAGATCACAAAATTTTAGTCAGAAAGTTGATCAAAATCAAATGGTTGACACACTATTCTGCAAACTCCAGACACATTTTCCTCCAGAGGATCTGGTGGATGTATCACAAACACAGGTATGTCAGAAAATTTTTTCCTAAGTTGATAAAAATTACACATTAACTGACTTGTTATTCACCTAAGTCCAGTCAGGAAAACAGCGATGTACAACACTAGATCAGATGGATATATTGACAAATATATAGTTATCAATAGTTTTATTTGCATTATATAGATGGAAAATTACACTGAATAGCAGAGAGGATTAATATAACTCTTCTTGTAGAAAAACGCCTCACTCCAAAGAAAAAAAAAACAAGTGTTGCTCAGCAGCTAACTTCTTTCTGATGCTCAATTGAAATTTTATCATCAAGTACTTGGTATTGCAAACTTATCTCTCTTGACATATCATGACTGTTTATTGTAAGCAAAGAAGAACACCAAATGTGAAGATTAAAAAAGAGGGAAAAAGTGGAACCAAAACTCTGTAATAATGCAAATGATCAGGGGTTAAAACTACAAATTTTATCATAAATTCATAGAAATGAAACTCACTAAGAAGTATCTATAAAAAAAAAAAATTTCCAAATGCCGCACTGTCAAGAACCATAACAACTATAAAGTTAGATACTGGTAAATCTAATGAGTTGCCATAGCATGGATAAACATTTATTAGCAGAATCACGTATAATACCACTCTTTCCATCACCAGTTGACTTCAGTCATACAATTACACCAGCAGATCCAGTCATAAAAGTCAATAACATGAATCAGTTTTGCTTCTCAAAAAGATGCAAACTCATTTTTTTTAACATAGAATTACACAAGCATCATTGATATCCCACTTGCCAAAAGTAAACACATCTTTTTGAACATAGAATTGTTCAATATTCAGTTTATATACTCTCCAATCATCCAATATTGAAACTATACGTCTTCATATCAGAAGGATATTAAGTTTTTTTCTTTTTTCTTACATGTGACAGCCCATTGACATCAAATAGAAAAGGTAACTCTCTTTATCTTATAAACCTCACTCTCCCCTCCTCAAGGTTTGAATCTAAGACCTCCAACTTGAAGTCTCATTGAGGTATTGCCTTGGGGTCTCAAGAACCACAATTGTTTACTCATCCAAGTTTTAATTCAAGTTATCATGTGCTCAATTACATAGTATTTTCCAGGCAAGGATATTCACCACCATTTACATCAAATACCATCACTAAACACCATTCATACTATTTAAAAGAACCATAATATTAACAAAACTGTACACATTTCTACAACAGAAGTGGAAACGAGCATATACACAGGAGGAACGTCGAAGAATCAAATCTTGAATTTTCTACGACACAGGAAAATTTCATCATACCTGAATGAAAACATTCAAGACTTTGGTGAATGTCCAGCGTCAGACCCAGAGGCTGAGGAGCTTTCACTATCAGAGTCTGCAATAAACATTATATATGTTAGAGCAATTAGAAAGAATGTACCTCCCCTCCCCAAAAAAAATCTAGTTAGAAATAAATCGTAGTACCACTTGAAAAAGACCCAGAATCACTACTAGAGCTACTTGAACTACTCGACCTACAAGCATTATCTCCCTGTTTTCCAACTTCAACAGGTGACATGGACACATTCTGTTCATCTGCAGGTAACAGAATATAAATTTTAGCTATCAGTCCAACCAAGCATGCAGCAACCAAAATACCATCATTCTTATAATTGAAAACTTACTAGTTGTGGCTTCCTTTGGCACTTCGACCAAAACAGGAGCTGAGGTTTTTAACTAAATACAACATAAGCATTAATTCGGAAACTCTCAGGGAAAGATTATTAAATTAGAAACTATGACAGAAAGCTTTACCTTCTCTGGCACAATCTGCTCAGCCTCTGCTCCGGCTTGCATGGCAAGTTCAACTTTTCTCTTGTTTTTGCTCAAACTCTTCTTGTAGTTGGTAACAAATCTATCTAGCTCCCAAAGAGTCTCAGTATCCACATTGTCAATGTCCACTTCAATTTCATCATCATGTTGAAAGAGAGCTGAATTCCTTTTCTTAATAATCTGTACAATATTGTCAAGTTTCTCTGAAGGCAAACCCTGAAGGTTAGTGCTAAGCTTCTGCTTCTCCTCGTAAGTCATATCCCTCTTGTACGGATCCTTTACCTTGGGCTTTTTTGGAGTAGGGGTCCTACTCAGTTTTGGTCTCACATCAACAGGGGATATCATCGACACTGATCTATCCAAGATCCTTCTCATATCAAGTGGAGGTGGTAGCATTGCATGTGCCTTTATTGTTGTTGCCGTAGGAAGACTCACTTCATATTCTATTGCAAGTCTCATATCTTGAAAGTAATCCGCCTCCATAGCAACCCATTTGTCCTCAAATATCTTTGATAACTGCTCGGCCATTACATAAACATCTTGTCCCTTAGGATTATATATCATAGCATTTCGAAATGTCAGTCTCACATCCTCTGCAAACTCTCTAGGTGACTTGTACCAGTTCTTGTTAAGCCTCGATTTCACAGTACCCAAATCCATGGGATGCTTAATGATACTATAGTAGTCATGCAAACCCAAACCCTTGACATCAACAGGAGCATTAAAGACCCAACCATGCTTATGTTTCATTAGTCTTTCGAGCAAAGAACCGCAGCTCTTAAAGAACTTGTTACCCATACCATGAGTGAATTCACCTCCCCCTCGCTTCTTCCCATTCAATTTCGACTTCTTGTTACTCTCAGCTGGCGGAATCTTATCTTTTGCAAGCAAAAACTCAGAATTTCGATAGAACTGATTTGCCTTAGGTGTTCTCTTCTCCTTCTCCAAATTTTCATTCGCACCCTGACTGTTTTCCAAGACAGAAATATTCAACTGGTTCAGAGGCCTTGATTGCTTAACAGGCTCCCGAGCAATAACCACAGAAGCCAGCTCTGGTTGAACCCTCTTGAAACCATAATCAACAGTATCATTCAACAGAACAAGGGAATTACTGAACCCAATTTCTTGCCCTTCTTTAGCTTCAATCATCTTCACCAAATTCCTCACCAAATCAAGCTCACTCTCCAGCTTCGTCCTCAATTCCCGCATCTCCTGCTTTGACCTTGAAGCCAAATTGATCTTCACTAGGTTCTCTGAACTGGCAACCTGCTGCTTGTTAAGACTTGAAGAGTCAACAGACACTGCAGTATCTTCGCGTGGAGCAGGCTCTTGGTGAGCTGAACCCCCATACTCCAAAGGAAGAGGCTGAGCTGGTGCTTCAGCAGAGTGTTTGTTGGTGTTGTTCTCGTTGTTGGTAGCGGAAGGGACAGCGGTGACAGAGGAGCTGTTCGCAGCAATGCTGTTGACGTTGTTGTTGTTGTTCGAGGTGATGTTGACAAGATTGTTTTTATTGGGACCCTTAAAAGCTTTCCTAGTATAAACCTTGCTCTCAGTGTACCTATGCTTCTCCCTCTCACCATCTTTACCTTCTCCAACTACTGCCCCAGAAGCCATGCATATATAAATATATATATATATATATATTAGGGTATTAAAACCCTAACCAAACAATTCAGCCTCAGCAATCAATCCAATCTAGGATTTAACTCCCTCCACCTTCAAAACCCTAATTTCAACTCCCAAACTTGAGACTTCCCCCAAGTTTCAACCACCAAATCCAACGACAAACACAACAAATCTAGTGATTAAAACACCTCCTCGATCTACAAAATTAAAACTAAAACCATCTATATAAAGCCAAACTAAATTATAGATACAAAGAAACAAAGAAAGACCTTACCTTCGGTTGTTCGATTTTCAGATCGGTCTTTCTCTCTCCACGCTACTATCTTTCCCTCGACTTTTTTCCATTTATCCTTATCTTACAGGTGTACGGTGAGGAGAGCCCTCGTGGTTACAAACGACCTGAGAGAAGCGTGTGGGTGCATCTACAGAGCCGTGCGCGGGAAGTATCAAGTATCATGCGGGAATGGAGGGTGTTCCAGTCACGCTCTTTTTCTTCTCGTGTTTAGCACGAACCATTTGAAAGCTTGGATACAGGGGAGAGTGAAGCGACGTCAAGTCGGGGTAAAGGGTTAGATTATGGCGGGGAGCTTTAATTTTTGTAGATTTTTCCCAGCCGATGAGAGGGAGGGTGTGCTTTAATTCCGGGCTGTTTCTAGGGGATTGACGCGCGACTGTCTGGCTGTGGTGGACTGGACTGCAACTGCATGCACTTTAGGGGTCAAAAACTCAAAATGTAAATGGATAAAATCCGATTCACCCAAAAATTTAGGAAAATCCGAATTGCGAATTTTATTGGCAATTTCATTCTTTTATAATTTTTTATTATAATTTTATAATTATTTAATCATGTATAAATTCATTCTTATAAAAATTTTACTGATAAATTTCAAATAATTTTAAGTTATAAATAAATAATTATATTATAGGAGTACTGAATATAAATAAAATTCTCCCCTCATTGTACCAAATATCATTATATGATAGAGAGTTTTCCATGTCTAGTCATAAAATGTAACTACTGCGCGCAATAAAAATCTCTTTTTTCATGTTATTAAGTGAAACTTTAACAATAAAACTGAAACCATTAAAAAAAGAATAAAAGAATATAAACTTTCATGACATTTGTGTTAGAAGATGGGTACTTTGCGGGAAAAAAAAATAACACTTTAACCCTCAAGTATGAACAAAAAGAAAATGATACAAGTTTCATCCTCCTGTGTACATCGGGGGCAAGTAGGATTTTTTTGTACATTTTGTTGCATAAATTGAATTTAGATTTTATTTGATAGAAAGAATGAAAAGACATAAGGATGAACATTTTATTAATTTAATTATTAAGTTACAAAATAAAAAAATTATTATAAATTTTAAATATTAAATTAACAAAATTTTCATCTTCGCTATTCTTCATTCAAACTTTCACTTAATGAAGTATAATAGTCTTTAATTAAACAAATTTTTCTTTCTTAATTTGAAGGATGCATGGGTTACTATGAAGGATAAGGATTAAAGAGTCATATAAATAAGGAGATAAAAGTGGACAATATTTGCCGAGCTGAATACCTTCAATGGTTATAATTTCTATACTATTTGAATCTATTAGGCTTTTGACTCAAATTTATTTTTGGTTTGATAATTCTTTTTTAAATTGCTAATATAGTTTATGGTTTTTGGAGCCTATAAACACGTGGTTATGTTTAGGGTTATTGGAATCAAATCCATTATTAATTTCTAATATGAGATGAATTAGAATTTTATTTCTAATACAATTTCACATAAATAATATGACAATTTTATTTTCAATAGTATTGAGGTATGTGATATATAAATAGACACATGTACTTATGGAAATAAATAAGAAGTATTAATAAGAATTATTTTAGTAAAAAGTTCTCTCTCATAAACTCTTTTTTACCTAATTATTGGGTATCCCAAGGTAGTTGAAGTGTGAAAATTTATAAACAATTCTCATAGTTGTTTCATAGACTAAAAAGATTTAAAACAATTGTTCAAATGGTAAAATAGAAAGTAGATCTTTGAAGTTCGTGATGCAAGCAACCGTAAATTAATTTTGAAAATTTAGAATAAAATTAGAGTGAGTAACCTTAATCTACTAATATTCCTGTCGCTGTATCAAATATTAGCATCTTGTTTTCACCTCTAATTTTGATTCTATGGTTATTTGACATGCTAGAATACTTTTTTTAATAGTTTAAAAAGATTTTCAATCCTAAAATTTTGAAAATATGCTTTTAGACCAAAACGGTTTCTTAAATATGTATCCTAAAATAATATGGATTTGTAGGAAAATTTTGATATTAAACACACTATAGTTTAGGAAAAAAATAATAGTCAAACTAGAAAAACAAAATTGTAGATTAATTACTCTCAAAATTTTGAAAATTTTGATTGGAGAACATGCAGTGCCTTTTTTGGCATGTTTTAGATTCTTTTTCACCAAAATTTTCAAAATTAATTTATGTTTTATTGTATATTTTTTTGAAATTTTTGAAAATATATGAAAAAAACTTTTTATAATTTTTATGAAAAATAATATAATTTATTGGTGTTTGAAATTCACTCTCACAGTTTAGAACATGTGTAAGAGTAGTTTTGATGAGTGAGAGGTAGTTTCAGCTTTTTAATGCCAACTATTCTATGATAATATATCTCTAATTAATTCATCTTAATAAATAAATAAATAAATATTTTATGTGCAATAATTGATAATTATGATATTGATATTTAGAATATTGATAAATATTTTTATGGAATATATTTTTCGTCGATATCATTATATCGTATCATGATTATTTTATGTATGTGATGAAAAATATTACATAATGTAGATAAAAGGAATAAATCCCTACATTTTATTCTAAATAATTGGACATTTGTTTCAACATATATACTTGGAAATGATTATGGATCTAACAAGCGAAAATTTTGATCTTAGTGTATATACTTGGTATATAAAATTATGGTACAATAAGATAAAATGATATTATAAATAGAATTAAATTAAATAATATTATTTTATCTTATATTTTATGTGTGTTAGACCCTTGGATCCAATCTCATCTAAGGGCCAAAGTTTTTTCTTTTTTTTTTTAAGGAACAAACTTCAGCCATTAGATCAAGATTAATAAGAGATCTAATGGCCTATATTATTTACTATAAAGGTTGGATTTTTAGCCTTTAAACCCATGAAAAAGACCATTTTACCTCTAGTGTAAAATTTTCTGTATTTAGTCCATTTCCTAGAAATCAATGTTCTCATGTTTATTTTTCTGATTTTAAAATACCAAAAATCATGAAATATTATAAGATTCAGATCTGAAAAGTTTCATGAAAATCCGAGCTCGAGAAGGCTAAATTACGAAAATACCCTTATAAGGGTATTTTGATAATTTCATACTTTTTGGGTACTGCTGTGATTTCAAATGTACCAAAAATCATGAAATATTATGAAATTAAGGTCTAAAAAGTTTCATAAAAATTTGAGCTCAGGAAGGCCAAATTATGAAAATACTCTTATAGAGGTGTTTTGGTAATTTCACACTTTCTATAGTGCAATAAAAATTTTTAGTATTTTTTTAAAAAAAATCACCAAGTTTAATTTTAAACCACCTTAATTCCAATTAGATTGTAAACTTTGATAATTGGATGCAGTTTTATTTATTTTGACTAAGTTTTTGTGTAATTTTAACTAGAGTTGACTTTGGGGTTTATTCATTTCATATATTCATTATTTTTCATATATTCATGTGAAAAGGTATCATCTATATAAATCTCATTTGAAAGAGTTTGACAGTAGGCATACGAATCTCATTTTCTTTGTTTATTAAGCCTAAATAACGATGCATTTTATAAGCTCTTTAAGGGGCCTTTTTACAGGCTTCAAATAAGTTTTGTTCAACCATACTAAAATGTTTCAAACAAAATTTGGTGTCTACACTTGGTGATCTTTATGCTACCTTTTTAGCCAATGATATTCCTTAAAAATTTCACATCACCTTTAAAAGTTCTAGCTCTCAAATTTCTTCTAGAAGCCCCAAATGATGATAGCAAAAAATTCTCTAGTTTAAATCTCTTAGGTTTGGCCATGATCTCATTTATGTGCATCCATTATGTAGTTCATTAGTTGCCACTCCATCACTCTTCATCTTTTTGACTTGATCACAGTCAAAATAAATCCTTAAGGAGCTCAAGATCATAATTGATTCACCTTACCAAGAAGTCAACCAAGTTAACCTTCAAAAGTTAAATTTTTTCTATGATGCACCATGGAGTTTCGACTTTGCTCTAACTTGGTCTACTTAGCTCGACTTTGATATTTTTGGTCTTATGGCATCCTTAGTCCATCAAATTAGTACTTAATGACCTTGATTCTCATTTTTAGATTAGTAACCTACACAAATCACAAAATAAACAAGTCTAGGGGAATTTTCAAAAAATTGTTAAGGAATAAGCTCAAATTAAATCTAGAATGGTGAAATTCATACTATAAAGCCTAAGATAATTCTATAAAATATACAATGAATTTGAAAAAAATTGTTAAGGAACAAGCTCGAATTAAGTCTAGAATGGTGAAATTCATACCATAAAGCCTAGAATAATTCTCTAAAATATAGAATTATCAACAACTCAGCAAGTAACCGACATTTTTTCAGTTGGATTGGCATGTCTCAAAATATTAATTATATAATTCCAAAATATTATTGGTAATCTTAAATTCCTAAACATATCTTATACTAATTAGATTTCAAAAGTGAAAACCAAATTTTCAAATAACAAAACTAAACATAATATTACAAAATTATTAGTTTATTAATTTTGCATAACATACTACGATTTCACTTAACCCTTAACCGTTTTTTCATAGGTCAAAAACAAAAAAAAAAAGCTACAAATAGCCCCAGAGGCAATGGGTCAGGAGTATATTAAAAACAATCGAATGGTTGCCCTAAACAAAATAAAAACTACTATTTTTACACCGATGGCATAGTAAATGAAAATCACTGTTTTAAATTACTGGCATGGTTCGAAATTGCTTTCTAATTGCAAAATATATGTTGACATGACTAAGAACCTCAATTGTCTAGGTCAAAAAATAGTTATACTATAAGACAAAAGAAAATATGTTTTCATATTATCCAACGTATAACAAAATAGTATTCATACATTTTCACAAAACAAATACAACAACAAAGTAATTTCCTATGTCAAATTGAAATTATTTTATGATATAACTAATAGCCATAAGATATATACATATATGCTAAACAAAATCATCTTCAAAGCTCTAAACAAAGAATCATGTAATAAGACAAAAACTTCATTCAAATCCGAATAAAAGAATTATATATATTTTGTACGCTTAATTCAATTTAATAAATTAAAGGCCAAAATATTATATATAATATACAAAATCTAAATCTACATTAAGGCTAATTTTCAAGGAATGGAATATGAAGAAATACAAAGTTACTTAATTTATGAAATCAATATCTGAACAATAAATTATTCAAATCTCTTAATTGCCCAATAATTTAAGAAGAATTTTAGGATTAAAATTTTGCATAAAAATATAAATTTAACAAAGTAAAACTTCTCGATGGCCATCCTAAGGCATCAAAGGTGTGTGGCAACTTCATTTACAATTGGGACTATTTGAAAATACATATTTCTCCATTAAAACTATATTTTTCTAAAGAACGTAAAAAATATTTTTTTAAAAATTAAAAATAGAAAACATAAAATCAATAGCAATGTGCTTTTGATGAAAATCATATTATAAAATTTAATTAATGACTTTATTTTCAAAAGATATTTTATCAAATGGGTTTTTATCAAACTACCAACGTGACATTAATACCATAAATTTATATTTATATCTTTAGAAAATCACTAAAATTAGGTAACTGAAATTCATATTATTTATAACAAAAAAGAATCAAAGTTTGCTAAAAAAGCTTCTAAAATAATTAAAATGAACTTTTCAAACGTTGATTTTTCAAAATTTCGTGATCTTTAGACTGTCTTAAGCTAAATTATCTCTTAACTCCAATCGACTTGGTGATGAATCAAAACACAAATTTAAAGTATACAAGTAGTACTATAATTTATAATTTTGTTTTAGCCACTACCAAAATGATGAGATTTAGGGGCAAAAACATTGTAAACAGTCACTTTATACCCAAGATTTTTTGGGTTTTCATTTTCATGGGATTGATTTTGGAGTCTCGGTTCCTCTTTCTCAAAGAACTCCTAAATTAACCATTTCAACCACATTAAATATCACATTTCCTACTCCAAATAGCACCTAAGTTTCGACCTAGAAGCTTGTCAAAAAATGGATTTACAATGACCAAAAGTTGAGTCATCAATATGTCAAATATTCTTTTTTCCAACTTAAAAAATTAATAACTCCAAAAATACATAACCAAATTAAGTGTTATAAAAACCATTGAAAAGGTCTCAAAGAAAGCTTTTCATAGATCTAAATATGCCATTGAAAAGCTGTAAAAAATTGCCAAAAAATTAAAAAAGATTAAAACTAAGTTTTGGGTTTGTAAGAACTCATATAAAATAAAAAAGCTTTTAAGAAATTTAAGTTAAATATTACCTTAAATTGTTAGAGTAAAACAAGAAGAATCTCAAAATTTCTCTTTGGCAGCTGATTTTTCTTTTAACTTCTAATTTAGGGTTTAAGAGAAAAGAATGTACTTATAATAGGAGTAAATCTAAAAATTACACTATGACCCCTTAAAATTTGATATTTTAAAAATAGTCACCTATAAAAATCATTCAAAATAATTTATGCAATTTAGTCCCTACAAAATGCACCCATTAATTTATCAAAATAAAACACCAAAGTAAAATAAAATAAAATAAAATATTTATAATATAAAAAAATTAACAAGAATTTTGATAAGGGTATTACATCCTCGTCACCTTAAAAGAAGTTGGTTCTTCAAATTCAAGTTCCCATGAACCCCAAAACCTGCTTATTCTTTGACTAACATTATATACCCCAACTCATATTGTATAGTCAAATAGACATCCTTGAAACTTCTCATGATTGTTTACCAATAATTGAATAAAACAAATCTCAATCCAAATTTTTGTACAACTAACCTTTCAATCTTCAATTTAATATGTACTAACAATGTCAAACATAACAACATGTCAATTTTTTTTTAAATTCATATATAAATTCTCTAGAGTTTATTGCACATGTTTCTATAATTAAGACACCTGGTATCTCTATCTAATACTATAATAATTAAAATACCATGTAACTATTTCCTTGACATATAGTTTTGTTAGCCAATCCAATGAAATTTCAATTTGAATGCAATAAAAAAATATAGTAAATCTATCTATATCAATAATCACCCATCTAGAATCATTTTTACTTGAACTCATTGATAACCTTCATACAAAATCCATAATGATTATGATTGATGTTTTTCGTATATCCTGCAAGTGCACAGATCAAGTAATAAATGGAAGTATTTTAGTATCATTTCCTCAATGATTATATAATGTAATGTTGGGTTGCTCTTTAAGTACCAATGGTGAAAACCTAAGGTCTTATATCTAAACAATTGGAATATAGGGTTTGGTTACAAAGAAAAGTAAAGATTAAAGGCAATTTGTAGGTAGAGATCTTAACTTCACCAACTAAATTTATTGTCATAAACTTAAGTACCCTTAATTTGTTCAATCAAGTTAAGCGATCTCGATAGTTTTCTAAGCAATCACTTTATTAATAGTTATCTGTTTGTTTGTGTCAAGCTCTGAGATGGGAGATAAAATCTTGAATCATAAGAGAGAGAAAAATAATAGTTAATGGCAAAGGCTAGGAGTGTTATCTTTACTTGAACTCCAATGCTCAAGTCAAAGGTCAATCATAAAAGGTCAAAAGAATAGTAAAATAAAAAGAAAGTAAAAGAAAGAAATATGATTAAATAGTACCTGGATGGCCCTATTTATAAATGAAAAGTGAGAGATTTATAGGCTAAATTGGTGACATGGTCAAGCTGAAGTGGCACTATACACTTCAAGTTGACGTGATATATTAAGTTAGTTCAAAAGTCAAAAATGACTTTGGCTATCTGGTGACAGTCTCTAATGAGGGAAAAGATCATTTTGTCCTTCGGACCTAAAAAAACCCCAATATTCTATCTTTTATTGAGCAATCTGACTATCAAACTATTGAGTGTAGACTTAGCCAACCTGGTATGTACCGACTTGATGTGTGCTCGATAGTGCTGAGCTTAACCTTGAGCATGAGTTTTGAATTATACATTTAATTAGTCCATTTAGGGTTTGAAAATGAGTGACCCAGTGTCGAGGTAGGAAAAGGTTAGACTAAGTGAGCTTGTGAGTAATTATCGATGTGATTTATATGTTTAATGTGGTATAGATCAACGTGAGATTTGTGTTTTTTTCTTAGGGTTGGAATTTGATTTTTTTGTTTAGCATAGGGTTGACCTAGTTTTTGGCGAATTTGGCCTATTTCATTTGGGTTTTTGATCGGTTTGAGTAAGTGAAATGATCGATTTGCCTATTTATTGTCTGAAAGTTACATTTAATAAGGAGAGAGAAACTTGGATGGTAAAAAACCTAGAGCTAAGAATGCAAAATGTCATCCTTAGCAACTGTCTGAGACATATGGCATAATCTGGAGTGTTCATTTGTCTTTGTGTTGGCTGTATAAAAGATCCTCTAAGGTCTTCATTTTTATTTTATGGCCTTTTTGCTCCTATATCAACTTAATTTAGCTAACCTAAAATTTTTTACCTTTTTTCAATCAGTCTTTCTCTTTTTTTCTTTTTTCTTAATACATTTCTTTTTCCTTTGTTATTTATCATGGCTTTTCTAGTTTTGATTATTTAATTTAGGGAGTTATAGGATTCAACCAATGGGAGGTTTACTCAAAAGTCAGGTGATAGATGACTTAGTCCATTATTTTATTGTAGGAAAGGATTATTCTAAAGCTACTTTTTGGTTGAATTTGATGTCAAAGGAATACTTGAAGTGAGTTAAGGATATTGCTCATGCTAGGGAAGAGTGGGTCCATGAAGGGGTGGAAGAGTTTCTTGCTATAATTAACTTCAAGCTTGAAAACCTTTCAGCTTCAATGTCTAAGGTCAATCTAGCTTCTTCAACTAACCTTTATTCTTCCTTTTTTATTCCCCCTCATCGTTCTAAACATTATTTTGTTCGTTCTACTTCTTCTTAGCAACCTTTTAATCCGATCTCAATTCTTATCCTTAATTCTACCCCATTATCTGAGAAATCTCTTTGTCCTTCTTCTTCTTTTGATGTCGTAGTGGTCTCAGTTACTGTTTGGGAATTAAATTTTGCTCTTATAAAATTTGAGTCTTTTAAAGATAAAGATTTTAAAGGCGAAGAGAATTTTGACAAAAAGTAAGAAGAGTGGTCTGACCGAGCCAAAAAGGGACGTGAAGGGGAGGAAGACATCTTTTCAAATTTAAAGGCCTTAGATTAGATTCATTTTCATACTCATTGTAGCTTAGGTTCTATCTCTAAAGATGTGTGAAGAGTTTGAAGGGTAGGGCCAATTTCAAGGACTGCCCTAACATGTGCTTTGTCATCATGGACGATCTTTGAGGGTTAACTTTGACTTTTCAAAAAACAATATAGTGTGTTGACATTGACCATCGATGATCAGGTAACTTTTCCTTTACAAGATCATTGGATTTGGGTATATTGGGACTCTGAAGTGGCTAGTATGAGGTTTTCTTTTCACTTTTTTGTTGTTGAACTTTTTGATTCCTACAATTTGATTATCACTCAAGTCAATTCAAATTCTTTTTGGTACATAATAGCTTTCATTATCCTTTGTATAAATTTAGATATTCTTCCAACTGTCTTTTTGTTTAGGGAATTTTTTGTATTCAAGAAGCACCCTATGATAAGAGTTAGGTTTATGTTGCAACTTAGCCAGCCAAAAAAATCTTCACAGATTGTCCAAGCTTAATAAAGTGTTAGAAGTTGATTATCCTCTGTATCAAAAAAAGGGATGATAAAAGGAAGTCCAGGATGTAAGAGATAATAAATGAGCCCAGCATTTTTTAAGATGATCCCATTCTTGTGGCAATTGCTGACCTAAATGCATGGGATAAAATTTTGGAGTTCACCTATAAGGGAGAGTTGGTTATTGATGCCTATAAGTTAACCTCTCCCAATATATTCAAAGTAACCAAGTATTGGGATAGGTCCAAGATAACCTTACTTTTGTAAATTTTTTTAACACTTAGCTTATCTTATAGATATGTCTGACACTGTCAAGTTTTCTAAAAAGATTGACTTTGCTCAGTTTGCACATGTACTGAGGTTGAAAAAAGGAAAAAAGTAACCAATTCAACTGAAAGCTCCTTTGAAGGGGCATTAAAATAATAAACCCACATGTTCCTCAACTATTAAGATCTTAAGTTATCAAGAACAAGTAGAAGCAAGAGGTGACAGTGGGTCGAGATGCCTTTTCTCTAAAAAGGCAAAAGATTGAAGCATCCCTCTCTAAGATAATAGTGCCCTAGCTTCTGTATACCTCTGAGCATTTCTTTGTTAACTTGGAGTATGACTCTAACGAAAACCTTTTTAAGGACCCTAAGGTGGTAAACATAAAGGTTGTAGTCCTTAAGAAAGATAAATCTTTTAGCTCGATTTTTACCTTGCCTTATGTACTTTGTTATTTGCCTGAGTCTAAGCTCAATTTTTCTTTTTTGGAATGTCTAAGAGTCTCTGAAACTTTTCTTCTCAGTAGGTCAACCAATGTTTGCTCAGTGCTTATTAAACTTTGGCCTACTACTATAAGACTGAGCAAGACTTGAGGAAATATGCTTAGGATCTCTACAAAAGTAATGATGCCATTGCTAAACTGAAGGCCCAAATGGTTGAGCTTAAAAATGAGAAGGAAGCGTTTATAAAGAAATGTGATGATTTTATTACTTGGCTAAAAAATAAGCAAGTTCAAAAGACCCAGACTAAATCTCTTCAATAGCAATCTGAGCAAAAACTAGATGAGGCCAAAGATGAAATTACAAAATTGAGATCAGAGCTCGAGGCTGAAAGGAAGGCTAAGAAAGAAGCCAAGGAGCAAGCGGTGAAAGAGTTTATAGTGTCCAAGAGGTATTACAACCTATAGATCAAGTTGCTAAGAAAAATGTCCTTGATGCTTTTGATCTTGTAGTGGACAAGGTGAAGCTCCTCCATCCTGACATTGGGGTCTCTGACATTAGCATGAACAACATCAGGTCTAGATCACCATTAAGGTAGGTTGATGAAAATGATGAAGAGGGTGGTAAAAATGAAGATGAGGATGCCAAGCTCAATATTGCTCTTGGGCTTATGACTACTGATCCAAAAGAGCAGAGGAAGGAGGAAAAGGCTACCATTGATGAAAGAAAAAAAGAATAAAAAAAATTTATTTTTTTATTTTTTGTTTTTTTTTTTGTTCAAGTTTAAAGTTAGGTTTTTTGTAGGGACCTCTAGTCAAATCACTCTACTAAACTTCTGTTAGATCATATATTGTAAAGAGCACTCAACAAAATTTGTGTCTGCTTAGCTTTTGTAATCAATCAATCAAAATTCTGTCAATGTATCACTCAATTAAAATTTTGTCATGAGGTGAATAGAAATATTTTTTGCTTAAAGTTTTAGCTCTACATTTACTTTTTTACTTTATAGTTTACTTCAAAGATATGATTAGAATAATTATTCAAATCTTAGCTTGGATAAGATAATGAGATCGACTTATTGAATTTAATAAATTAACTTGAAGATCTATTAAATTAACTTAAGAATCTAATTTAACGATTCAAAATGTCATCTCAGTTTAGGAGTATGATCGAGGTTCTAACTTAAGCTTTAAATATTTTTTAAAGATTCATTTTAGTAAGATTGTATAAGAAATTTAGCCAAGTACCAGGTTAGACAACTAGTTAGCTCAGCCTTTGGCGTGGCACATTACCTGAACTCTAGACTTTCTTAATATAGTAAATGTAGTTAATAGTTAGGACTTTTATTCAACAAGTAAGTGTGAGTTTGGTTTTACATCTTTTACTGCAAATAGATTTTAAGATTGTCTACACTGCATATCTTTAAAATGGGATTGCCATTCACGTCTTGCAATATGTAGGTCATATCATGTGTCATAATGTATTAGTTTAGAGACTTGATTGCTAGAAGTAATTATTTAAAATAAAAAAAGAGCCACCACTAATATTTTTTAAGGTATGACTGACCACTAAAAAAATTTATCTTGTTAATAAAAAAATAAAACAGATTTAAGGTTTATTAAAAAGATAACTTTGATCTACAAAAATAGAATTAGGTTCAAGAGTCGGTTATGCGTAGAGAAGGATTAGCACCCACATAACGCCCATAAAATTGGTACCAATTAATCAAGTGCCATTTATAGTTTTAGATAAAAATGATTTTTTATTTAAGATTTAATAATAATTTGTTTCATTTTAAAAAAAAAATCAATTAAAAATTTTTATTTAGGAATATTGTGAAAATTTTTAGATTAAAGGAATACTTTATTATTCTCTAACATATGGGTAGAATTTAAAAATAATCATTTCCATTCAAGATTTACCACAACATTCCATCAAGAATAAAAATAACATTTTTTGTAAAAGATAATTATTGGCAACTTTCCAACATATAGACAGAGTATTAAAAATTATCTTCCTTGAAATGTTATTTTAATTTTATTTTTTTAAACCAATTTTTCAAAAAACTTTTTATGTAGTAAAAATGAAAAATGTTATAAATAATAACAAACATCAATAATTAAAATAGATAAATATATGTATATATATGCATAATGAGTGCAAACATTAATCTAAAATAGGATATATGCAAATGTATGTCATAAATGATGATGATCAAGTCCTTAAATATAAAGAGACCACATTGACTCTCCAACCACTAAGCAGAGTTTGGGTGCGACTATTTATATTTAAAATCTTATTTTATTTTTTATTTACTTTTATTATTTTTAGATTAAGGAATTATATGAAAAAAAATAATAAAATAAAATTTCTTACATACCCAATTTTCTAGGCGACATTTGGGAATAGATCATTTCACAAAGGGTTTTCATACAAATCTTTAAAAATTTAGGATGATTTTGGAGTTTTTGGTATATTTAGGGTTTTAACTAAGGCTTCAGGATTTTGCTTAAGGTTTAGGGTTTTACTTAGGTAATGCTTGGATAAATATTTATAAAGGAAAGGAAAGGCAAAGAAAATAAAGTTTTTTAAAGGAAAGGAAATGATATATGTACCCCCTGTTTGGATAATTAAAATTAATAAAGGAAAGGATAGGAAAAGAATTCTAACACCCATTGTTTGGATAAAAAGTGAAAAAGAAAGGAAATGATTCATTATAATAATTTTTTCTAATTATAACCTTTCATTGCTTGTAATTTTAAAGCACTCCTGGATCATGATATATTTATTATTTTGTATGGTCTCACAATTGTTACTATATCGATGATTTTTAATTAAGTGAAATAGAAAGATATTTTACAAATATGCATTAATGGATTTTTTTGCCATTGCCAAAATTTTATCACACTATCACTTTGGTGATATATTCATATAAAAGATATTAATTATAAAAAATATAATCACATAAAAGCATTACATCTCATAAACCCAAAAATATGTTTATTCATATTCAATCATTCATTAAAATCAAATCACCAAAAAATTATAAAAAATTTTTAAAAAGAGATGGCTATGAAAAAATTACATAAAGATTATGATGTGATTAGGTTTTTCTGACTAGGTTTTTAATATTAATAAAATGATGGATATAATAGTCCTTTTATAAAAATAAATTTTTTTCAACTTTCTTTTCCTTAGCTTTTCCCTTGAATTGGAGTATTAAGAAAGTGAGGATTACAAGAGAAATCAAAGGTTATTAAGTTTTCACCTTTTTTCTTTCCTTTAAATTAAAAATTTATCCAAACAAAGAAAGGGGTTTTCCGTTTCCATTACTTTCCTTTATTTTCCTTTCCTTTCTTTCCCTTCCTCTCAATCCAAACATAGTGTTAAGGTTTTGAGTTTCACCTAATGTTTCATTTATAGGGTTTTATTTTAAGGTTTTATTTTACATATAGGATTTCATCTAGGGTTTAGGATTTAAGGTTTCAAAAAATTTATGAATCTCTCTTAAAATCTCCAACATCTAAGTAGACTTTTTGGAGTAACCTTTTTTTTTTATAATTTTTCTAAAAATAAATTTTATATTTTTCATTAACATTTTATTATTATTATTATTATTATTTATATATTTTTACCATTTATTATTTTTATATGATAATTTAATAATTCCCCAACATTCATACGGAATTAATTTTTTTAAAACATGATTTTTTTCTCCCTCCAATATCAAGGTAGAAATTAAAATAAAATTTTCTTTCTTGTTGTTATTTATTATTATTATTTTTAAGAGGTTTTAAAAATGCAGATATCAATGAAAATGCATGAATAAAATCCAAAATAATATAAGCATGCCAATTAACAATGTGTATTTAAGCAATCCAAATCGACACAAGTCACAATAGTCATGCATAATGACAATATCTATGTAAAAGGCTATCTAAACAATCATAAAATCTAAGTTTTTTAATTTTTATTTATTTGAATTTTTTTATTATTCCTTTGCAAATTTTTTTTAAAAATTTATTTGTTATCATTAGCTTACCTATCACACCTTAATATTTCTTAGGATGATCGAAAATTAATCTCTTAGAATAAGCTAGACAAACGCCTACAAGCCGTCCCCACCTTCTCTTTACTCCATCAAAAACCAAGAAAACTAAACAACCCTATTGGCTTAAAGCATCAAACTTGAAATTGAAAGCATGAATGATTTGTCCTAAACTAAAGTAGAGCTTCGATTTTTCCTTTCCCTTTGCATGCACGGCAATCATGAAAAAAAAAGTAACAACTATGAAAAGTTTCAAGGTTTCCCAAAACAGCCAATATGCAGAGGAGAATTTTCTTTTCCCCTCCCATACATGGCAATCATGAAAAAAAAGAGCAACAGCCATGAAAAGTTTCAAGGTTTCCCCAACACAGCCAACATGCAAAGGAGATACAACAAGTAAGAACGGAATGGTTTCTGTAAATATGCTTTCCGAAAAAAAAAAAGAACATGGCTTGTTCAGTTAAAAAAAAAATGAAAACTCTTTTTCAATGTATCAACCTGTTTCCTCCCTTTTTATTCCTATGCAGAAACCCCTTTTTCATGCATATCAACCTCACATGGAAAACATCAAAACAAAGGTAAGCATGAAAGTTATTCCATGCATGTGAAAAAGCCCGAAAAAGACCAAAAAGATTACCTTTCCCAAAAGCCCTGGACTACTTTTCCTCTAGTTTCTGGTTTTTTTTTTTGTTTTGGTCTCCTCAGGTTCTTCTTCCTCTTCTCTCTTCTGGTTTCTTGTTTTGCTGCTGCTTCCTGCTTTCTGCTTTTTCTTTTTTTTTTTTTGCTACTAGTTTTTATTTCACGTATGCCAGCTTCCTCTTGTTTTTCCTGCTACTAGTTATTCCTCCATGAACGCCAACTTCCTCTTTGGTTTTTCTGTCACTTTTTTTTTGGTTCGTTTTTGCCAGCATTTTTACTACTGTTGCTGGGCTTTTTTTTTTGTGCTACTTCCTCCCTCCTTCCTGCTACCGTTTGCTTCTTTTTCTTTGTTTTGTTTCATTTTTTTTACTTTTGCTTTTTCTTTTGGTTTTCTTTTTCTTGTATCTTTTTTATTTTTTGCTGCCCAGTTTGTTTTCCTGGTCTGGTATCCCTTCTTCTCCTACGACTAGCGCTTTCTGGTTTTTCTTTTTTTTTGGTTTCTATAAACTTCCTTCTTTTTTTTGTTACTTCTTTGCTGCTACTGTTCCTCTATTTTCTGCATGCCCAGCTTTTCTCTCTTTATTATTATTTTTTTTTTGTTCACCCGAAAGCTTCCCCTTCCTCTTTAGCTTTTTCTGTTTCTATTTTTTTTCTCTTTTTTTGCTTCGCATTTCAGTCTTTCTGTTGCCTGCTGCCGTCTTCTTTTTTTTGTTTTGTTTTTTAAGTTTCTTCCTTCCCATGTCTCTTTTTTGCTGCTATTGGTTCCCTTTTCATGCACCCACATTGCCAGCCACTTCTCCCTCATCTCATTTGTATTCAATTTTTGCCTGCTGCCAGTTATCCCATGACTCACCAGTTTACAGTAGTTTTTTTTCATGTGGGGCATCTTGCATTTTTTTTTCTCTTCAGTTTTGCCATCTTCTTCTGCTATCAAGTTAGGCCGAATGGTCTCATTTTCATGCCAAATTTTAGGCCAGTGGACTCTAGCTATGGGCTTGCTTATGGGCTCCTCTTTTCTTCACTTTATGGGCAATGTTGTGGCTAATTTGGACTTGAAAAGCATGGGCCATTTTGGGCCCTGCTTTTTCTTTATATTTTTATTATTTTCTATTATTATTTATATATATTTTATTATAATAATAATAATAATAATATTTATTACTATATATTTTTTATTTTTATATCTTTATATTTTCATTTAGTTTTATATTTTATATTTAGTTTTTTGTTTAATGGCTAACAATGGGTTATTAATGAGCTCTAAGGATAGGTTTTTTATTGAGCCTTTTATTGGGCCATTTTTGGTATTCATTCAGACTTATGCAACAAGCCTCATTATGGGGCCCACATTAGGCCTCATAGTAGAGCTTTTAAATATGGACCGTGTAATGAGCTTGAAAATTATGGTTAGAGCCTAATTGCAAAATTGAGCTTGGATTAAAAAGATAAACTATCTCAAACAAATTAGGTGTCTACATCATGAATGACTTCTTTAACATTGTATGAGCTCTCCTAATTTGGGGTTAACGTTTTACCTTGATCGTCAACTCCTAAGACTTTTACCTTTCTGAGTACAAAGTCACCCTTCTTTATATTTTTACGTCGAACCCTTTTATTGTAAAAATTAGCTACTTTCTTTTGATAGGCTATTATTCTGGTCAAAGCTAATATCTCTTTGTTCTTTAGCCAAATCTAAATTGACCCTAAAAGCCTTCTCATTCCCTTTTTCAAATATGATCTCAACTTGCTAGGCTCAAGAAGTCGATATCTGTGAGCACCATGACCTCTGTTCCAAATGTTAGATGAAATAGTGTCTTTTACGTAGGGACTTTGGTGATAGTTTTAAGAGCCCATAATACATCGGGTAACTTGTCGACCTATTTACCTTTAGCTTCATCTAGCCTTTTCTTAAAGCATTCAGTATAGTTTTTGTTGGCTATCTTGACTTGCCTATTAGATTAAAGGTCAGTAACCGAGGTAAACCTCAAGTTAATGTGAAGATTGGCACACAATTTCTTGAACCTTGGGTTATCAAATTGGCACACCATTTCTTAAACCTTGGGTTATCAAATTGCTTCCTATTGTAAGTTATTATGAATTGAGGTAAACCAAATTTGAATACTATGTTCTTATAAACAAACTTGTCAACCTGAGCTTCTATAGTGGTGGCTAGGGCCTCAACTTCAAGCTATTTTATAAAATAGTTAACTGCTACTATTACAAACCTTCTCTGCCTTATGGTAGGGGTGAATAGGCCAAGGATGTCTATTCTTCATTACATGAAAGGCCAAAGGCTAATGATGAAGACTAGTTCAATGGATGAGAGGTGTTGTATATGTGTAATCCTCTGGCATTTGTCACATTTTTTCACCAAGTTGATCGTATCCTTTTAGATAGTTAGCTACTAGTAGCCCTGTTTGAGTACCTTATAAGCAAGTGGCTCAGGTCGAAGGTGGTTGCCCCAAATTTCATCATGTATTTCCCTGAGTTCGTAGTTTGCCTCTTCCTCATCTACATATCTCAAATGGGGCAAACTAAATGATCTTTTATATAATTTCCCGTTGATCTTGGTGTATTAAGGAGCTTTTCTCATTTGAGCTTTAGCTCATACTTTGTCTTTGAGTAGTTCCCCCATTGTTAGGTACACTTTGATTAGAGTCATCCATGATTCTTTCTCTTCAATCTGGCTAACTAAATTTTCTTCAATGCTCTTTTTTACAAGCTCTTCCACCAAAACATGAGCTAAGCTTTCTGTTGCTATCTTAAAAGCTAGTTTAGACAATGAGTTGGCCAGTGTGTTTTCTAACCTTGATCTTAGAGAATGTGGCCAAGTGGGTTAGTGTTTTATCTAAGTACTACCTTACTCTTTCTTCCTTAGCTCTAAACTTTCTATTTATTTGGTCGAACACATAATATACAATAATGTTTTTCACTTCAACTCAACTGCTAATCTTAGGCTAACAATTAAGGCTACATATTCGGCCTTTTTATTTGAAGCTCTAAACTCAAACTTTAAAGCAGACTAGAACTGCAAGTTTTTTGGACTAATTAGAATTAGGCCGATTCTATTTCTTTTAGCTAGCAACTAACCCATTAACAAAAAGTTTTCGTATTTCTTCCTCTTTGATTTCACTAGCCTTTTCAGGTTATTCATCAATTTGAGCTGAGGTGTATTCAATGAAAAAATCTACTAGCACTTGTGATTATAAGGCTGACCTGCGGTTTATGTACAGGTTGTATTCATTAAGTTCAACCCTCCACTTGATTAGTTTACTAAATAATTTTGGTTTTGTAAAATTTGTCTAAGTGGTTGGTTGGTTAAGACATTAATTGTGTGAGCTTGAAAGGATGACTTGAGTTTTTTGGTTGATGTGACAATTGCATAGGCCAATTTTTCTATTTTCGCATAGTTCACTTCAAATCCTACCAATACTTTACTTACAAAATACATAGGTCTTTATCTTTCTTTTTCTTTTTTGACCAAAACTGAACTAATGGCCTGGTCGATCGTAGTAAGGTATAGGTAGAACGTTTTGTCAGTTCTCGGCATTGATAAAATAGGTGGAGAGGAATGAAATTGTTTAAGCTTTTCCAAAGCTTTCTAACACTGTGGTATCCATATGAAGTCTGAGATATTCTCAAAGATTTTAAAGAATGGTAGGAACCATTCTACTGACTTGGGCATAAATTTACTCAAAACAATGATTCTCGCTGTTAGCCTTTGTACCTGTTTGATAGAGATTGGTACTTTCATGTCCAGAATAGCTTGGACTTTTTCAGTGTTTGCCTCTATCCATTTCTTATTGATTAGGTATCTGAGAAACTTTCCCGATGTGATGCCAAAAGTAAATTTGCTCAATTTGAGTCTCATGTTGTATTTTCTCAAGGTATTAAAGGCCTCTTTCATATATTTCAAGTGTTTGGCTAAGCTCTTACTCTTCACTATCATGTCATCCACATATATCTCCATATTTCGGTCGATTTGGTCTTTAAAGATCTTATTAACTAGTCTAAATAAGCATCTATGAAACTGAATAGGCCATGTTCGGCACTATCATCTACCAACCAATCTATGCTAGGAAAGGAAAAGCTATCTTTTAGACAGGCTCTGTTGAGGTTGGTAAAGTCCACACACATTCTTCATTTCCTACCATGCTTTTTTACCATGACCATATTGGTAATCCAATTAGGGTAGTAATCCTTCTTGATGAACAAGCTTTTAACAATTTATCGACCTCTTCCTCTATTACCTTCTACCTTTCTAGGGTGAAGGTTTTTTTCCTTTGTTAAATTGGTTTTACATTCAGATTAGTGTGTAGCCGATGGACCATCACCTCAAGATCTATACTCAGCATGTCAAATGGAGTCCATGCAAACAGGTTGGCATTTTTTCTTAATAGTTGAATTAGTTGTTCTTTATGGTGAAGCTTTACATCAATTTACAAACACTTTTTAGAATTATTCTTTCAGAACGGTACATAGATGAGGTTTTCTGCTAGTTTTGGTCAGTTGTCATCAAATTTTTATCTTTAACTAATGATTTCTTTTTGCTCAGTTAGGTCAAGATTATTTCTTATAAGAAGGATAAATCCCAATGTGACAATTAGTTGATTGTTAGTGCAACAATTAGTAGAAAAGTAGAGCTTGATTAAAATGTAGAATTTAATTTCAAATTTTCTTTAACTGGCTTAAGAGCTTGGTTCTGTTTTGCAAGTATGCGTATTTGCTTGCTTAACAGTTTGGCTACTATAGATCACCAACTTAAAAGCTTTGTCTTGTTTGTCATGTACATATATATGCTATCTTAAGAGCTCAACTTTTATAGGTATGATCAAAAATTGCAAAAGTTTGTAGTGTATACAATTGTGGAGCTTAACAGTTTAGAGCTACTTAAAAGTGTGCATATTTTCCTTTCTCTATTTCATGTTTCTTCTTATCAAGGTTGTTTTGTTCTGCTTATTCCAGTCCTTGACCTTCATATCAGTTGCATCTATCTTCTCTAGTTTGTCGATTTTGGTTGAGCTATCAGTCTACTCTCCAGTCCTGCCTTTCATCATTGTCATATAACATTTTTGTGTCGTGAGCTGATCTATTCTAACCTCTCAAACCCTATTCAGTGTCAAAAACTTGATCTTTAAATGTGGAGCTAAACTTATTAGCTGCATAACAGACTAGTTAGGTTAGCCTAAAATCATGTTGAAACCTAAGGGTAAGTCCACCACTATAAGCTCACACTACCAAAAATTTAAGCTTTACTGACAGAATTTTTCATTAGTAAAAGCTTGAAATCCGTCAATAATAGCAATAATGATGGTTTTAGCGATGGAAAGTTCCATTAGTGCTAGTTATGTTGGTAATGCTATTCCGTCAATAATGCTTCAAATTCATCAGTAATTATCAACAGATTTATTAGCAACAATTTTACCTATTAAAATTTTCATCAGTAATTAGCTACGAAATTTTTCATTGGTAAATTTGTTAATAAAGGATTTTTTTCGGTCAGTATATCTACTAGTAATCTATCAATAATAATATTTTTAAATCATATTTAACTATTTTTGTATAATTTTTATCATTTTATTATATTTTTAAATTTATTTTAAAAGTAATTATATGAATAAGAAAATATTCATAAATAAAATAAATAAATAAAATAGTCCATTTCATTTATAAAAAATATAATAATATTTTACAAAATTATTTATAAATTCTAATTACAAAAATATCAAGAACAAAAACTCTATTCTATTTATAATTTACACCACAATGTTGAAAGTGGAATGAAATTTGTACAAGGCTACAATAAAACATAATTTGTCATGCATTATTCTATACATGTCATTAAGAATTTTTTATAAATGTTCAAAGTAATGAAAAAAATAAAAATAAAATACAATTGGGACACAACCTAATATACCTCCTTCATTTAATGAAAAACATGGATTTTATCTTCATCTTCTTTACTCATAATAACTGATGATATGCAAACGCCTAAACAAAAAAGACAAAAAAAGAATGTGAGATGCATACAACAATTGAGTGCTCAACAAAAAGTAAGATGGAACATGGAAATTCCATATATAAATGATAACGAAAAACTTTGGTGGCATTTCTAGTATCTTTAATAGCAACTACACTACCATTACGTGCCTACATGTGCACATTTAAGAACTTATGCCCATTACTCCATGTGTTTAAATTACATGTGGATGTGTTGTCTGTGAGGTATAAAAATGTAATCCATATTAAAGAGGTATGAATTTGCATCTGTCTTTGTTACATATTAAAACAATGAAGAATGTATTATGTAAATAATCAAGAATGTTACTAGAGATGGGCAAAAGGAAGGAAAGTGAAAAGAAAGCCCATAGCATTAACAATGCAGTCCATATTTGACAATTGATCCAGAATAGCTAGGTTTGCTATGGGAAAGACCTGATCAAGTATAATTTGCATAGAGTTATGTTCTAAGTTTTAGGTAGTAGAATTTGCATGATTAACAATAGATATTATAACCCATGCAATTAAAAAATATGAAAAATAGTAGTAGAGACATGAAATGGACATCAATGAAAAAAAGTCTCTTATTCCATGTATTCAAGCAAGTGCAAATCAAATGATGTATCATTTAGCTCATGTAGTGAATTCGTACCATAGTTTAACATGTGGACTACCTTTTTTATTCTTAAAAGAGGAGCTGGAACTGATGATTTTCCCTATACATAAGAAAGTAGCAATTGATAAATATGAAACTTTCTGTAACATAACGTGGCTGAAGCTCATTTATCTCATTAGGCTTTTTTAGATTTTTAACTTTTGTTCAGTGCTTTTACCCTCTTAGGTTCACGCTCATAACATGATCTAAAGCACAATCAATTCCCCAATAATTGAGCAATTTGATCTTTCATTAAAATATATCAAATTCTGAAACATGGCTATTAAACAAGAGAGTTGTATCTAGTTCATTCTATTTATATAAATAGAGATAATATTCCAATAAAGATCACTTGGAGCAATCAGAACAATAATTTAACTAAAACTATTGCCTCACTATTTTGTAGTGCTTGTTCAAGTTTTGGAGTTGAGCCTCTACCACAAAAAGTCCTTGTAGATGGATCAAGTCCTAACTAACCAACAAAATGGAGTATCTATTTATATAAAACATTTGTGAAGAAATTACAACACATGATTATAGACTTACGCTTATGATTATACAACACATGATTAGGAATAGGCATACTTGTTAATCTCAAAACATTTGTGAAAAAATTACAACACATGGTTATACACTTACACATATGATAGAGAATGGAAAAGTTCCAGCAGAGCGTTAATTGAATATCCAATCTCATATAAGAGAACATAATAATGGATAGGCCTTGCGGTTCCTTGAATAGTAAACACAAATTGTACAAAGAAACCAACATTACAATAAAAGACGATGGGCTACCAAGGTAAGGTTTAAAACACTTTGAAAGTTAATAATAGCAATTATTTGTAATGAATTATCAAATACATTTAGAGCAAACATCTCAATATAAAATCATCCAATCAAATAAATAAAAAAAAAATTTTATACCATAATTGAGTGCGACTAACATATCAACATGAAGTCAAAGCCTTGAATCACATTTCAAGGTGAAAAAGAACAACAAAGTTCAAATAGACATCTTAAAACTTATAAATTTTATCATTTTAACTACTAACTAAATTAACATGGTTGAAACTATGTATCATTTTAATCTTACATAAAAGTACATTCAAGAGCGATCTTTGTCCTTTATGAAACACTAATTGAATTGAAATATGAGCAATCAAAGTAACATAAAGTGTTAAACTTTTTTATTGATTGACCATATGAGCTATTATTGCTATATTAAACAAAATTATCTAAATGATAATACGAGATAATTATTAGTCTACTTTGACAAATAGTCCATCAATGGCACAAAAGCTCTTACAAAAATTCATCGTACATACTACAAGACAACACATTCACAACAAAATATTATTAGTTTTAATGATAGAATTTTACCTTTGATCTTGGCTTTCTTAATGCAATTTTGTCGATTTTGTGAAGAATTTCTCTGATCGAGACATTTCTATGTACAAAACTTATTCTACTTTTAAAGTAGTTGGAATGAAAAATAAAGCAAGTTAGTACGATGAAAATGAATGAAAAATCATATTCATTACATAATATATATCCACCTAAATCCACTTTCATAACATACATTCACGAATAGATTATGAAAAAGAATAATAAAATAGAACAATTTAATATATTTATATTAAGTTTGATCAATAGAATAAAACCACAATATTTTAATAATTAGTAATATATAAATTTCACTAAACTATCAAATATATAAATTATTTCAAAGCAAATATAAATCTTAATAATATATAAATTACTTCAAAATTACTTCAAAAGGGAAAGGGAATTAGGGATTTGGGAAAGAAAATGGGGAAAAAATGAGTTGCCCAATGGGGGGATTTGACATTTTTTGGCTTTTAACGATGGTTTTACCGATAAAAATTTCATCGATAATATAAAATTTTTTAAAAATACTTTTATCGATGGTTTTAGCGATGAAATTTTCGTTAGTTGGCAAAACAACTTTTTTCAAATGTTTTTTCCTATTTTTCATCAGTAAAATTATTGGCAATTTGCGCAAAACTTTTAGCAATGGATTATTGATAGATTAAATTTTTTCGGTAATCGGTTGGTATTAGCAACAAAAAAATTTCGTCAGTAAAATTTCATTAGTAATGCTTAAAATTATGGTAGTTTCAATAACAGATGATGCTCCTCGGCTCGTTAACCAGTGTAACTAGTAGCTTGATAGTTTTTTTTTATTTGCATTTGATCATTTTTAAGACTGATCAAAGTGGTAGTGAATGGCTTTAACATTTCTTCTCTTATACCCATTCTTAGTGTGGTGGCGTAGTATAGTACATTGGTTGAACTTCTACTTTTAACATTTTTTCTTTTATACCCATTATCAATATGGTGGCATAGTATTGTATATTGGTAGAACTTCTGCTATCAAACAAAATCTTTCTCACCTCATGGTTGTACACCACAGTAGTGACTGCTATTGCATCATCATGAGGGAATTGAATCCTTTCTAAACCCTCTAATTTAACAAAGATTGACTCGTCTTTTCATTTTTTTCTTTCTTAGTCAAAGATTCAATGGCCATGATTATCCCTTAATCAAACTTTCTTTTGGTCGAGGTAGAGCTCCTACCAGTTATCACATTAATGATGCTGATAATGGGCTGGTTGTTTATAGCTAGACCTTCTTCCTCCTATTCATTCCTCTGATTTTCACCACTTGGTTCCTCCTTAGTCTTCCTTCATTGATTTCTTTTTAGCTCTTCTTTTTTATTCCCCTTTTTGTAGTATAGCCTATCCTAACCCTATCTTGGTTAATTCACAAATCTACCCAGCTGATCTTTTTTGTATCTCTTTTTTCAAGTTAACATAGTTGTTAGTGTTGTGGTTGAAGTCCTAATGAAATGCACATCTTTCTTAAGGTCTCATCGGGTAATTTGCCTCAATGTTTTGGCCATTTGAGCTCAAATGCCTTTTTATTTGTATTAGAATCCTCTCTCTGAAGGTATTTAATGCTATATAGTTATGTTGTCTACTTGGGCTCCTAACCCTAGGTTACCTTTGTTGTCTCCCTCTTAAGGAAGGATTGTAGATTTATTTACCTTTTTTTTTTAGATTGATTAGGGGGACGAACCTTTCTCACCTCAATTTTCATTGTAGCTTTAGCATTTATATATTTTTTTTGTGACAAGTAGCACATCGGCTAAGGTCTTTGGTGGTTTAAGGGAGAGCGTAAGTTTCAAATGGTACTTACTATCATTAAGTCCATTAGTTATGATGGTAATTGTAGTGATTTGTTCTAAGTTTGTTACTTAGAGGGCTTTTGCATTACAATGTGTTATATAGTCTCTTAAAGACTCATTTCTGCCTTGGTAGATAGACATCAGATTGAATGTTAGTTTCTTGATTCTCTTGCTGTTGACAAAATAAGACAAAAAGCATGACTGAGTTGTTTAAATGTGGTAATGGACCTTGATTTCAGACCATAAACCATGACTAAGTTGCTTATTTGGGTGTTTTTGCTAGACTTTTACACATGAGAGCCTCATTTGCTCTCTACATCATCATGTTTGTTTTATAAAGTTCTAAATAATCAAAGGGGTTCGTTCTAAGATCATAAGTTTCCAAGGTTGGCATCTTGAACCCTTTGAGAGGAATGGTTTGATCTTTTTTTTCAGTGAAGGGTGAAGTCTGCTGAAACCTTAGCCCATCCTTAAATGCAATGGCTTTCCTTTCAATTTTTTTCCATGGCATGTATCTTGACTTTCAGGTCTTTGTTCGGTTAGGGTTCCAGGTTGCTCTATTTGGATTTTTGGGCGGTGGCATGAGTGGAGTTATGGCTAGGGTAATGGTGATGGGTGGCTAAAGTGTTATGTTCTTCTTTTGAGGCTGAAAAGGTTTTGACATCCTCTTAGCTTGGCTGTTTGATAACACCTAATTATATAGTAATTTTACATGTTAAAAATGGTGCTAAATTTTAAATTTTAGATATTTTTTATTGTTTCCATGATTTTAAGGTTTCAAACTCATAGCCTTCAATTTTATGCAAGCCATGCATGCAACCATGCAAGAAACATTTTCAACCTAATCTTGAAAGCTCAAAGCCAAACCACATCGATCCATATTGATCCATTCATGCGGCCAAAATAGAGTTCTACTTGCACAAGGACTCTTCCATGAAGCATTACATTAGGCCACCTATATCCTAAGGAGGATTGCATGCAAGTTCAAGCTCATTTAGACTCTAACATGTTCGACCAAAAGAGATTTAATCCAAAAATGACTCCTTGTGATAGCTATGAAAGAGTTGTGCTTGCATAAGGACTCTACATTGCATTCGGCTAGCTCATTCTCAAGAAAGAATTTCAAGCATACAAGGAAACTTCCATCTCTATCCATTTGGTTGTTTTAAGTGCAAGAAAAAGATAATCATCATTAAAGAGTTTTAAGCTCCTATGGACTCTATATCATTTGGCCAAGAAGAGTTTGAAGTCCACCATGAGTATTTTGCTTAACCTTGAAGATTTTTTCTTGAAAAAGGACTTTATCCTTTTGAATTTCAAGAACTGGATAAAAAGTAATTTATCTCCTCTTGAATTTCATCTGAGTTGAACCTAAGGAAGAGATTTGATTAAGATTGCTTTAAGACAAGATTGTTTCAAAACACCATTCGACCAAGCATACTTAAGTAAGAGGAGTTTCGGTTATGCTTTCTTAGAAAACGAAGATGAACCTTAGTGTTTGAATTTGAAAACACATCTTGTAAATCTTATCCCCTTAGTTGAATCCCACTCTATAAATAGAGAGGCCATTTACCTCATTCCATCATCCCATTCCACACTTCTCTTTTCTTTTTTTAGTTTTTAATTTTTAATTCTTTAGTTATATTCTTTCTTTAGTTTAGTTATTAGCAAGGGTGACAAATTTGCTAATAACAAAGCTTTGTTCTTTAAAATTCTTTCCTTTTAATTCAAAGAAGTACTTTTTTTCAAGATTTTTTTCTTTTATTGTTCTAAGTTTCAAATCTTGTTTTTACATTCTTTATTTTAGCAAGCATACTTTTTATTTCAAAGTTTGATTCAAGCATTCTTTTACTCTTTACAAGTTTCAGCCATAGTCTTTTGAAGATCTATAAGTTTACAATTTTATTTCAAGATATTTATAAGCATTTAGCAATCACTCTTTCTTGTTTTCAATATTTCAATTCTTGTTCTATTAGATTTAGTATTTGGCTATATTATTCTACTTCTTAAGTGACAGTTGTTGAAGTCAAGATCTAAGCCTACTCTTGCTTTCAATCATTCTCTACTTTATTTTGCAACCAAACCCAAGTTTTCATTTGTTTAGATATAGGAATCTAAGATTTCACCTCTGGTAATTGAGAACTATCAAACATTATAATCTATAATCCCTTGGGAGACGATATTAGAATAATTTCATTATTATTACTTAATCTGTGTACTTGTAGGTTATCTTAAAAGTAGCAATTAAGTTTTTGGAGTTATTGTTGAGGATTATAACGGTGTTCTCAATATCAATAAAAATTTCTTAACTTCTTATAATCTAAACCTTTTTCATTTATTTATTTATTTATTTTTTACTTTTTTTATATTTTCTTATTTGCATGCGTAGATCCAAAAGTGTTAACTTAGCTCTAGTTGATCAAAAAATTAAAAGAACATTCAGAAGAAGAAGAAAAGAGCAATCAATAACACTTGTACCAACACCAATGGCTAATGCACAATGAGGGGCAAAGAACCTTAAGGGACTATGCAGTTCCCAATCCATATGGTTTTCAACTATCCATTAGAAAGCCAGCTATTCAAGCAAATGACTTTGAGATAAAGCCTTTAATTATATAAATGGTCCAAACTTTTATACAATTTAGAGGGCTACCAAGTGATGATCCTAATCTCCACCTGTCTAACTTTTAATGAATTATGTGATACTTTTGCTATAATGGTGTTTTTTATGAAACTATTAGACTAAGATTATTTTTTTTTCTTAAAAACAAGGAGGAAAGCTAGTTTTCATCATTAATTCCTGGTTCAATAACCGCATGGAATGATTTGGTTTCAAAAGTTTGTAGCAAAGTTTTTCCCACTAGTAAAAACAATAAAACTAAGGAATGAGATCACCATATTTCTACAAGCAGATGGTGAAATGCTATATGTTGGGTAGGAACGATTCAAAGAGCTGCTAAAGAAATGTCCACACCATTGATTACTGTAATGGCTCTAAATCTAGATCGTTTATAATGGTTTCATACCACCTATGAGAATCACCTTAGACTTAGTTGCTAGAGGGGCAATTACGAGTAAGCTTTTAAAGAAGCAAATGAGCTGATTGAAGAGGTGGCTACTAACAATTACTAGTGGGGAATAGAGAAAAAGGTAAGTAAAAAGTTTGCTAATTTATTTAAGATTAATGCTATAACCTCCATCATTTCCTAGTTAACCAACCTAATAAAAAATATTGAAACCCTAGGAAACCAACTTCAAGCCAACTATGTGAATGTTATCCAAAACCCTTTTGTGTCATGTGATATATGTGAAGGACCCATTCTAGATAAAGATGCCAAATCAAAATAGAACATGTCTATTACATCTAGCAATCTAAGCCAATTAACAATCCCTATCATAATACTTACGACATTGGATGGCTAAACCACCCTAATTTTCTTGAAACCAATCAAACCACTAACCCACCAATAACCAAAACAACAACTACCGCCCTAATCCATCAACTTACAATTCACCCTAATAGAAGAAACCTAGTTTTGAAAATATGTTTATCCAACTGATGTAAGCCAACAATGCCAACATTTAAAGCTAAGCTGCATCAATCAAGAACCTAGAAAACCAAATAGGTCAAATAGCATAAGCCATAGCTAACCACCCTATAGGTACCTTACCTAGCAATAAGGGAAAAAAGGATGTAATACTATCTATTTTTTAGTAATGATGGGATAAAGGAGTTTAATGAGGAGGATGATTTCATGGATGAACTTATAGTAGTAAACCTCTTTAGTTTTGTGAAGCAACCTAAAGTAGATTTTATGAGAAATGAAGATATATTAAAAGATGAGAAACTCTTAAGAATTGAAAGAGAAATTTTGTAAGCGTTTGATCCCATGGCATTAAAGGTCCATGAAAATATTAAACCTTATGAAAAAGACCCTAAGGCAGAAATTACTGAAATGGAATATGAAAAAGATTTTAAAAAGTACATTGAAGAGTCTATTGAAGAAGGGAAAATGCTATTGCAAGTAAGGAGAGCATTATTAGAAAGCATTCAACCAGAGCAAAAAAATCCAAATGAAAAAGTTCAAGAAGGGGAAGTCTAAGAAGAAAATCTATAAGAAGAAGAAGAAAAAGAGAAGAAAGTCTAAGAGAAAGTGCAACCAAGACCAAGGATGACATTAGAATGTATAGGTAGTGTTTTAACATAACAGCACCTACCCCGAAGCCTATTCCAAAGAAAATGCTTAAAGAATTGAATGAAGCCACATTTTTGAAAGAATACAGCCTTGAACTTCAACAACTCTTGCCTAGATAGCAAAAAGATCTAAAAAGCTTTATTATTCCTAGCAAAATAGGACATTTAAAATTTGATAATGATTTTTATGTTCTTGGTTATAGTATAAATCTATAACTTATTAATATTTTTATGTAGCTAAAGTGTGGATAGCTAAGTCTTGCAAAGTTCAATATTAAGTTTGTCAACCTGTCTACCAAGTTACCGTAAGGGAGATTGAAAAATGTGTTTGTTAAAATTAGTAAATATGCTTTCTATGTAGATTTTACTATTTTAGATGTGAAGGATGGTAAGGCTCCATCACTATTAGGATGACCTTTCCTATTGATTGCTAAAGCATTAATAGATGTCTACAACTCTAGCCTTACCCTTAGGTTCAAAAATAAAAAGATGTAGCTTGTGTTGGAGGGTATAGTGTACTTAAAGATTAATATGATGTAAATACAGTCAAAGTGAAAGAAAACCTTAAAGAGTTTAACCTAATAGATAAACCACCTGACCCTATGATTCAAAACCATTTGGCAACCCTTAGCTATAGCAATGTTAATCCCATAAAGAACTTAAGCTCTATATATGTTATTCCTACTAAGAGAGGTGGTACATCTCCTAAGACCAAGTCTATTTATGTCATTCCATAAAGAATGAGGTAACAAGGTAAGCTCTCTCTCATAGATTTAGGGATGGTAAAGCTTGACTAAAACTGACACTGCTTGAGAGGCAACCCAAGTTCTACTTTAATGGTTATGCTTTTTGTTTTCTTAAATTTTTGAAGATAGTTATGCTTTTAATGTTTTTGTTTGAATTTTTTTTTTAAGATAAAGTAAAGCAAGGATGATGCCTCGTACAAGATAAGATTTGGCCTTGAAATAAATTTGAAGAGTATTTCTTTTTCCTTATTGTTTGAATTATTGTTTAATTTAAGTATGGGGGAGAAAAGAATGCTTTTTAAACTTAAATGTTTTAAAAATTGTGATCCCATTTTTGCTTTCAAACCAAATTGACATACTAAATCTCATTATGATGCTCACTTAGTTGAATTTGCATATATTTTTCAAAAATGACTAAAGTATGATAGGAAGTTTAAATATAAGTATGGTGGAACTTGAAAAGCATTCTTAAGCATGTTTCTCTTTGAATGTGACTATTATGCATATGTTTTTATTCTCTTTTAATAAAATGCTATGATTTTTATGAGAGTTTGTAAGATGTGGATTTGCATGAGATTTGAAGATATGAATAAGTGCTCTAGAATTCACCTACTTAACCCTTGAGGTGAAATCTTAAACTATATTTAACTCAAAAGATGATTTAGGCAGTTTTTTGGACTTTTTGAGCCTTTTTCAAGGCACCCTATTATGATGCATCCGTAGTACCTATATTTTGAGCCTGTTATATTCCCTTTTCTTTATTTGTTTAGCCACATAGTAAACCAATAAACCTTTTCCTTTTTATTATCCTTTTTTGGTTTTACCTAACCCAATTGTACTTGTGTATTATGTACATTTCTATGTATTTAGGAGAAATGGAAGAGCAAGGAATGAAATGAAAGAAAGAAAACAAAACAAGGGCAAAGCCTAACAAAAGCCAAAAATGGCTATATTATTTTTTCGAAAAAAAAAAGAGATGCCATGAATAAAAGAATAAAAAGATGCTTCAAAGTCAAAGTTTCAAAAAGAGCTCCAAATTGTTCAAAGTCTAAGAAATCCAAAGAAAGTAAGCTTAGGGTTTTCAAGCCTAAAATTTCTTTTTTCCTACCATGACCCAAACCTTACATTACAAGCCTAAAAGACCTTTTAATCTTAAGTCAAGTATGTAAGTCTAACATTAATGGAAAGGGATGGGGAAGTGAACATATGAATTCTATTTATCTTTGAATTGAAATGTGATGGAGCATTTTGCAATTTTTTTACTCGAGTTATATGCATGAATTAAAGATTGAGTAGATGTATATGTGTAATGAGCATAAGATATTGAGAGCTTGTTTTTGAAGGAATTTATTGTAACCCTATGTTTATAGTTAGCTTTGTATGATGCAATAGTGCATGCTACGAATTGTATATAATTTTTGACTTTGTAAGTATGTATAATAGTTCTTTAGTTTTGTTAATTTGAGATTTTGCTTGAAGATAAGCAAAGATTTAAATGTGGGGGTATGATAGCACCTAATTATATAGTAATTTTACTTGCTAAAATTGGTACTAAATTTTAAATTTTGGATGATTTTTGGTTGCTTTCATGTTTTTAGGGTTTTAAGTTTATAGCCTTCATTTTTATACAAGCCATGCATGCAACCATGCAAGAAATATTTTAAGTCCAATCTTGGAAGCTTATAGCCAAACCATATTGATCCATTCATGTGGCCAATATAGTGTTCTACTTACACAAGAACTCTCCCATGTTCGATCACATATATCCTAAGGAGGATTGCATGCAAGTTTAAGCTCATTTGGACTCCAACATGTTCAGCCAAAAGAGATTTAATCCAAGAATAACTCTTTTGCTTAGCTATGAAGGAACTGTGCTTGTATAAGAACTTTACATTGCATTATGCTAGCTCACTCTAGGAAAAATTTCAAGCATACAGTGAGACTTCTGTCTTTATCCATTCAACTATTTGAAGTTCAAGAAGAAGATAATCATTAATTAAGGAGTTTTAAGTTCCCATGGACTCGTTACCATTTTGCTAAGAATAGTTGGAAGTCCACCATGAGTCTTTTACTTAGCCTTGAAGATTTTTGCTTGGAGGAGGACTTTATCCTTTTGAATTTCCAAAATTGGATAAAAAGCAATTTATCTCCCCTTGAATTTCACCTTGATTAAATCTAAAAAGGGGATTTGATCACAACTGCTTTAAGACAAGATGAATGGCCAAGATCACTTCTTTAAGACACCATTTGGCCAAGCATATTTAAGCAAGAGGAGTCCCATTCGATCATGCCTTATTAGAAGATGAAGATGAACCTTATCACTTAGTGTTTGAATTTAAAAACACATCTTGTAAATCCTATCCCCTTGGTCGAATCCCACTATATAAATAGGGATGCCATTCACCACATTCTATCCCCCCATTCTTCACTTCTCTTCTCTTTTTTTAGTTTTTAGTTTTTAGTTCTTTAGTTATTTTTTTTCTTTAGTTTAGTTATTGGCTTAGGTGACAGATTTGCCAATAACAAAGCTTTGTTCTTTAAAATTCTTTTTTTTTAATTCAAAGAAGTATTTTTTGTCAATATATTTTCTTTTATTGTTCTAAATTTCAAATCTTGTTTTAACATTCTCTATTTTGACAAGCATACTCTTTATTCCAAAGTTTGATTCAAGCATATTTTTACTCTTGACAAGTTTCAGCGATAGTTTTTGATGATCTATGAGTTTACTTTTATGCAATTTTATTTCAAGATCTTTACAAGCATTTAGCAATCACTTTTTCTTGTTTTCAATCTTTTAATTCTTGTTCTTTTAGATTCAGTTTTTTGCTATATTCTTTTACTTTCCAAGTGATAGTTGGTGAAGTCAAGATCTAAGCCTATACTTGCTTTCTATCTTTTTCTACTTTATTATGCAACCAAACCTAAGTTTTCATCTTTTAGAGAATCTAAGATTTTGCCTTTGGTAATTGTAAACTACCTAACATTACAATCTATAATCCCTTGAGATATGATATTTGAATACGTCCATTATTATTACTTGATTATACACTTGTAGGCTATACTAAAAGCAATAATCACTATCTTTCTATAGGTTATCTATCAGGGGTGATTATATTGGGTACTTTGGAGGTTTGTGGTGGGGTTATACTTTGAAGTAGTTGTTGAAGGGATTGGATTTCATTATTTAGAGCTTGGAATTATTTCATGGTCAGTCCCATTTATGTGGGCATAGGTAGGTCTATAAATTGGCTAGCATAGGTCTTAATTCAAACGGAAACAATTGGCTCTCCTTCCTTAGGTACTCTTTTTTAGGGATGAATATTGTTTAGATCGGTTAAAAAGTGTATATGCCTCTATCTGGCACACCAACTATTTTTTTCAAGTATCAAGTTGAGGGATAAAATCCTAAAATCATAAAAGAGAGAAAGATAGTAGTTAAAGGCAAAGTTAGGAAGTGTTCATTATGCTTGCCCTTGATGCTCAAGTTAGAGGTTCACTATAAGAGGTCAAAATAAGAGTAAAATACAGAAAAATTAGAAGAAAGCAAGATGATTAGATAGTACTTTGATGACCCTATTTATAGATGAAAAGTGAGGGTCTACTAGATAAATTGGTGACATGGTTAAGCTATTATGACACTATACATGTTAGGTTAGTCCAAATGTCAAAAATACCACTGGCTATCTATTAACAGTCTCTAATGAGCAAAAAAGCACAATTTGAAGCATTTATATGATCTTAACTTTGGCTATATAAAGGGCCTTTTATTTTTCACCTTGCTGTCTTTTTGCTCTCAAACTGATTTACCTTTACCAACCTCAAAGATTTTATTTTTTTCAACTTATCTTTTTCTTTCTTTTTTTCCTGAATACATTTCTTTTTTGTTTCTCTCTTATAATGTCTTCTAGTGTAAATTATGAGGGCTTAAAAAGTTACAACGTAGTTCTAAAAGAAGGTCTGCTTAGTAATAGGGATGAAGCTGATAGAGTCTTTTCTATCATTGTGGGAAAATATTACAATAGAGTAGCATTTTGGTTGAACCCTATGTCAAAAGAAGATCAAAAGAAGCCCGATGAGAGTGCTTACACTAAAAAATAGTGAGTCTTTCATTGAGTAAGAGATTAGCCTCATGAAAAGATGGATGAGCTTTTGGTTCTAATGGATTTTAACCTCGGGGATCTTTCTATCCCAATGCCAATGGTCAATTCAGTTCATTTGTCTAGCCTCCATTCTTTTTCTTTTTTTACCCTTTTTTTTTCTAAAATCAAACCTTTTTTTCTTTTTTCCTTCATCCCTTATTATATAAAACCAATCTTAATTGATGTTTTTTTATTTTTTTCTCTATTTGAGGAGTCTTTCTACCCCTCTTCATCTTTTTCTGACATTGAGGTGGTCTCTACTATTACTCTTTAAAATTATACTCTTACTTTGGAGTTGACTCTTCTAGCATTAAAGACTTTGATGATAAAGAAGGTTCTGATTAAGAGTAGGAAGAAGAAACCTACTAGGTTAAAAAAAAAGGTAGGATAAGGTTGAGTCCTCCTCAGATTTGAGGCCTTAGCTCAAGTTTTATTTTGTACTCCTTGTTTTTCAGGTTTAAACCCTAAAAACATGATGAAGAACTTGAAAGGTAGGGTTTATCATGAAGACTATCCTAACATGTGCTTTACTCATCATGTTCGATCTTTAAGGGTCAACTTTGACCTTTTAAAAAGGGATATAGTGTGTTGATGTTGACCACCAAGGACCAAGTCACTTCTCTTATAAAAGGTCACCAAATCTGGGTGTATTGAGATTCCATAGTGGCTGGTTTGAGATTCTTTTTACATCTTTTTATCATTGAATATTTTATTTCTTATAATTTAAAAATGACTAAGCTCATCCTAAATTCTTTTCGGTATATAGTAGCCTTCATAATTCTTTGTAAAAACCTAGACATTCTTCTTACCACTTCTTTATTCAAAGAGTTTTTCTTGGTCAAAAAACATCCCCATGATAAGAGTTCGCATCACAGCTTGTTTGACGAAAAAGATTTTTGTGAATTGCCCAAGCTTAACAATGAATTGGAAGCTACTTTTCCTTTATGGTGAAAAGAAAAATAAAAATAAAAATAAAAATAATGAGCTCGAGGTGTGGAAGATATTGAATGAGCCTAGGATTTTTTAAGATGAACCCATTCATTTGACAATGATTGACCTCACTGCTCAGAATAAGATTTTGGATTTCACTGAGAGGGAAAAACTGGTTATAGATGTATGTGGGCTGACCTCCTTTGAAATAGTGAAAGAGACCAAGTATTAGGGTAGGTCTAAGGTGACTTCATAAGGTTTTTACTTTTGTAAAGTTTTTTTAACACTTAGTTTATCCTACAAATATATCTGATAGTGTCAAGCCCTTCAAAAAATTCAAGTTCCACGAGCTCGTCTATTAGTCAAGATTGAAGAAATGCTAGAAATAGCCTATCTAACTCAAGGCTCCTTCCATGGGGAAAAAAAATAATTGAGCTTTTTGTTCCTTAATTGTTGAGCTCCATAACTCAGGCTTTATTACTACTAAGTGCAAGCAAAAGGTAATGATGGGTCGAGAGGCCCTTCCTTCTAAAAGGTAAAAGACTGAAGCCTCCATTCTTTAGCGATGCCAAAGGTCCAAATTCTAAGGCCAACCTTGGAACACTTCTTTATTAGATTAGAGTATGGCTTCAATGAAAATCCTCTGATGGATGCTAACATGGCTAGGAAATTCGCAAAGGTTGTTGTCCCTTAGAGAGGTTAGTTATCTTTTAGCATGATTTTTGTATTGTTTCATGAATTTCATTATTTTTTAAAGTCTAAGCTCGATCTTTTTTTGTAGTTTTGAAGAAGTTTCTAGCCTATCCCTATCAAACATCTAGCGAAAGCCTATTTTGTGCTTATTGAGCTTTGGCTTGTTATTTGAAGAATAAGCCACACCTTAGGAATTATACTCAAAACAGTTATAAGAACAATGATGTGATCACCAAGCTTAGAGCCAATCTTTTCAACTTGTATAGGAAGGAATAAGAGCAAAAAAAAAAGGTCTAATGACTTAGTGGTCAAGCTAGAAGGAATCCAAGTCTAAAAGGCCTCAACTGAGTTTGATAAGGAACAATCTGAGCTCAAACTTAATGAAGCCCAAGCAGAGATTGCCAAGTTGAGGTTTGAGGTTGAAGTGGAGTGAAAGACTAGAAAAGAGGCCAAAGGAGAAAATTATTCAAGAATTCATGGCTTATTAGAGATTTTTCAATCTTCAAGTTGAATTTTATTGGGAAAACATCCTTGGCACCTTTGATATTTGTAAGGATGAGGTGCAGTTCAAATTTGCCAGTTTGAATCTTGAACTATCTGACATTAGGTTGGACAACCTTAAGACCAGGTCTTTACTGCCATCTGATGGGAAAGAAAAAGATGATGAGGATAATGATGATGATGATGACACTACCATAGATGCTGAGCTCAATGCTGTTTTTAGGCCTGTGGTCGAGGAAGGGGCAATTATTGCTACTGATGAAGGAGGAGAATGAAACGGATAAAAAAATTACATTTTGTTTCTTTTTGTTTATTATTTTTTTAAGTGAGAGATCAAATTTTTGTAGGAACCTCGAATTAGATTGTTGACTCAAATTTTATCTGAAATTTTTTAACATGGTGGACCCGAGCCCATTTTCGAATAGGGGCCAAAGCCATTACTTTTGGCCTAATATGTGGACAATTTTAGGGGCCCGTTCGTAACTAAAAAAAAAACCCAATGGATAGCCCACCTTTGAAGCCCATTTTGAGCCCACAAGTTAGCCCACTTAGAGACCCAATTACTAGCCAAAAATGAAGCCTAAAGTAGCTTTTGATAATGGCCTAAAGTACGACACAAAACATGACCCAAACCTAAAGGAAAAATAAAAAAAGAAGAAAAAGATTACATTTTCTTCCACGTCAATTAAGGCATGCCAAGGACTAAGAGGACTAGGCATAAAAGAGGAAGGCCTTTCCTTCTATTCATGTGAGGGCTTGTGAATTGGCACCAAGGAGATAGGTAGCTAAAACTAGTTAAAACTACATAGTATTAAGGGCAGACAAAATAAAAAAAAATAAGGGTAGTGGGCGACCAAAATAGCTATAGGGTAGTGGAGAAGAGAAGAAAAAATAAAAAGATTAAGGCTGAGTAGAGGAGAGATAAAAGAGTTTTTGTGAAAATGAAAAGAGAGCTAAAGGAAAATGAAAGGAGAGTTAAAGGAAAATGAAAGAGAAGAAAAAAAGAATAACAAAGCTGAAAGCAAAAAGAGAAAAAAGAGGGCTAAAACTAAGAAAAGGTAAAGAAAAGATAAAAGAAGAAAACTTACTAAAAGGAAAATAGATGAGCTTTTTTTTTCTGTTTGATTTCACAACTCCAGATTCTGTTTTAGTTTCATTTTTGGGTAAGTCCAGTTTCTGTTTTTATCCATGTTTTTTTTTTTTACATGTATGCTACAAAACAATAAAAATATGAAGCTTGGACTTAGCTGAGACTTAGGTTTGTCTTAGTTTTTACTTTTTTTTTGGTTAACTTCTCTTTAGAAACCATAGGGCCTTTCTAGAGTTTAGAAAACAAGGGAAGATGGTTTGTTTTTTTGGTCTATTTAGGGAAGGTTTGGGGCTAGTTTATTTCTTTTTTGTTTTCTCATTTATTGCTTGAAAAGATCTATTTATGGAGGCCTATTATTTTGGTCTAGGTTTTACACCTAGTTTATGCCAATCATACATAGGATACTATTGTTTTGAAATGAAACCAAAAAAAATAAAAATAAAAACAAAAAAAATAAAAAAATCTTGTTGCATAAGTTCATCCTTTGCAAAGTCTGTGAGTGGAAGTAATAAAACTCACCCTTTCATGTTTATCTTTCTTTTGTTACTTTTAGGGAAATAGAATGTAAGATAGTTTCAAAGGTTTCAAAATTTTTTGAGGAATCAAAATCTTGTCTTTGAGGTGGCTTTTGGTCTGGTTCAAACTTGATCATCCTTGAATTTTTAATGCTATAGTTTTGATCCAAAAAAATTTTTTTTTGCAAAGATGTTGCCTTTTTTATTTTTGGAAGCCTAAACAGAAGGAACATAAAAGTGGATTTTCTTTCCATTTCGGGTTCATTACGAGTAATCTAGTGGCATAGGCTTAATGATCAATCTTATTTGATAGATATTGCTCTTCATTCTTTCTCTTATAGTGTATGTATACGAAAGCTTAAAGCTCTCTGATTTATGCACCTACTGCTTTGCTTGTTAATGGAAGCTTATAGTTTCAACATTTTCCACATCTGTTATTTGGCTTTCTATATAATTTATTGAAAGAAACCCAAGTTTTTTGCTTTACATGTTTGTTGTCACCTCCACTACATGCAGGTTTGTTTGTTTTTGGGAATAAGAAATCATTTTCATTTAGTTTAAGACCATCCTTTGATGCAAATGTGTTAGTCTAATTGAACTAGCACCTATTTTTTTGGCCATGTCCATTTTGATTTGATGCTTGGAATGTGAATGTAGTTATTGATCTAGCTTTAGTCTATATTTTGCATGGTTTCTTAGAAAGGAACACTATTTGGATAAAGGGTAGTGGCAGTTATGGCTTTAGAGAACCCCCCAATAATGTATAAAAAAAATGGAAAAAAACCTTCAAAATGTTGGTACTAGAGCATATAGTTTTAGGACTTGTCAAAATCCCCTTTTATCATATTTTATAGCTTTAAACAAAAAATAAGATGTTACTGGGGTAGCATGAAGTTGGTGGTTGGGAGCCATAGTTTTATTTGAAGTTTTTGTTTTATTTTAGTAATGAAGAAAAGCTTTAAGTCGTGGCAAAACAAAGAAAATTTTCTTTTTTTTTTTTTGCTTTGCTTGCTTGTTCTTCATAAGGTTCATCTTCATGTATAAGTTATATCATGAAAGTCTAAACACATTTTTTTATATTATTCAAGTTTAATTACAATTCAAATTTCATGTTATTTTTAATCACCTTGTGAGTGGATTTATATGTTAATTTCTTATGCAATTTAAAGGTTCATGTTCCAATATACTTTTAGAATAATTCCATGCATTTTTAGACTTATACAAAACAAAATAATTATATGAATTGAAATTATCTGTTGATAGGATTCTAAGAAGTCCGAGTATTGATTCCTGAGAATTCACTATGTGAGAAAATTCTTCTAAAAATATTGTCAAAGTATTGAGGTATCTAAAAAAATTTTCAATAAAAGATTTTCTTTAATTTGTTCCGTTTTAAAAATTATTAATAATTGTGAAATAATTAAGGAGATTAAAACAAAATTAAAATGAGTAACCAAAAATATTACAAAAAAGAGAAAAAATAAAAAAGAATAAGTAATGCATATTTTTTCATGTGCATATTCTACTTTATTGTTTTGCATTAGATAATCTTAAATGTAAATGAAATTTTCGATGATGGGACTCCAAAAAGTCTGTGTAGTGATTCTCAGGAATATTTAGAAGTTTCTTTTTAGTACAAAAAATCTCCATTTTATCATTATTCTTTTAATTTGAGTAGTCATTTTATATATATAAATATGCATTTTTTGAAGTAATAAATTATGCATAATAATATTATTACATGATTTTTAAATATTACAACAAATGAAAAATCTCCGAGGATGAAATCCAAAAGAAATTCGAGTAGTGAATCTTTAGGAATCTCTAGATAAGAAAATTTATCTAAAATATCGCTAATGTATTAGAGCATTTAGAATAATTTTAGGTAAAGATTTTCCTTTTTTTTTTTTATAAATGGCATAAGAAATGAATTTTTAGAAAACATTATTTAATTTTAAGTTATAAATATCGTATTTTAGAATCTACTTATTAAATATAACTATTGAAGATAAATATAAACCTCTAAGGATAGGATTTTTAAGAATTTCGAGTACTGATTCTTAAAGATTCCTTAGGTGAGATGGTTCTTCTTAATATTACTAGAGTATTGGAATAATTTTGGGGATTTTTCAATATGTAAGATTTTTATTTATTTTTCAAGCATATTAAAAAATAAAATATGTTTTTAAAGAAAATTAAGGAGACTAAATTTTAAATACCAAAATTAAGACCCTTTTTGTCAAAATTGAAGATAACACATAATTAATTGGTACTATTTTTAATGAGCACTATAAGGGTGCTAATCCTTCCCTACACATAACTGACTCTCGAACCCAAATTATTTCATAGACCTAAAAATTATCTTTTTGATAAAGTTTTTATTAATTTTAAATTCTTTTATCAAAAAGGTAAGATTAATTTTAAATTTTTTATCAAAAAGGTAAGTTTTAATCGGTGGCCAATCAAATCTAGCTAAAAAGGATTGGTGGCAACTTCTTTTTGTTTTGAAGTTCGTTGGGTGGCCCTGAAAACCGTTACGACAATTTAGTGACTCAATTGGAGATGTCATTTTTTTAGAGAGTCAGATCAAAAATTAATAATATGTTATCTTTAATTTTGCCTTAATGGTCTTAATTGGTATTTAACTTTAATTTCCTTAATTTTAATTTTTTCTAATAATGGTAATAATAATAATGATAATAATAACAACAATAATAATAAAAGGAAAATGAAAAATTGCATTTCATTTTACCTATGTCATTTATTTATTATTTGCTCTTTTATTTTATGCTTTGTTCCCTTATTCATACACGACACATTCATATTATGCACGAGCTTTATATTCGGGCTCTAATTCTCGAAGGAGATAGTAAAGTACCCATGCTCTCGTGAGGTGATAACCTCTGTAATGGCAAGTGAAATACTCCAACTCAAATTGAACCCTTTCCATTTGTAGCCTATAATAGGTGAGGATTAGGGTGCCTTACTAGTCCAAAGTGGACGCTTGTGAGGAATAGTTTGGGACCTTTTAGAAGTAAATCATTCCAAACCAAGCATATAGTAAAACCATAAGAGCCATCCCAAGGTAGAGCCATACCTACCCTTTTGAAGACAATCTCCAAAAATTAGGGCAAGTAAGGGAACATTTGTATTATAATACTTTTCTAAAGAAAATCTTAAATGTATGCATTCATATTTGTTTTGATGTTTTTTTAAAAATAAAAGACAATATAATATTTGTCTTATTTCCCTTTCTTTTTCTAAAAAAATAATATAAAGAGAAAACTTTTTCTTTTGTCTCTTAAGTTTTTATTTATTATTTCCATTTTTTTTCCCATATGCTAACTTATTGTTTTTTCTTTTGTATTTCTTTTGCATAAATTACTTTGGCATATTATAATAACATAGAGAGGTATTTGCTCCAAGACATCTATCAACAAAGTTCTTTTCATGGATCCCACATTATCATAGATTTGTTCTTTTTCTATAAATGCCCCATGTGAATTGTATAATGAGGTGCATAAATGGTCTAAGAAAACTCAGCAAAAGGAATGGGATTATTTACTTGTTGGTTTTGTGTCAGGGTTACTAGAAAAAGTGAATCTGAATCTTACATAAAATAATTTAGGGGATTTAGCTACCATATGGAATCAGACAGGTGAAGATAGAAAAGAAAAGTTCTATGAAAAGTATAGGTAGATTGCATCTCTTATCTCAGTAGTGATTGAAAACATTTGATTTGAGCAGCCATTCAGTTTTGAGACCCATCATAAGATGCTTCACATTTAATGAAGAGAATTTGACATCGACCATTGAAGAATATTTGATTCTAGTAAGATTGAAATTACAGTATCTTGATAAGATATATGTTAAAAAACCAAAGTCAGGGTATCGAAAGAAGATAGTTAAATTGATGGCAAAAAAGGTAGAGGCTGTGGATGCTTTGACAAAAGACAAAGGCAAATATGCCGGCTTACCATGGCATTTCTTTCGAGATTTCATTTTGGGACACTTGAAAAATGATCAAGGCATGCCAATGTTTGCCTTAGCAATTTATGGCATGCTGATCTTTCCAAAAACTTTGGGATTGATTGAATTAGTAGTATCTAATATGTTTGAACAAATCGAAAGTTAGGTGGTTAATCCCATTCTAGCCATCCTAGCTAAGACAATTAGGTCATTGAACTTTTGTCATCAAATAGATGACATTTTATAAAAAGTGCACAACTACTATTTGTTTGGATAAAAAGCCATTTCAGATGAAAAAAAGTGCTTTTTCCAAGTCTTATCTTCGAAATAGAGCCCCAGTTAAAGAGTTTTGCCAAAGGCAATGCTAAAATCCAAAGAAGAGTGTGTAACATTTTTTCAAAGGCTTGCTAGTGATAAGATCAAATGGATGGTGCCATGGATGCTTCATGTGCCTATGTTATATCAAGGTGGAGATGATTTGTGGGTATTACTTTTTGGATTGTAGGGAGTGGTAAGTTACACTCCATTAATGGTGTTAAGGCAATTCGATGTGAAATAATTTGTCCTTGCAACACATGGACTTTCCCAAGTAAAATTTGCTTATGGAGAAACGGGCTCATCAAGAACAGTGAAACAGTTAGTTCAGGTATGGAAGAAGACTCGGAGGTTAAGATCAGGACCTATTCTTGAGAAGGTCACTACCGATTACTCGATTTGGAAGGCAAAGTATTCTAGAGATATTGTGCTCCCTCCAAATGATTTCTCATTTCAACAAATAAACCTATGGGCAAAAGAACTATTGTTAAAAGTTGAGCTTGTTAGGCAAGAACTGAAGTAGAAAAAAAGAAATTGAGGAAAGAGAATTTGAAACTTGGAAAAGAGATGGGACAACTGAAATATGAAACAAAAGCCAGGGAAAGTAGACTAAAAAAGGTAATGCAAGATCAGGATGTGGCCCAAATTGATTTAAAGGATTTGCATGAAGAAAACAAAAAAATGTGAACCCAATTGAAGGAAGGCAAATGTGCTAGACTTGGTGTTAAATAGCATAGGGAGATGGTTGAGCTTCAAGAAGAGATGTAACTATAGAAGGACAAAGCCAAAGAAAGTAAGGAAAAAACTATTAGGTTTTATTAAGAATAACAAAATTATGAGGGTTTGTATTCAACAGCTTTAGTAAGGTTGATAGAATGTCAAAATGAGAATGATAGATTAAAGGCTCAAATAAAAAATGAAAAGAAAAAGCATTGTGAAATACAAAAGGAGAAGGAATCACTTTGCCAAGTAATACAAGAGATAGAACAACAAATACGAGACCACAAGGACCATATTTCCACAATCATAAAAAAAAAAGGCAAAATAGGGAAGAAGATTGGAGATACAGTTGCAATCTCAAAGTGGAAAGCAGAGAACTTGGGAAGGCAACAATACATAAAGCATCTGGCTAGTCAAATTTGCAAGGCAATGAAGAAACCAAGGCAAATGGTTGAGAGGGTAGAAGCTTTGATTCGAGAAATCAACCCAACTAGAAGTTATAGGCAACATTTGTAAGATTTTTTGGTTGAAGCCAGGGATCATTATGAGCAAATTAAATATTTTTATGGTTACAATTGTAGAATGGTAGATTCTCTATAATCAAAAGCTATTCAAAATAAATGAAAAGTTCTAATGTTTGAGATATGTTTTGGCATAAATACCTATTGATTATTCATGCATGCATTGTGCATATTTTTTTCCCCTCTCAATATTTTACCTCATTAAAACGATGTTGTTAAAATTAAAATAAAGATTTTTATTTCACAAAAATAATATGGTATCTTAATTTTCCAAATTATGGTAATAAAGGTTTAAGGATAGCTCAACCATCAAAAGTTCAAAACCAATATACTTGCCACCCGTATAATATACGATCACAAATCAAAATTATGAAAAATGAACAGGTAGCTAGGATAGAAAAAATGGAAAAACCTCAAGAAAATATGCGAGAAAGGATGACTGAAATACAATAGGAGATGCAAAGACAAATGATGGAGTTAAATAAAGGGGCATGGCCAAAAGGAAAAATGTTGCTAAAGCCTCTACTACAAGAGAAGAAAATTAACCCTAAGAAAATAACAATGTTAGAGAAGAGCCCTTTTACGCACCCTGGTATACTCCACCCTATGCTCAAGCTCCTCAAGTGGTGTATCCACTGCCTATGGGTGGGTAACCTTACCCTTTCATGAATGTGAACTTACATGCTAATCAACAACAAAATTAAGGAAAATTTGAGCAAAATCCAAGATAGAATCCGGTTGATCCAATTTTTGTTCCCAATTTAGATGATCCTAGGAGAAAGAGAAATTAAAGGCATGTCAAAGTTAGGAGAGAAAAAAATTCAACATAAGTATGATTTGCTAGAAGAGAGACTAAAAGCCATTGAAAGAAGGGATATCTTTAGAAGTATTGATGTAAACAAACTCAGTTTAGTCTTTAATCTAGTAATTTTGCTAAAATTTAAAACCTTTGATTTTGAGAAGTATAACAGAACTAAGTGCCCATCAACTCATCTTTCCATCAACTCATCTCACAATGTTTTATCGTAAGATAGTAGGTCACACTGACAATGATAAATGTTTGATCCATTGCTTCTAAGACAACCTCGTAGGGTCTGTGGTTAGATGGGATGTGCAATAATATAGGAGTCATTACATTCTTAGAAGGATCTCGCTAGACCTTTTCTTGGTCAATTCAATCATGTATTGGATATGGCTCCTAATAGGTTATCACTATAAAACATGAAAAAAAGAGCCAATGAAACTTTCAACGAGTATGCCTATAGATGAAAGGATCTTGCTACTCAAATATAGCTACTTGTGACTGAAAAAAAGACAATGGTGCTTTTTGCCAATACTCTCAAGGCAACCATATTATGACAAACTTGTTGGCAATGCAACAAAAAATTTTATGGATATGGTAATTTTTGGTGAAATGATAGAAAGTGTCATCAAGAGTGACAAGATCAAGATAGGTGATACCTTTAGTTCTAAGAAAGCAATGACACCTAAGAAGAAAGATAGAGAGGCACATGCTTTAGCTTATAGGAATCAACCATCAAAAAGTTTTGTCCCATATCACCCTTATTACTTCTCCACAAATAACATTTCCCAAGGTCCATACCCATATCAATCGATACCACCACTGAGGTTCCCATAGAGTTTTTGACCTCGAATGCCTACTTACACCCCTGCACTTGTAGCGCAACCTATTATTCAGCCAAACAGTTTAACAAGCAATCCTAGAGGCCCAAGGGCCACTCAAGAGAAAATTCCCATCCTATTCCCATGTCTTACATTGATTTATTCCCTCAACTAACAGCAAATAATCTCATTGCACCTCACCCTATAGAGCTATTGAAACCTCTATATCCTAGATGGTATGACCCGAATGCTCAGTGTGATTATTATGATGGGATTGTGAGCCATTTCACAAAAAACTGAATGGCTCTTAAGAACAAAGTGCAACACTTGATCAACAAAGGATATGTAAATTTTGACACTAGTGGAAAACCAAATGTCAATGAAAATCCTTTGCCAAACCATGCACTACAACAAATTTGGGCATTAGTGGCATAAAGAATAATGTCACTAAATATTTGTTTTTCATCACCCTATATATTTTGTGACAAAAAATTAAACGTCACAATGTTCGTTACATTTGCACCATCACTAAAGGTTTAATATGATGCTAACAAAATATCATCACCTATTGTGAATCTACTATGACAATAAAATAAAACATCACTTTTTTTTTGTGACGTTAGTTTTTGTCAGCTATTTATGAAAAAAAAATCATTGAAGGCTATATTCATCACAAAAAAAATGAGAAAATCTTATATATTAGTGACAAAAGGTAAATCGTTACAGTATTAGTGACAAAATTATCATCACCAGTGATTGTAAAATAATGTCTACTATAATAATAAAATCAAACGTCACTTTATGCATTAATTTTTGTGATGTTAGTTTTCGTCAGCTATTTATAAGCAAAAATGTCATTAAAGGCTCTAATCATCACAAAATAAATGATAAAATCTTATATATTAGTGACAAAAAGTAAATTGTCACAATATTGGTGACACAATTATCATCACGAATGATTATAAGATACTATCAAATGTGATAATAAAATCAAATGTCACCTTATACTTTTTTTATATTATGTTAATTTTCATCAACTATTTATAAAGAAAAATGTCATTGAAGGTTATAATCGTCACAAAATAAATGATAAAATTTGATATATTAATGACAAAAAGTAAATCGTCATAGTATTGGTAACATAATTATCATCACAAATGGTTGTAAGATAGCATCAAACGTGACAATAAAATTCAACGTCACATTATGCTTTATTTTTTTTTTTGTAATGTTAGTTTTCTTTAGCTATTTATGAAAAAAATCATTAAAGGCTATAATCATCACAAAATAAATAATTAAATCTAATATATTAATGATGAAAGATAAATCATCAAAGTATTAGTGACAAAATTAATGTTATTAGATCCTATGTATAAAAACATTTTTGTGGAGTAATCTAATGTAGTGTTCTTACAAATCCACTAAATATTTAAATTGGTTTTTAAATGTATTATATTCTTTAAAGTCTACCCTAAAACCATTAGAAATAATATTGTTTAAAAGACAAAGAGTCATAACTATGAAATATGTAGTCATCGAAATCTTATCTTTAAGCTTTTAATCCAAATCTTATGTCGAGGGTGATTGTGTTGATAGTGAGTTTGTGTTACATGAAGATGCAATAAATAAATAATAGCAAATATCAAAACAAACCACAATACACACAATAAGATCAAAATTAATGTAAAAAAAAAACTAATCTATTTCATGCATATGAAATTTTTAAATGAGGCCCTACCTTATATTAAAATATAGGTCTTGTCAAGAAATTGACAAGTGAACTTCTTAATCTCTAATATTGATACTAATCATAGGAATAGACAAAAGATGGGTAGTTCATGTTTATACAAGTAATCACCATTACCTCAAGCCTATTTTTAAATCAATTCAGATAAATCATGGGAAAATTATAATTGCACCTGCTTTCAAGGTGCCTATGTCGTTATCATACTTTGATATATCTTACATCACATAAATGATGTTTTACCATCCAAATCAAACAAGAAGGCAAAAGTTGTAATAATAACTTAAACTAAACTATAAACATGCAAACAAATAAAGTAGAAACACACAGATATAGTATAGGTAGCCACATCAAATCAAAAATCATAATAATTGAGCAAGGGCCCTTTGATAGAGAATTTGGCGATAAAGCTTCCTTTTTACAAATGTAGTTGTAACTTATTGAAGGTAAAATTTGTAATGGGACTGTGGGAGTTTTTGTAACTTTGAAATTGACAAGTAAACTTCATAAAGACTTAGCAAATAAAGAAAAATCAAAAGATTTTTAAAAATCGAGTGATAAAAAAAGTACCAATTCTCACTTTTAAATTAGGTATCAAAGAAAGCCTAAATATATAATGCTTGCAACATCACAACCACATTAAAATCATGTATATACCTAAAAATTGAGGGATGGGCACTTAGATTCCAACAGCTGCTAAAACATTTGTCATAGCTTCAATTTGACCTTAAAAAAACCCAAAAGTTCACTTATATTGCTAAAGTTTTTCCTGTGTCTTTTTAAGATTTTCTTCTAAGTTTGTAGCACTTACAGATGAGGTTTTAGTATTAGGTTTAGGCTCGTATCTAAGTCTTTTAATGTATCTTGACTTAGTACCAAGCACTTCATCCACTATAGCATCAACAATTTTAGGTTCTATTCCTTCTTCAGTAGGAATTGATTGTAACTCCACCATTTTTTCCTAGCCTTTAATTGAAATCTAGGTTAACTCAAAGAACCATACTATAAAAATAAAATTATAACTCTTAATTTGAAGTTTCTTACATAGGCTGTTTGAGCTTCAGGTGTGGACCATCATTTACTTTTTGAGTAGTGAGTCACCTTAAAAAATTTGATCCTATTAGGTTCTTCATCGTCCTTGCATTACAAAATTGTACAAACAATAAAAGTGTTTGTGACCAAAAAAGTATTGAAATAGAAAACAATGGTGTTGAACAATTTTTGTAACTTAAAAATTTACTATGGAATAACGACTAGCCACTCGATCCCTAGTTATGAGTTAACTTGACATTTTTTCTAATTTATGCATTTGTCTCACACCACTTTTTCATTTCAAAAAGAATGAAATAATATCAATATGTTGATGTGTTGGCCTTGAATTGATCCTTATTTTGAAATGACAAAACATTAAAGACAAATAAACTTGATCAAAATTTTGAAAAAGATTTATTTAGTACATGTTCTTAAGTTTTATATTTTGGTATTAAATAAATAATATGATTTTCAAAGTTTAAACAAACCTTTCTTGGTTTCATATTTCTCAAACCAATTGTTTTTTTTAAAGTGAATTTATTTGTTTTAGACTTAATACAATTTTGATAATATTAGTTTTAAGAAAAAGATTAACTTAAGAGAGCTATTTTACAAGAACAAAGTTTTCCAACATTGAACTTATTTTATTTTTTTTGTATTAATTCACAAAGTTTTAATATTAGAATTTTATATGGTTGGAAAGTTCTTTGAGTCTAATTTCTAATGGATAAACAAAATTAAAATCCAAAATTTTTAAGAAGAGATTTTGAATTTTTACTAGACACTCTACAATTGTCAGAAAAATTGCACATGGGGTAACTTTGAAAATTCACTATATTTCGTACTTAATGAATTAGGTGATAAATTTTACATGAATAGAAAGCCCTTTAAGTCTAGTTTCTAAATATTCAAACGATTTGTGATTTAGATTTATATAACTCAAGATATGATTAATTAGTAAGTAGAGTGCAAAATAAGAGACAACCATCCAGCCATTTACAAGATCAATCCCCTCATGGAAGGAATCGATCGGGTCATGTTTTTTAAGCATGAAATGGCATAAAAATTGAACCAATCGATCCCCTTAAGGAAGGGATCTATTGGGTCTGGGTGAAATCGCACCAACGGCTATTTTTTTCATGTATTCAATGGCTACTTTCACTTCCCAAGCTTCCCCAACGGCTACTTCTTTAATTTCTCTATAAATTGGGCACTCCAACATACTAAGAGGATTGATGAATCAAGAGAGCAAGAGCCAATAAGCCATACTTTCATTCTCTCAAAGAATTAATAGTTTTTAGAGCTTTAAAGTCCATATTTTGTATTTATTGTATCCAAATTATATTTGTTGTTCATTCATCATTTTCTTGTACTTAAACTTAGCATTAGAGAGGTTGTTCAATTGTTTGCAAAATTACTTTTGATATACAACGATGGAAGAGAACAAGAGGTGAGGTATCCTCTTGATATTGTAAGGGTAGAGGTTGCTATCTAAGCATTGAGAAAAAGATAGAGATTTAGTACAAGATAGGCTTGTATCTTGTAAAAAAAAATTTTCAGTTAGTGGATTGAACCCTTGGTGTGGATAACCAAGAGAGAGGATGTAGGTGCCTTGTGGAGAAAGAGCAAACCTCTATAAATCATTGTGTTTGATTTCTTTATCCCTATCTCCTTACAATTTATTGTTATTTATATTTGAATTTAGGTTCATTAATTGTTATTGTTAGCATTATATTTTCATCAAAGTGCTTATTGTTTTAATTTCCATTCAATTATATTGAAATAATTTGTTTAGGAAGAATTTGGAGAAATCCAATTCCCCCCCTTTTGGATCACTATCTCACCTATAAAGCTAATAATTGGTATGAGTGCTTTGGTCTCTTTTTGTAGGTTTAACCACCTTGAGTAAAGATCATAGGGCTCAATTTTGGTTCCAAGATGGTGAGGAAGTCCTCAAAGCTCCCATGGTTGATAAATTTGAATTTTGTTAATGGACAAGGAGGATGAAGATGTTCATAATGGCCCAAGATTTTAGAGCTTGAAATGTGGTTGAAAAAGGGCTTGAAATTCCTTCAAATGATGCAAAGGCCAAGTGCATTCACTATGGAGCTTTAGATGATTACAACTTCAACTTGGTCTCAAAATGCTGAACCTCAAATGAGATATGGAGAAAGTTGGATGAGCTATATGAAAGACAAATTTCCAACCAACATGCACCGTGTCTCATTGCTATTGGGGAACCAAAGGTAACCTCTAACTCATGTGATTCAAATTCTTATACTTTTGATGAGTTACAAGATGCTTACAATGATTTAGTAATTGAGTTTGAAAATATGCATTTGAAACATAAGAAAATGATTTCAAAATTAAAAGTTGAAAATGAATTTTTAATGAATTCAAATAATGATTTGGAAAAGGAAAATGATAAATTGAAAATGAATTTTGAGGCTTGTCAAAAGAGAAATGAAATGCTAGAAGAAGAGAATTTAAAATTGAGAAAAAAATTTAAAGTTTTGATGAGTGAAAAATAAGAGCTTTTAAACAAGAGTTTAAGTAGTAAAATGATTAAATGCAATTTTTGTAATTTTCATGTTCATACTATACATACTTGTCCTATTAGAAGAAAAGTTCCATTTAGAATTAGGCAAGTATGGGTTCCTAAAGGAACAAAAGACTTGCTCACTAACTCTCAAGGACCCAAAGCAATTTGGGTACCAAAAATCAAATGAGATTGTCTCTTATAGGTGTGCTAGAGCAAGGAGCCATAATATGAGAATGAAGATTGAATGCTCTAAACACACAATGGAGATGGGTAACCTTTAAACTTTTATTTGACCAGAATTTGAATTTGGTTACCTATTTTTGATGAAATTTGAATGCTTGATTGATTATGCAAAATTTGGTTAACATTGATTACAAGACACATGTTGCATAATCTTGAGAAAATGTGAGCTTGCATTCAATAAGCATTTATTTTGCTCTTAAGTATGTTTGAAATGCTTGTTGAAATTGTTTGTGGTGATAAATTGCTTGAGCATACTTTTGTTGATAAATTTTTTATTGATTTATGATTGTTAAACATGCTTATATGGCCATAATGTTTAAAATTGCTCAAATTTGTTTATAATGTTTGGATCTTGTGAATTCTTTAAACTTGATTGTGTTATACATAAGTGTTTTAACTCTTGATTTGTGATTTTAGAAATTGATGATCATCTGTGCTTAAATAATATATATTAATGTTTGATTGTTCATCACTTGACTTCTTATGAAATAATCTTGAAGTATGATTTAATTCATTATCCTTATTAATTCAAGATTTATTTCTTCTCTTGTGTTGATGAATTGACGAACTTTATATGCTTAAGTAATATATATTGATTCTTTATTCATCTATGTTTTTTGTCAAGGTATGTGCTCATATGATGATTGGTTCAACTTGACCTTAATACTTGTGATTTGAAAGTGCTTAAATTGTCTATTTTTAATTTGAGAAATACTCTTGTGAAATATACTTATTTTTGTGCTTAAATGTTTTATTAATTTTGTGAAATATTTTGGATCTTGTGCTCAATTGATATATCTCTTGATTTGTGATTTTGAATATGATGAACTACTTGCTTGTAAATGATATGTGTTATTGGTTCATCTATTGTTCTTGTCAAATGTGTGTATATATGATAAATGTGGTTTTTCTTGACTTGACTTGGTTGCAACATGACTTAAGTAAATGAATTTCTTATGATGCTTATTTTTAGCTTAAGTCATTGTTGATTATGGCCTATAATTTGTGTAGACATCTTTATGCTTTTATGCTAAAATTTCTTGAATATTCTTTTTTGATAAAAATGTCATCCTTGAGTTTTTAGTTTTCACTTGTCCTAAAACTTATTTTGGCATATTCTTTGGTCACTTATTGAATATATATATGAATATTGAATATGTCTATTTTGTGTTCATGAATGATCTAAAAGGTTTGATTTTTGCACATTACATGAGAACTTTTGCTTTAGTGCCATTCTTGTGCTATTTGATGTTTAAATTGATATATGGCCTCTAGCTTTAAGTATATATCTCCCTTGCAATTGGCAACTTGTGCTTAGTGAATAAATTTTCTTTTGCCTACAATGACTTAGAATATGGAATTATTTTCTAACAATTGGTATAATTTTATTAATTGATTTTCTTGATGCTTCTAATGAAAATCCTTTGTCAAGAAATTTTTCTAAGTCTATGCTAGGAGAACTTGGAATGAGCATGAATGAGCTTATATTTTTGGAATTTCAAATATAGCAAGCAAAGCATGTCATCCTCATCAATCAAGCTCAAGTACATAAAAGACAAGCTCAAATGATGTGGAATGCAGGATTCAAAATCTCACTCAACTATAATGAGCACAACAACATAGCTTGATAAGGATAGAGGTAATTGTAATGAATCTATGCTATGTGCCTATGATTTATAATGTTTAATGCATGATTTCATAAATGCTTGCTTTGATATGTGCAAAAATGAGATATTATGTTTGAATTTATCAACACATTACACAAATTAATCACCAAGCCACTTAGTAGATATTGTTCTAATATTTTTGAATGCTTGGATTGATTAACTCACCTTCATTGATATTCATGCCTAGTTCTTGATTGCTTTGATTAATGGTTTTCATTGCATGAATATTTGTTTAAGATGAATCTTTGAACATTGCTATGAGTTGGATATATTGATTTCTTGATCTTTAAATTGATTTGACTCATACATTATGAATTATAAATTTGAAATTTACATACATGTTCATTGATTAACATTGAGATGGCATGTACCAAATTATGCCTAAATGCTTGTATTTTTTTTAATTAGGTATATTGCTTATATATTTTGCATATGCTCATATGATTTTGATTGAAATATATGATTGAATACTTTCATATGTTTGAGTTAAGTACATTGCTATGCATTGAAATAATTTAGATTATATTTGAATGATTATGCTTTCGTTACTTCTTTGCTATAGCATATGTGCTCATCAAGTTTGGAAAATCTTTGTTAGTATATGATGATTGAACCTCATCGCTCATTAGTACTTATGATTTATTATATGTATATGAGCTTTTGGTTCTTGTTTGGATAGGATGGCTTATGAAAGATTACTATTATCATTTATACATGCATTGAATGAATCTTTCATATGCTTGAAGTATGTTTTTTCTATTAAAGTTGTTGAATAAAATTGCTAATAATTGGTAACAATTGATATCAAAATTGCTAAAATTTTTTTTTTTAACTTTTATAGATGCTTATTTATGTGCCTATACTTGATATAGCTTGTACCTCTTATGCAAAATTGTGTGTGCCTTATATTGATTATTCCTTAATTTGAAAATGAGGAGAAATCTTAGAACACAATTCTGCTTGATTTGTTTCATGATAACAATTGGTATGCTTTATCATAACATATCTTTAACAATTTGTATCCTTAACAATTGGTATGAACTTGTATGCATGTGCTTGAATTTAAGTATAATTGTTATTGATCTTTTAGATTCTAAGCACATCTTATGATAACATGATTTATAAGTAGATTGCATATCATTCATTATCCTTTGCTCATAAATTTCATGTAGTAAATTTGATGACTTGTGCTAAAATTCTAAAATTGGATACACTTATGCTTTTGTGCTTGAATACATGTATGTGAACTTCATTGTGCATATTACACTTGATTACATGCATTCAAAATACTTTTGATATTATTGGTATCAAGCATTTTGTCCCATACCTTGAATTGATCTCTCTTTCTTTTGAAATGACAAAAAGGGGAAGAGTGTTTAGAGATATTTCTTCTTATTGCAATTGATATAGGAGCTTAAACATTTGGTATAAAGAGCATAAATAAAAGGGAGGAGAAATGTTTTATGAATATATTTGTTAAAGATGCCTCTTTGTGTTTATTTACTTATTAATATGCTTATGCCTTTTTACTATGACCAAAAGGGGGAGAAATATCATATGGACAAATTTGCTTGTGCTTGACATACATATGTTTGATTTTGCTTATTTGATATATATGCTCTAACATATGTATGGTGAGCTGTGTTGGATTAGGATGCATAAATTAAGGGGGAGTTTTGTCATGCATTGTTTAAAGGGGAGTTTTCCAAAATGTCTTTCAAAATCTTAAATGTTTCAAAGAAAGTTTTTCATCAAACAAATTTATCTTTAAGTTTTGTCATATCAAAAAGGAGGAGATTGTTAGCTTTGAATTGATCCTTATTTTGAAATGACAAAACATTAAAGACAAATAAACTTGATCAAAATTTTGAAAAAGATTTATTTAGTACATGTTCTTAAGTTTTATATTTTGGTATTAAATAAATAGTATGATTTTCAAAGTTTAAACAAACCTTTCTCCGTTTCATATTTCTCAAACCAAATCTATCTTTAAAGATTATTTATTTGAGCATAAATGAAAGTACAATTTTTGTTTTTAAAGTGAATATATTTATTTTGGACTTAATAAAATTTTGATAATATTGGTTTTGAGAAAATGATTAACTTAAGAAAGTTGTTTTACAAGAACAAAGTTTTTCAATATCGAACTTATTTTTTTTCTGTATTAATTCACAAAGTTTTAATATTTGAATTTTATATGGTTGGAAAGCTCTTTGAGTCTACTTTCTAATGGATCAAACAAAATCAAAATCCAAATTTTCTAAGAATAGATTTTGAATTTTTACTAGACACTCTGTAGTTGTCAGAAAAATTGCACAAGGGGTAACTTTGAAAATTCACTATAATTCGTACTCAATGAATTAGGTGATGAATTTTATATGGATAGAAAGCTCTTTAAGTCTGGTTTCTAAATCTTTAAACATTTATGATTTGGATTTACATAACTTAATATATGATTAAATTAGTGAGTAGAGTGCAAAATAAGAGATAATCACCTAGCCATTGATAGGATCGATCCCCTCATGGAAGGGATCGATCGGATCATATTTTTTAAGCATGAAATGGCATAAAACTTGAACCAATTGATCCCCTCAAGGAAGGGATCGATCAGATCTAGGTGAAATCACACCAACAGTTATTTTTTTCATGCATTTAATGGCTACTTCTTTAATTTCTCTATAAATTGGGCACTCCAACACACCAAGAGGATTGATGAATCAAGAGAGCAAGAGCCAATAAGCCATATTTTCATTCTCTCAAAGAATCCAGAGTCTTTAGAGCTTCAAAGTCCATATATTTGTATTTATTTTATCCAAATTATATTTCTTGTTCATTCATCATTTTCTTGTACTTAAACTTAGGAAACACTTAGCCTTAGAGAGGTTGTTCAATTATTTGCAAAATTACTTTTGATATACAAGGGTGGAAGAGAACAAGAGGTGAGGTATCCTCTTAATATTGTAAGGGTAAAGATTGCTATCTAAGCCTTGAGAAAAGATAGAGATTTAGTACAAGATAGGTTTTTATCTTGTAAGAATTTTTCTTCAATTAGTGGATTAAAGCCTTGGTGTGGACAACCAAGAGAGATGACATAGGTGCCTTGTGGAGAAACATAGATCATTGTGTTTGATTTCTCTATCCCTATCTCCTTACAATTTATTGTTATTTATATTTGATTTTAGGTTCATTAATTGTTATTGTTAGCATTATATTTTCATCAAAAGTATTTATTGTTTTAATTTCCATTCAATTATATTGAAATCATTTGTTTGGGAAGAATTTGGAGAAATCCAATTCACCCCCCTCTTGGATAACCATCTCACCTATAAAGCTAACATGATGTTTAATATTTGAATAGAATTAATAATTGTATATAATTGCCTTAAACAGTTGAACATAATTGCTAATCTAATACCAAAACATGAAAACTTAAAAAAATAATAAGAAAAAGCAAGCTTTCATCTGGTTGTTGCTTCATTTGAATAATTGTTATATATTGATGTTAAGCATGAAAGCTTAAGAAAATAATAAAAAAATAGATTATCATATGTCAATTAAACATAAAAGTGAATAAGAAAATAACCTAGAATTCATGATCACTTAGCAAATTACAAAGCTCTTTCCAATTTTCTTGAGTCAAGTTATACTTCGTTGGGTTGTTTTGGCATGCCACTTCAGCATTTGGAAACCTTTTATAGTGTAAGTGGAGATTGTATCATTTATTTCTTGATAATTTCGATAAAATTGACAAGATAGATGTTTTAACATAATAATCATCCAATTTAATCTGAAACTTGTCTAAAATAGAAAATGAATTAATTGATATATTCAAAGAACATAAATTCAAAACTAACCAATAATAAACTTTGTAATAATATTTTGCACTTACTTTGTAATAATATTTGCACTTACATTAAGTCTTTCAAAGGCATGCAACTTGTTTGTATCCTTCATAGCTTTCCATTTTGTTGGGATCATGATGAATTATTGAGTAATGACTCCGATTTCAGAAGATAATTAGCATATTAAACTTCATAAATGGGTCTACCATTTGTTGTTGGTATGTCTATTACTAGCTTGTTTTTTCCCTTTGATGAGTTTTTCTAGTCCTATCCCTTGAGTTGGGCCTCATAACTTTTTAGATGGCATAAAAGCTACATCTACAAAATCAATACATTGAACTAGCATGATGAATTGAAGCTTTTAATTTTTAAGAACCAATAAAATTCATAACCCTATCATGAAACGACGCAGCTTCATAAGTTATGAACCTAACCTACAGCTTAAAACAACCATCATGAACCAATGTAGAACCTCAAAAAATTACAAGCATCCATAATATACGTTTAACTACTTGACCATAAATTATGAGCAAGCTATTAAGGTTGGTTTCTTTGGAATGGCTTTCAAGTTTGCAAGGTAATCAAATTTACAACTAACACTGTGCTGTTTCAAGAAATAGTACACAATACATTCATTAAAATCATATTATTTAGCAAAACCCCTTGATGCATATAGCATTCTCTATGCATTTAGTAAACAAAAAAATGTATATACATTGCAAGAAATGATTTCATACCAGAATTTTCAATGGGTGAATCTTGATTAGCTTCTTGTGGTAATTCCATTGACTCCTAAGCTGATTGGATTTGCTTTAGTGATTCTAGTGAGTCATTATCTAATCAAACTTGATGTAATGGTTCCAATGAAGGATGTTGCATAGCTATTGCATTAGTTGACTGAACTTGTTGTCCAATAGTCCTTTTTCTACCTCATTTTCCATATGCCATCCTGAAGTATATACAAAAAAGGTGTAAACAATCATCTATCTATAGTATAATAAAATTAAAAAAAAAAACATAACACAATAATTAATATGCTAATTATCTTAAATTAGTTGGAACAATAATAGTCAGGCCAAGATTTAAACAAAGTTAGCAAACATGATTTAAAAAGTAGTTATCTAGATAAAATAACAACCAATATATAAAGCAACTACTAATGTTAGAAAAAAAATATATATCAATGTAGTATTTATCATAATATAAAAAATAACATAAATAGTTACAACATAAGGTCTATATGACTATCGTATTCATCGTAAGCAAATTCTTCATCTTCACTATAATCTTCAAGCCCTTTTTCACCATCTTGATCAAATTCTTCCATGGACACATCATTAAGTATTTTGTTTGTTTTTTCAATCAAATCAGACTCAATGATATCAGGAGCAATATCATCCCTATCCAGTGGTCCTTCATTTTCATCAATTTGTATAGTCCTATCACTATTAAACATTTCATTCTCTTGATCTATTTGATCTTCTTGCACATCAAACATTTCACCAACTTCATCATGCTGCATTTTTTGAACATCATACAAGTGCCTATGATGAAACTTTTGCACTACTTTCCAATCTTTCCCTAACTTGGTATCATCCAAGTAAAACACTTGCTTTGCTTGAATTGATAAAATCAATTGGTCATTCTCATACCAACATTTATTAACATTGATACTTACTAAATGACTATCTTTATGAATTCTTTTTGTTTTTCTATCAAGGTCAAACCACTCACACCTAAATAAAAAAACTTGATAATTTTTTATGTAATCTAACTGAATTATATCAATAAGAACACCATAAAAGTTAATTTGCTCATCTTCATGCTTGCCTTTAACCATCACACCATTATTCTAACTTTTCAAATGGAAATCACGCTCTTTTGTGTGATACCTCACCCCATTAACAATGAACGTATATAGTTTCAAACACGTCTATTAGGACCATAAGCTAATGAAAGTAATTCATCATAAATTTCTATACAACTTTGATCTTGCAACCATGTAACCTATCATTTAAAGAACACAAGTCAACATAAATATTATTAAAAGTATTTTACAATATGTATTGTTATTCAATAAATATAATTTACTTATGTGTCTTTTAAACCATAAGGGAAATTGCTATTTATGTCTTTCTTCGATAAATAAGCTATTTTGCATTTCAAGCTCTATTTTATGTTTTCTATAACATGATAAAAATAATTGAAATGGAAGTAAGCTTATTGAACTAAAAGTTTAACTTAATTGAATAATTAGATATTAAAGACAACAAACTTACTCCAAATATGGTTCAATTTCATCACAATTGTTCCACATGCACCATTGAACTTTTCAAACTCTTGTTATGACAAAATCTCATATTTTGATGCTCCAAAAGGGCGAACACTTCTTGAAAAAATAACTAGCCCATTCGCATTCACTTGATTACCTCCATCATAGTTTCTCTGTTCTCGATTAAATTTTGTCTCAATCCAAAAAAGATACATAGAACAAAATGTTAAACATTCACTAAAAGTATATGCCTTAGCTATACATCATTCTGGACGAGCTTTATTTCGTGCATACGTCTTCAGTTTACCTAAGAACCTATTAGTAAACAAAATATGGATACATCCATCGATAATGCACTGGTCTTCCAAGCATAATCTCATGTAGCAAGTGTACAGCCAAATGCACTATCACATCAAAAAATGTTGGAGGAAAAATTTTTTTCAACTTACACAAAATGAGGACAATGTCTACTTGTAAATCTTCCACATCTTTCTTCTTCAATGTCTTATAACACAATCTTAGAAAGAAATTGCTAGGATCTTTCAATGCTTCAAAGACATTTTTTGGTACAAACTTCCTAATAGCAACCAAAACTAGTCTTTGTAAAAGAATATGACAATCATGACTCTTCAATCTTGAAATCTTACCATCACTTACATTGGCACCTCGTGAGATGTTCAAAGCATATCCATTTGGAAACTTCACTGATTTTAGAAAGTCACAAATTGTTTTCCTTTCATCTTTTGATAAAGTGTAGCATGCATGAGGCATCAAGTAAGAACCATCTGAGAGCTTTTCCAAGAGTAGTTCTTTCTTTATTTTCATATCCTATAAATCAACCTAGCACTTATTGTATCCTGTCTTTTCTCCAATATTCAATAGTGTTGCTAAAACATTATCACAAATGTTTTTCTCAATGTGCATGACATCAAGATTATGTCATAGCTTCAGTGTTTGCCAATAAGGCAACTCAAAAAAGATACTATTTTTAGTCCAATTCAATTCTTTGAGAGTTTGCATTCTCTTCCTTTTGTTTGAATGCTTTCCCAAATTAACATTTTTCACAACCTGTAATTGTTTTAACAACTCACTCTGGGATAACTCCTTAGACTTTGGCCTATTTTCTATCTTACCATCAAACATTTTGTTTTTTCCCAAATATGATCAGAATGCAAATAGCAACAGTGATAAATATAACATATTTTATTTCCTAACTTTCATGAAAGAGTATCATCATTACAAATTGGACATGCCAAATACCTTTTTGTACTCCAACTTGACAAATCCCCATAAGCCAAAAAGTCATTTATAGTCCATAGAACTATAGCATGCATTTGAAAATATTCCTTCTTGTAAGCATCATAAGTCTTCAACCCATTTTCCCATAAAATTTTCAACTCATCTATCAATGGTCTCAAGTATATATCAATGTCTTTTCCTAGTGAATTTCATCTAGGAATAAGTAATGACATCATCATGAAAGGCTTCTTCACACATTTTCATGGTGGAAGATTATATGGCATAACCATAATGGGCCACATGCTATAGGTAGAGCTCATAAGCCTAAAAGGATTAAATCCATCAATTGCTAGGCCAAGTCTAACTTTTGTGCATCATATGTGAACAATCGTTATCTTCATTAAATTTTTTCCAAGCATCCCTATTTGTTGGATGTCTTAGTGTATCATCATCAACACACTTCTCCTCATGCCATCGCATATCCTATGTTGTTTTCTTAGACATAAACAATCTTTGGAGTCTTGGTTTCATAAGAAAATAATGCAAGACTTTTCAAGAAATTTGCTTGTTAACAACCTTCCACCTTAATGTCCCATAAGTAGGACAACTTTGTTTATCTTCAAACTGCCCCCAAAACAGGGCACAATTATATTTACATACATGAATTGGCATATAATAAGTCTTAGGTCTCTTAAAGTTCTTGTTACCTTATAATATGATGAAGGAATTATACTAGTAGGAAAAGCCTCCCTCAATAGTCCCAATATTGTATTTATTGCCTTGTTGCTTATTTGGCAATAAACCTTTATGTGTAGGAATTTTACAATAAACTCCAACCTAGACATGTTGGTGTATTTTGGTAATAGTCCACATTATGCCTCATTCAAAATTTTGCTAAATTTTTCAGCATCTTCCTCACCTAAATTAGAATTAAAACTATGGTCATCTACATCCACTCTAGGAACTACATTTTCTAATAGACCATTCATACCATTATCCAAAGGTTCATTATTAACAATTGTTCTTTCGTAGAAACTAGTACTCCCAATAGATTGATTACCAAAAGTTAGCATTGTGAAATCAGATTGCTTACCATGATAAATCTACTTAATGTAACTCTCTGACATACCTTTCAAAAGCAAATGATCTTCTACCTCATCTTGACTTCTAGTAAATACATTTAAGCAAATTTGACATGGACAATGAATGTTACATTTGGCTCCCAATTTTGTGCGTACAAATTCCATAAAAGTTGAAACTTTGACAACATACTTGTTAGAATACTTAGACTCCATCATCCAACTTTTATCCATGTTAATCATATGTTCCTAAAGAATTTGAACACCAAACAAAATTACTTTATAAAGTCAAGTAACACAAAAATCTTGACACAGAGCATGTGAAACATAAATAATTCAATCTAAACCAAGCATGATATAATTCAATCATTATAACTGTATATATAATGTGCCCTAAACATTATTGAAATATTCATATTCCCTAAACATGCACATAAAAGGGATCAAGGTTCATTCAATATGTATATATGCTTTGATAGAACCTAAGGTTAGTGCATCATACAAGGATTTTGTTAGCAACTAACAAGAAATAATGCAACTTAAAAACTATATTAAAATTCCTATTTTTTTTTTTGTTTTTGACAATCTTCAAGTGGTCCAAGCTAAAGAAAGAACTTTTTTTGACAATCTCTACAACAAAGAAACATGTTGCAAAACATCAAACAGTACAAATAACAAGTACAGGTAGAAGTAGAAAGTAGCATAAGCAGAACAAGTAAGGAGCAAAGAAAATTCTTACTAAAATCAGCTTGCCTAGGCAACCCAAAATAAAACCAAATAAGGAAGTGTTAACTGAAGAACTCTATGCTTAAGCATCTACAACTCACATGAAGTGTGACCACAGCATTTGGATTTTTTTCTATCAAGCCAACAAACAGAATATAAAGGCACATTGGGTAGTGGTAATGATGGAAATGAACAACAAGCTCCTAAAAAGGTGAAGAAGGCTTCACTTAAGGAATATGATCAAGCAGTTGAAGTGATGAGTATAGTAAAAGCCAAAGCAAAAGCTAAGCAGGTACAGGAATCACCTAAAAGTGCTTAGTCTATAATTAAGAAAGTATGGAATACGATTCTAAGTATTGGACCTACCTTGAGAGCTATTGCTTCTATGAACATGTTTAAACTTCTCTAGTATGTTTATTGTTGAAATGATGTAATTGCTGTGATAATTATTATTTTATACATTCTTCTAGGGAAGATTGGGCAATGAAGCTTTGTCATTAGAAGGATGAATTTAAATCTAATAAATTTACATATTAATAGATGACAAAAACATAAAGAAATTTGAGTTTATGACCATGTTTTTAATTATATATATGGTTGAAATTATATGTACAGATGAAAGCCAATGACTTGGTATTATGAAAATATCCTGAAAGATAATATTGAAGATTATTGGCGGTGTTGGAGATTTTTAGGAATATGTGCTCAATAAAGCTAATGAATCCAAAAGAAACCATCATTTTGGCCTCTATATATATTCCAAGTAAACTTGAGACTAGGTTGGTGGCATTTTAATACTACTCCTTGATTACCAAATAAAGAAAAAAGACCTTTAATTTAATTTTAAGTTATTTTGTGTTTTTTTTCTTTCTTAAGTTTAAATTTTAGGTAGCCATGATTCAGGAGGACTCACCAAATCCCTACTAAATTGTCCTTGACTTAGTAAAACTTAGGAGAAGAAAAAAGTTCATGCTTTGGCTCCTTAGATTATTAATTTCAAATAAATGTAATTTATAAATGTAAATTAAAAATAGTGAATTAAAACTAATCTAGAACTAAACACAGAACCTACTACAATGCAAGAAAATAAAAATTGTGTAAAACTTAAAGTGGAATGGAAAATAAAATAAAATTACATCTATATATGCATAAACAAAAATTGTGGTTGTAGAATTTAATTAACTTACTAATATAGTAACTAAACTAAAAACATGTTTGGAAATTGTTATGCAAAAATTGAAATTGTAATGTAGAATTAATTTAATTACTTAATGCAGCAACTAAAATTAAAATTGTAAATTAAAACAAAAACTAAGGCTAATGCAAAATTAAAAATCCTAATCAAAACTAATGCAAAAACTAAATTAGAGTATGTAATGATGAAAACTAGATATTTTAAAATAGAACAGTATGCATAAAATTGGAAAAACAAAAAACTAAAAAACTAGAAAGCAAAACAGAACCGAAACATAAAATTGGACTAATAGAAAACTAAAGGCAAAACAGAATTAAGAAATTTTTAAAAGTAGTAGAGAACAATATAGAACTGGAAATTAAATTAAACTGTATAACAGCATGTAGAAAATTGGAAAGCAGAATTGTATAACAACAAGTCCATGTCTTTTGCTAAAGTCTAAGCAAGCTATTTATAGAATCAAGAATACAAGAAAGTTTAATGTATGCAAATTAATAAGAAGGAAAAAAGAGAGATTTTAAGGGACCATCTATTTGGCCATACTTCCACCAAAGAGAGAAATGTATGGAAATGTGGGAGTTATTTTCAAGCCAGCAGGAACTTGGGTGACTTCACTATCAAACTTGTGCTTCTTGATTCTAATGAAAAAGGGTGATATAATGCTATGATTGGACACATGAATTTGGAGTCACCCTTTTCTACCTTTTATTTTTTGATTTCCTCTTTTTTTTCTCCTTTGTCTACCCCAACACCTCATAAAATCATAGAAAAATGTGAAATGAGCAAAGTAATGTGTAAGCTCCTTTTTCAGTTTATCAGGCTACCTAACTAACATTATCCACTTCTAGCAGTTGGCTCAAAAGATCAATCTCCATGTAGTGATGAATGTCAAAAAAGAGAAATTTTGACAGAGTAATAATCTTCTTCTAGGCTTCCAGTTTTCAAGTTTGGGAAAAGATTTCAATTGGGGGTACAGGTATTTTCCATTTTAGTATAATACATGCTTCACTATATATAAATATATAATAATATACATAAAGTAAAATAATGATGCAACATTTCTATGCACTTGGCATATATATATCTAGTGGAAATGAACTCTTTTCTTTAATTAATTTTAAAATATATAATGCATAATGCTTTGTTAAAGATGAAATCCAAGCTTACTAATTAAACTCATCTTTAAACTGATAAATAATTATTAAAGGTTAATGAATTGAAACTTGTTGCTGATCAATAAAAATTACACCAAAGTAAATGGAAAAAAATTGTTCTCTAAAAGCATAATTTCATAGAGATAAATCAAATAGTAAAAGTAATATAATCAATGACTAATGACCTTAAAATGGTGGGGCAGTGGCCTACCCTTTTAAAACTTTTGTTTTGGTGAATGATGAATATGATGATTTTAGTCTCACCCTCTTGTTTGTTCAAGCCTTTTCTTTGCTTGGAAATTACTGGGAAAGGTTTTCCATTATTCTTGATTAGACAATTTGCTTATGAGTGAGATTTTAGTATAGCCTAATTCTTATTTAGCTGTCGATTTCAAACATAAATTCCCTTTCATTCAAATATGCAATCATTTTGGTGCACTATGATCAGTTTCCAAGTAACAAGAGTCAACTTCCTCTTCCTTTCTATTTTGATCATAGCATCCATATTTACAATTGCATAGAAGGGCATAAAGGATATCTCTACATCAAATAATCATTCCACTTCCCATTCCACTTAGAAAATCTTATTTAATTATTGTTTTTCCAAAAAGAAAGTGAAGTCACAATCTGATATGACCTTTCCAGTTTGTCATTTTTATAATATAAGACAAGCATTTGTTGACATCACTAGGTTCATATCCCTTAATGTGATGACATGACATTCTCTTAGCATGCATACAATTTTATTAGTAGCAATAAAGTAATAATCTTACTTTGAAAATTCAAAGCCTAAATTCTCATCATTAACTGATAATGACTTGATAAAAATATATGATTAGTTAGATATCATATCTCTAATGGATTAAATGAATAATCTTTGCTGATATCCTTGATTGTGCTAATAATTATATATATGTGTGTGTATATATGCTAATGCTATAAGCTTTTAAAATTAAGTGACTTTGCTAAAAATATGAAAGACATGTCATTCTTTTGGATTAAATATATGTTTTTTGATAGCTACCACAATCTTTGCATCCTTATCAGCCATCACCAATTATTTATGCTAAACCTGGTATTTTAATTGTTAAAGATGAACCACATAACAAGATTGAACTATGAAAATTGAAATCAAGGAAGACAATAACTTCTAAAAACACATTTAGGATTAGGGAATCAATTGTTAGGAATGCATCACCCATTCAACTTCAAACTTAATTAATTTCTCTCCACATAACATTGCATCAATCAAGGGTTAGATAGTCTAATGTAGTTATGATTAAATGACAACAAGTAGATAATGGCTTAGCTAGCCCTGCCATAGACAAGATTATAGCCAACATCTTCTTAATGCCCTAGTATGATGGACAGGGCCTTTACTAAGTGGTAGCAAGCATCTTAATGATGAGCAGCTAATGTTCCCCTTAATGGTTTGGCTTTTACTTAGGTGGTAGCATGTGAATACCAACTAGCTAAGCAAGTTCAGTTTTAGAATCTTGCATATTATGATATTTGTATTGTTGTCCTAGCTCTTCCTCCTATAGACTTTACCAGTTTTTGATCTTGCATTAATCTAGTCTCAATTGAGATGTTTAACCTATAGGAAGCAGTGAAAAGAAAGCTAAATGCAAGGATAGAATATGCAAAGTTTCTTCAAGATATAGTGAAAAAAATGGTAAAAAAAATCCAAAACTCATGGAATAGAGATGTTAAAAAGATAGCAAAAGATCTTGATGAGTTTATGAATAAGGTATCTTTTTTTTATTTTTTTTTCTTCTTGGCATAACAGAAAGCTGATTCATCTGTTTTGATGTTGCTGTCAATTTATTTAGGGTTTTTTTATAAGAGAAAAATATTAATGTATGGTTCATTCTGGCATTTGAATAGGTCAGAATTGGTGCTGGTGTATCTAATGATGAAATTTTAGGCTTTACCAAGTTATTTAATGATAAGCTTACTTTAGAGACCAAACAAGTACACACATTTGAAAAGAACTTCTTACCATTTTCAAAGACCAAATAGAAAAGAACATAATAGAAACCAAATAGAATAGAAATCAAACTTTAATGACAAGGGTAATCTTAAAACCAAAACCCTTGTCATCATCATTTTCGCCACTCTAAAAACACTAGAATTATTCCTAATTATTTCAAGTATTCTGAACAAATGCTTGGAGGATACCTTGTTAATTTTACACTACTTTCAACCCAATTAGAAACAACATTAAAAAAAAGCCTAAAATAAAATATTAACTAAATTTTGCTTCACTTAATGTGTAGAAGACAAACCTGGGCACGCTTTTAGTCGATCAGCGATGGCTAAAGTTGCTACTGGTCGACAACGACTTGAGGAAAGAAAAGAAGAATGGCTTGTCAACAACAAATAGAGCAAAAGAGAGTTTGAAGGAGGGACGTGTTTGGCAAAAAGACAATCCAAGATATTGTTAGCATGATTTTGGAGGGAGTATGAAAAACCTAATAAAAAATCTAAAACGGTGTAGTTTAAAAGTTTAGGGGAAACTTGAATTAAAATTAATGGGAAACTTCAATTAAAATTATTTTTTATATAAAAGTTATAATTTGTGGTTCAAGAGTCATACGCCAAGGAAATATTTCATTTCTTAAAATTTTTTATATAAAAATTACAATTTGTCATATTTGATTTCGAAAAATTATTTGATTTCCTTTCATTTCTTAAAAGTTTTATATGTCAAAGAAGTATTTGATTTCTTTCTAGTCAAACAAAAAGTTAGGGCAATCAAATTATGACCACATTTGACTATATATAATTAAGCATTTTCAAAGCAAAAGATAATAAAAAGACATTAGCTTAGTAATTAATCTACCGATTAAATCTACATTGATTCAACCTATGATCCCATTATTACAACCTTGCTAGTAGCAATAAGAATTCTAATAAAATAGTTGATTATCATTTTATATACATTGGTATGTTGAAGTTTAAAAATTTCAGTTGTGATAAATTTTTTATGTTAATGTTGCCTAAATAAATTGTACATTATAAAATTATGAACTTGTTTATTGACAAAATTTAATCTCAATGGCATCAATGTCTAAGTAGGGATATTACTGGATAAGATATAGATGAGTAAAGTATCATCCATTCTTAAATGCAGTGCCTCCAAAAATATTTTGAAAAAATTTTAATACATATATATTTAAAAATAATTTTTTACTTTAAAAAGTTTCCTTTAACAAAAAATTTAAATTAGAAATTTTTAAATTTTTAAAATTTCTTTTAAAATTATAAACAATATGTGTATTTTAAAATTTTTATTATATGTAATATTTAATTAATTTTCTTTAATTATAAAATTTTCATATATGAATAAATAAATAAATTATGCTCAATAAAAAAATTATATTCTTAAATAGGTATAATAATAGGTATATATATAAGCTAAGTCAAATCGTCACTTATAAAGTGTACATTAATTTGAACTTATTAGTGACGGATAAATAACGTCACCTAGAATCCAAAATGTTACAAAAAGATTTTTCCATTAAATTAATTTGGCGGTAAAAGTTTGTCACATTTATATTATTGTCATATAACACCAAACATTAATGTGATGAAATTATAATGTCATTAATAGTTAACTAAAGTGTTCAATTTATAACAAAAATTTATCAAAAAAAATTCATCACAAATAAATTTTAAAATTGATGACAAAATTATAATGTCAATAAAATAAAACAACTGTCATAAAAAATTTTCACCTAATAAAATCAGCAGTAAAAGTTTGTGACATTTATATTATTATCATATAATATCAAACATTGATATGATGAAATTATAATGTCATTAATAGTTAACTAAAGCATTCAATTTATGACAAAAATTAATAACATTACCTAAAATCTATCAGAAAAAATTTGTCACAAATAAAAATTTAAATTGGTGACAAAATTACAATGTCACATAAGATAAAAAAAATGTCATAAAAATTTCCCATCAAATAAATTTGACAGTAAAAGTTTATGACATTTATGTTATCGTCATATAACACCATAAATTGATGTAATGAAATTGCAATATTAGTAATAGTTAACTAGAGTTTTCAATCTATGAAAAAAATTAATAATGTCACCTTAAATCTATTAGAAAACATTTGTCACAGGTAAACTTTTAAATTAGTGACACATTTATAATGTCACTTAAAATAAAAAAACATCACAAAAAAATTTTTCACCAAATAAAATTGATAGTAAAAGTTTGTGATATTTATGTTATCATCATATAATATCATAAAATAAAGGTGATGAAACTGCAATGTCATTAATAGTTAACTAAAGTGTTAATTTTATGACAAAAATTGATAACGCCACCTAAAATCTATTAGAAAAATTCATCACATATAAAGCTTTAAATTAGTGACAAAATTTAAATGTCACCTAAAATAAAAAATGTCACAAAAAAATTTTCACCCAATAAATTTGGTGGTAAAAGTATGTGACATTTATATTATCATCATATACTATATATTGATGTGATGAAATTACAATGTCATTAACAGTTAACTAAAGTGTTTAATTTGTGACAAAAATTAATAATGTCACCTAAAATCTATAAAAAAAAATTCATTATAGATAAAATTTTAAATTGGTGACAAAATTATAATGTTGCCTGAAATAAAAAACATCACAAAAATATTTCCCACCAAATGACGTTATCATGTGACGATTTTATATATTATCATATAAAATATTAAACCAACAAAAAAAGGTAATGAAATACATTTTTTGTCACCTTTTACATACTTTGCGTGACAAAATATAATGCATCACTTAGAAAAAATGTCTCAAATTGCCAAATTTGTTATAGTGATGCTAGGCCAACAATCAATGCAATAGATGGTGGTATAGTAGGCGCATTAGGAAAACCGTTGATGGAGTTAAAACCTCGATGGGTCAAGTGTTTGAAAGCTTGATCAAAGTTGACATGCCTCATCCAATTCCCTTAAAACAAGATATCCATCATGAATATTATAACCCGGCCCAAACTTGTATTTATCACATGAATATGTTAAGACACTCTATTCAAAATTACGTCATCTTTTGTCAAGTGCTACAAACAATGATGTATTCATCCTTGGTAGAGTTCAATGAAAGAAATGATTAGAACATGGTGAATGCAACAAAAGGAAGATCTTCAGAGAGTATGCCTTTTAAGTTTATGTTTAAGCTGATGATGATTTACTGTAATGAAAAACCAAGTGTGGCATAAAATTCCTTAATGAATGAATAGGAAGAGGATCTTCAAGAAGTATGTTCCCTTGTGCCTCAGCCAGTGACAATTTTTTGCAATTCGAAGCTATGTTTAGTGTAAGAGCAACCCATTTTTTTCCCATGAAACCTATAACAATTTAGGTCCCTAGCCTATTTCCTTATTAGAGTGATAAGGCAGTGTTGTGAAATTATAATTATAATGTCAATGCATGAGGATCAAATGATTGTCAGGTTACAAGTGACCCAAATGCCACCAACACTACAAATATAATTAGAATAGGAGGAATGATGTAAAGTGAGAGATGTTATACTCCAAAAATGTTAGAAAAGGCTTGAAAAGGAAAAGCTAAGGAAAGAAAAAAAGATGTTGGGAGAAGGAGACAAGACTCATCTTGTAGTGGCTCAAAATACATGATATAAAGACCCTATCACTAAAAAAAAAGCCTATGAGTTTTTAAAGTTAATTAAGCACAATGAATACAGTGTTGTGAAGTAATTGACAAGATGCTAGCCAAAATTTCTCTACTATCACTATTATTGAATTCTAAACCATATCAAAATACCCTACTAAAAGTGTTGAATCAAGTACATATGGACTGTAACATCTTGGTTGAGAATGTTGACCATATTGTAAGGAGTATTATGGCTCCAAATTTCATAACTTTAAATGATGGTGAGATTTCATTGGAAGATTAGGGCAATACCAAGGCCTTTTATATCACTACTATGTGGAAATGCCATATCCTAGCTAAGGTTCTTATTGACAATGGCTTTTTAATCAATGTCATGCCCATGATCACCCTAACAAAGTTACCTATTGATGCATCATATATGAAGACTAGCCATGTGGTAGTGAGGGCTTTCGATGGATCTTGAAGAGAGGTGCTAGGAGACATTGAGATACCAATGCAAATAGGGCCATGTACTTTCTCTATAAAATTTCAAGTCATGGACATTTTACCATCTTATCGTTGTTTATTGGGATGACCATAGATTTATATGGAAGGCACTATCTCGTTATCTCTACATCAAAAAGTAAAGTTTATAGTTAAAGATCAATTGATCGATGTTTTTAAGGAAAATGACTTATTGGTAACCAAACCTATAATTACTTTATATGTGAATGTGATAGAAGAGGCATTGGAGTGCTTTTTCAGATCCTTTGAATTTACTAATGCAACTATGGGAAAAACATTGAAGGTGCCCATTTTGTACTTATCAAGTGCAACCGGGATGGTCATCAAATAAACATTGGGTAAATGATGGCATGTTCGATACAACCTTGGAAAGAATTTACAAGGAATGAAGGAGCCACCAAGGGTGTTTGAAAATAAGAAAAGGTTTGAACTAGGATTCAAGGTCATTGCAACAGAAAAAGAAGAGAACCATAGTTGATAGGAGAGAGAAGAGATTGTGTAGCTTAAGGGACATAAGCCAAAGTATGAAAGAATGATAATTCCTTACCTCTATGATACATTTCATTTAGGTGGATGTATCTACCTTGATCCATTGGAGGTCACAGAGAGGGAACCTATGCTAAATATGGAAAAAGCCTTTTTCGAAATCTATATCTATATGATAGGTGACAAAGCGACAACAACTAAAAAAGAGAAGCATTTTTTTTATCCATGTCCGACAAGCGAAGAACTGAACAATTGGAAAACAATAAAGTTGCCAGTTATCCTTAAATCTTTCAAAAAGTAATGTAGTGAGTTAATTTCCCCTAATGATTCTGCCAAAGAGCATTTGGTAGACTTTTGTATAAGCTTATCTTTCCTTTATCATTTCAATAAAATGACTAGTTTTTTGCATTTTCATTTCTTCTATTATTTCATTCATTCAAAGTTACAATTTCTTTTTTTTTTCCTTTCTTACACATATGCCTACATCCTTTCAATTTCACCCATTTTTAGGTTTTCAAATAATGAATACAAGGATAATCATGACAATAATCCAAGATTTGACTTTAAAAACTCTATTCATGTTGATGAACTTGATAATGAAGATGTTTCGAATGAGTATAATTTTCTTTCTGATTTATTAAAACTAATGGAACAAAAAGGGAAACAAATTGAATCTCATGAGAAAGCTACAGATTTAGTCAATTTAGGTGATAAAAAAAATAAGAAAGAGGTTAAAGTGGGCACATCTTTTCACCTATAGAAAGAGAAAAGTTAAAAGAATTACTTTATGAGTTTATTGATGTGTTTGCATGGTCATACCAAGATATGCCAGGACTCAGTTCAGATATTATAAAACATTGATTGCCATTGAAGCCTAAAGATAAGCCAATGCAATAGAATTTGAAGTACATGAAGTCAGACATGTTGTTAAAAATTAAAGAAAAATTACAAAGCAATTTGATGCAGGCTTTTTAAAAGTAGCCAAATCCTGAAAATAGGTAGCTAACATAGTCTCTATTCCTAGAAAGGAAGGATGGAAAAGTTTGAATATACATGGACTATAGAGATTTGAATAGGGCAAGTTTGAAAAACAATTTTTTTTGCCCTATATTGACACTCTCATGGACAACACCACTAAGCACACCACATTCTCTTTCATGGATGGGTTTTAGCTTATAACCAAATTAAAATGGCACCTTTTGATATGGAAAAACCATATTTGTTACCATGTAGGGCATATTCTGTTATAAAGTTATGCCTTTGGATTAAAGAATATGGGAGCTACTTATCAAAGAGCAATGGTAACCCTTTTTCGTGACATGATGTATAAGGAAATAGAAATGTATATAGATGACATGATTGAAAAATCTAGTGAAAGAAAAGGCCATGTAACCAATCTCAAGAAGTTGTTTGAAAGATTGTGAAAGTATTAACTTAAGCTAAACCAAGTTAAATGCACATTTGGTGCTAGTGAGAGGGGCATTGAAGTTGATCCAGATAAGATACTCATCATCCAAAACTTATCTTCCCCTATGCACACAAAAAGAAGTAAGAGGTTTTCTAAGAAGGTTGAATTATATTTCCCACTTTATTTCTCAACATATTTCCAAATGTGGCCCGATTTTTAAGTTGTTTTGAAAACATGATCCCAGCAAATGGGATGAGGAATGTCAGCAGCCCTTTGAAAAGATTAAGGAGTACCTATTAAATCTGCTAGTGTTGGTATCGTATGTTGCAGGGAGATTGTTGATTTTGTATCTCACCATTCATGACCATTCTACGGGATATGTATTGGGGCAGTATGATGAAACAAGCAAGAAAGAGCAAGTTGTTTATTACTTGAGTTAGAAGTTCACTAAATATGAGTCCAAATATTCTCAATTGGAGAAAATGTGCTATGCATTAGTATAGATAACCCACAAGCTTAGGGAATATATGCTATATCATACTACTTGGCTGATAGCAAGGTTGAATCCTTTCAAGTATATTTTTAAAAAACCATCATTGTTGGAAAGGTTAGCAAAATAGCAAGTCATGCTTTTTGAATATGATATTATATATATTAGGTAAAAGGCAATTAAAAGAAGTGTGATAATTAAATTCCTTGCAAAATGTGCAACTGATGAATATGAGCCTATGAAGTTTGACTTTCCTGACAAAGATTTGATGATTATATCCCAAATAGAGAAAGGGGAACTAATAGAAAAGCCATGAAAAATGTTCTTTGATTAGGTTTCAAATGCTTTAAGGCATGGTATTGGAGCCATTTTGATATTCTCTAATGGAAATTATTATCCAAGCACTGTGAAGTTGGATTTTAATTGTACCGACAATGTGATAAAATATGAAGCATGCATAACGGGCTAGTAAATGGTAACTAAAAAGAAGATTGGAGTGTTAGAAGCATACAAAAACTTGGCCTTGGTAATCTATCAACTACAAGATGAATGAGAAATAAGAGATTTAAAGTTGGTACGATACCAAAAGTATATCGAAGATTTGATCAAACAATTTAAAAAGGTCCAATTCTGTCATATATCTTGAGAAGATAATCAAATGGCTGACACTTTGGCTACATTGGCTATAATGTTTAAAGTGAATGATAAAATGGAAATCTAACCTATCCTATTGAATGTACAAGGATCACTGATGGATTGCTCAAGTATTGAAGAAGAGATTGATGGCCTATCTTAGTACTATGACATCATGCAATATGTCAAGCACCAACAATGCTAGAACATGCATCAGATAATGTCAAACAAATTATCAGAAGACTAGTTATGGTATTTTTCTTTAATGGAGAAATTTTATATAAGAGAAGTTAGGTTCAAATGTTATTGAGATGCGTGAATTCTATTGAAGTAAAAAAGATACTTGAAGAAGTGGATGAAAAAAGTTATGGAGCAAACGTAAATGGTCACATAATGGCTAGATAGATCATGAGAGCGGGCTATTATTGGTTAACAATAGAGAGTAACTACATTATCTATGCTAAAAAAATCATAAATTCTAGATTTATATGGATAAGATTCATGTTCCTCCAATCCCTTTACATGTTTTGGCACCTCATGGTTGTTTTCCATGTAAGAAATGGATGTGATTGGACCCATCACTCTAAAAGCTTCAAATTAGCATCAATTCATCTTTGTAGTGATTAACTACTTTACAAATAGGTTAAAGCAGGTTCTTATGCTAATGTGACAAGGGCGATGGTGTGCAAATTTATAAAAAGGAAGATAATATGTCTTTATAGCCTTCCAAAAAGATATTTTTTGATAATGTTCACAATTTGAATAACAAGATGTTAATGAAGGTTTATGTTCCATTTAAGGTGAAGCACCGTAACTTGGTTCCATATCACCCAAAAATAAATGGAGCAATAAAAACTACCAATAAAAATATTAAGAGGATAATAGAAAAAATTATTGATACCTATAAAGACTAGCATGAAAAGTTGCCTTTCACACTACACTCTTATAAGATATCAGTACACACAACCACTGAGGCAACTCTTTTTTTGGTTGCATGTAGGATGGAGGTCATGTTACTAATTAAAGTGGAAATTCCCTCTTTAAGACTCTTGATAGAAGTAGATTTAAAGGAAATGGAATGCGTCCAGAATCATTACGAACAATTAAATCTCATTGAAAAGAAAAGGCTCACAACTCTTTGCTATGGTTAGTTGTACCAAAAATGAATAATGTAAGCACATGACAAGAAAGTTTAATTCAGGGATTTCTGAGAGGGAGAATTAGTTTTAAAGAATATTCTTCTGAATTAGTATGATAATCGAGGAAAGATGAATGACAAATTGGAAGGGTCCATATGTAGTTAAAAAAGCTTTTTCGAGTAGAGCGTTGATCTTGGCAAAGATGTATAGAGAAGACTTGCTAAACTCAATAAACTCAAATGCTATGAAAAAATACTTTGCTTGAGAAAGAGACAAAGAAAAGAAGAAAAAATAAAAAGAAAGAGATAAAAAAAATCATCAACAAAAAAAGCAAAAAAAAATAAAATTTTTTTTAAAAGATGAATAAAAAAAATGAATGAGGACTCATAATTGAAAACCCAAAAAGGGCAGTTTGAGTTGAAAAAAAATCTAAGTTGAAAACCCAAAAAGGTGGCTTAAATGCAAAGGAATATCAATTTCCAAGTATAGGGGGTAATGTTCAGTGCAATAAACTCAAAAGGATCAAGTACATCAATGGAATAAGTTATTAAAAGAAATAATTTTGAAATGTTGTTCATGATTGTCTAAATGTTCACTGTCTAAATATGATTTCTTTATTTAAATTTTGTACTAGTGTTCAAGTTTCTCACTTGACACATCCTTATATACCTTTCTATAATAAATATCATCTTTCTCTAATTTATCTTACTTTCTAATAATCTTTATTCTCACAAATAGAGGAAATGCTAAATCATTGCTCTGGAAATGAAATTTGGAATATGATAAATGATTGATAATATTTGTAAAAGGTATGACATTATTTCATGAAAATCAAGGATAACAAAGTTAAAATAAAGATTAGGAAAAAAAATGAGAGATTTGGAAAAACACCCATGTTCAAACTCATCAAATCAAAGTAAAAACTTACTAGAAGTGGTGTCGAATAATGATATCGGCAAATGATCATCATAGTTCACAAGGAAGCAGCTCCTAAATATGTAGACTAGGATTGAGATTGGTTCTTTTGGGAAAAATAAAGAATTAGAAAGGATTGACTTGAAGAACCTTATACCACAATTTGGATACGTCATATTGGTTAGAATAATACTCACATCACATGTATTGCATTCATTGCATTCATGAATTACATTCAATACATTTTTCAAAAAAATTTTTTTTTTGAACTTTGGGATTTTGAAGGTTGAATCCTTCAAGGAAAAACCAAGGTATAGGAAACGTTTTGAAATGAGCACAACTCATGAAACCCTCAAGTCATAATGGAGAAGCCATTTTCAAATAAGATTTTTAAAGCTTCAAAATCTCTATTTGGAGAGAGCCATTTTTAGATAGGATTCTTTTCAAAAGTTTCAAGGCATCTGATTAAGGGAGCTTTCACATGTTTTGAGGTTTGTGAGACCTCCGAGCATAATCTCTAAAGACCTCTGGCAAGTTACTATACATTTTCAAAGTTTTAATACCTCTGATTAAAGGATTATTTGAATATCTCGAGATTTGTAAAACCTTTGGGCATGATCTTATATTTTATTTTCAAAAAATTATTGAGCATTTGTTTACAAATAGTCAAAAAGAAAAAATTAAAAAAAAAAAACTAGTGGGTCAACCTAACCCATAAGCTTAGAATTAGCTGATGCAAAAGTCCAGCTAAGCAGCATATAAACTTAGACTAGCAGTTATCCTTATTTTCTAACTTATGGCTTTATCTTGGTTGTATTTATTTCTTAACTTTTGGCCTCATTTCGATAGTATTTTTTTCTTGATTTACGATTTTTTCATGCTCATTCTTATTTTTTGATTTAAGGTTTCATCATGTTCATCTTTATTTTTTGACTTGTGGCTTCATCCTAATCATCCTTATTTTTTTAACTTGTGATTTCATTCTGATCATTTTTATTTTTTAACTTGCGACTTCATCTCAATTATCTTTTTTCATGACTTGCGACTTTTTCCTAGTCATCTTTATTTTCTCCATTTTTGGCTTCATTCTGATCATTTTTCTTTTTTGACTTACTGCTTCATCTTGGTCATCTTTATTTCTTAACTTTTGATTTAATCCTGGTTATTCTTTATTTCTCCACTTGCGATTTAATCTCGATCACTTTTTATTTTTAGTTCACAGCTCAGTCCTAAGCATTCTTATTCGCTAACTTGTATATCAATCCTAACCATTGTTTGTATTTTATGAACTTTTCAACTTTAAAAAAAAAATTAAAAAAAGAGATAATCAAAATAATCAAAATAAAAAATAAGAGAGACTCGCTCTCTCTTTCCCATTCTTTCTCAAGAGCATCATCTAAACAAAATTATCATCTATGTCTTTGAATCATTTTTTATTCTCAGAAATATGCAAAGAGGGATAGCTATAGACATTGAATTTTATTCAAAATTTTCTAACTCGATAAACCAGGCCTATTTTTGAATAAGGGCTAGAGCCATTACTCTTGGCCCAATGCATGGACCATTTTAAGGGCCCATTCGTAATTGGAAAAAAAGCCCAATGGATAGCCCATCGTTAAAACCCATTTCAAGCCCATAATTTGGCCCACTTAGAGACCCAATTACAAGCCAAAAATGAAGCCCAAATTAACCCTTGATAGTGGCTTAAAGTATGACTTAAAACATGACCCAAAACCAAGTAAAAAGATGAAAAAAAAGAATAAAAGATTTCATTTTCTTCCACATTAATAAAGGCATGCCAAAGATTCGGAGGACTCAGCATAAAAGAGGTAGGCCTTCCCTTTTGTTCACTGAAGGCTTATGAGTTGACACCAAGGAGATAGCTAGCTAAAAACTAGTTGAATCTACATAGTACCAGGGGCAAACAAAAAAAAAACAAGGGTAATGGCCAACCAAAACAGCTGTAGAGTAGTGAAGAAAAAAGAAAAAAAACAAAAGGGGTAAGGCTACGTAGAGGAGAGATGAAAGAGTTTTTGGGGAGAGGGGGTTGTTTGAGAGTTTAAAGGGCAATGAAGGGGCTTTTGAAAAAAAATAAGAAAAAGAGAATTGAAAAAAAAATAAAAAGAAGAGCTGAAGGAAAATAGAAAAAAAGAAGAATAAAGGTAAAAGCCAGGAGAGAAAAATGAAGGGCTAAAACTAATAAAAGAAAAAGTAAAGAAAAGACAAAATAATGAAACTTACTGAAAGGTAAAAAGATAGCTTTTTTTTTGGTCTACTTTCACAATTCCAGATTCTGTTTTGGTTTTCATTTTTAGGTAAGTCCAATTTTTATTTTCATCCATTTTTTTTACATGTATACTTGATAATAAAAAAAAGGGAAGCTGAAACTTAGGTTTATCTTAGTTACTACTTTTCTTTTGGTTCACTTATTTTTAGAAACTAATAGGCTTTTCTAAAGTTTAAAAAACAAGGAAAGATGGTTTGTTTTTTTGTCTATCTTAAGAATGTTTGGGGTTGGTTTATTTCTTGTTTGCTTTCTCATTTATTGCCTGAAAAAGATCTATTTATGGAGGCCTAAGGTTTGGTCTTGGCCTTGCACTTGGTTCATGTCATTCATGCATAGGATAGTTAGCTGCTATTTTGAAATGAAACTAAAAAATAAAAAAATAATAAATAATAAAGCTTGTTGCATCATCCTTTGTAAAGTTTGTAAATGGAAGTAAAAAAACTCATCCTTTCATATTTATCGTTCCTTTATTACTTTTAAGGAAATGGAATGTAAGACAGTTTCAAAGGTTACAACATTTTTTTAGGCATCAAAATCTTATCTTTAAGGTAGCTTTCAATCTAGTTTAAACTTGATCATCTTTGAAATTTTAATGTTGCAGTTTTGATTAAAAAAGAACCTTTCTTTGCGAATATTATACTTTTTTTAAGCCTAAAAGGGAGGAATATAAAAGTGGATTTTCTTTCCATTTCGGGTTCGTTATAGGTAGTCTAGTGGCAAAGGCTTAATGATCAATCATATTTGGTAGATATTGCTCTTTCTTCTTTCTCTTATAGTGTATGTATACGAAAGCTTAAAGCTTCCTCATTTGCGCACCTGCTACTTTGCTTGTTAATGAAAGCTTATAGTTTCACCATTTGCACATTTGTTATTTGGTTTTTTGTATAATTTATTGGTAGAAACCTAAGTTTTTCAATTCATGTGTTTTTTTACTTCACCTCCACTGCATGCGGGTTTGTTTGTTCATGGGAATGAGAAATCATTTTCGTTGAGTTTAAAGCCCATCCTTTGATGCAAATGTGTTAGTTTTGTTGAATTGGCATCTATTTTTTTTTTTGCCATGTCCATTTTCAGTTTTATACTTGGAATGTGAATGTAGTTATTGATCTAGCTTTAGTCTATATTTTACATGGTTTCTTAGAAAGGAACACCATTTGGATGGAGGCCAGTGGCAGTTATGGCTTTAAAGAACCCCACCAATAATGTACAAAAAAGAAAAGAGAAAAGAACGTTCAAAACATAGGTACTAGGGCATACAGTTTTAGGACTTGTCAGAATCCCATTTTATCATATTTTATGGCTTTAAACAAAAATAGCATGTTACTAAAGGAATGTGAAGTTGGTGGTGGGAAGCCATAGTTTTATTTGAATTTTTTTTTTTTAGTAATGAAGAAAAGCTTTAAGACGTGGCAAAATAAAGAAAATTTTCTTTTCCTTTTTTTTTTTTTTGCTTTGCTTACTTGTTCTTCATAAGGTTCATCTTCATGTATAAGTTATATCATACAAGTCTAGACACATTTCTTTATATTATTGAAGTTTAATTACAATTCAAATTTTAGGTTTTTTTCTTAATCTCCTTGTGAGTGGATTTATATGTTAATTTCTTATGCAATTTAAAGGTTCATGTTCCAATATATGTTTAGAATAGTTCCATGCATTTTTAGGCTTATACAAACAAAATAATTATATGAATTGAAATTATCAGATGATTCTAAAAAAGTTTGAGTAGTAATTCCGGATAATTTCCTTGGTGAGATAATTCTTCTAAAAATACTGTCAAAGTATCAGGGTTTCTAAAAAAATTTTCAATAAAAAAATTTTCTTTACTTTGTTCCTTTTTAAAAATTATTAATACTTGTGAAATAATTAAGGAGATTAAAAAAAAATTAAAATCAGTAACAAAAATGTAACAGAAAAGACAAAAAAATAAAAAATAGTAAGTAATATATATTTTTTCATGTGCATATTCTACTTTATTGTTTTGCATTACATAATCTTAAGTGTAAATGAAATTTCTAATTATTGGATTCTAGGAAGTCCAAGTAGTGATTCCCAAGAATTTTCAAGGTGAGAACAGTCTTTTAAAAGTTTCCAAAGTACTGAAATATTTAGAAGTTTCTTTTCAATACGAAAAATCTCCATTTTATCATTATTTTCTTTAATTTGAATAGATTTTTCATATAAAAATATGCATTTTTTAAGTAATAATTATAGATAATAATATTATTACATGATTTTCAAATATTAAAGCAAATAAAAAATCTCTAAAGAAGAGATCCAAAGGAAATTCGAGTAGTGATTCTATAGGATTCTCTAAGTAAGAAATTTATCCAAAATACCGCCAATGTATTGGAGCATTTAAAATAATTTTCGATAAAGATTTCTTGTTTTTTTTTTATAAATTGCATAAGAAATTAATTTTTAAAAAACATTATTTAATTTTAAGTTATAAATATTGTATTTTACAATCTACTTACCAAATATAAATATTGAAAAAAAATATGAACTACTGAGGATGGGATTTTTAAGAATTTCAAGTAGTGATTCTTAAAAATTCAGTGATTCTTAAAATTTCCTTAGATGAGATTGTTCATCTTAATATTGCTAAAGTATTAGAATTTTTTTGGGATTTTTCAATATATAAAGTTTTTATTTATTTTTCAAGCAAACTAAAAAATAAAAATATGTTTTTAAAGAAAATTAAGGAAATTAAATTTTAAATACCAAAATTAAGACCTTTTTTTTATCAAAATTGAAGATAACATATAATTAATTGATACCATTTTTAACGGGTGCTATGGGGTTGCTAATCCTTCCCCATGCATAATCGACTCCCAAACTAAAGTTGTTTTGCCCAAACTAAAGCTATTTTGTAGACCTAAAAATTATCTTTTTGATAAAGTTTTAATTAATTTTAAAATTTTTGTTACAAAGGTAAGTTTTAATAGGAGGTTAATCACACCTAGCCAAAAAAGATTGGTAATGACTCTTTTTCGCTTTCAAATTCATTCGACGGCCCTCAAAATCATTACAACATAGATCACTTAACAAAACTTTTGTCAATTAATTTTTGTAATCACTCGAATAGAATTATGTCATGAAGTAAATGAATAAATATTTTATTCAAGTTTTAGTTCTGATTTTGCCTTTTTACTTTACTATTTACTTTAAATGATCAAAATAATTATTCAAGTTTCAGCTCAGATAAGACAAGGAGATTGGCCCATTGAATTTAATAAATTAACTTGGGGATATATTAAGTTAACTTCAGAATCTGATCTAATTAACTAAATTTAATTGTCTAAGCACTAGCCCAAATTAAAAATATGTTCCTCGAGGTTCGGTTTAGGAAAATTGGATAAAATTTAGCCAAGTATCAAGTTAGACAATTCATTAGCTCAACTTTTGGTATGGCACATTGTTTGGGCTCTAGACTTTTCTAGTATACTGAATAGAGTTAATAGTTAAAACTTCTATTTAACAAGTTTCCTTCAAAATTACAAGTATAAGCTCAGCTCTACATCATTTATTGGTAAAAGGCTTTAAGATTGTTTACATTCCATGTCCACAAAATGGGATTCCTATTCATGTCTTACAATCTATAGGTCGCACCATGGACTACCTCTTTAATAATATAGGGACCTTCCAGTTCGGGGCTAACTTTTTGCCTCAGTCGTTGACTCCTAAAGCTTCCTCTTTTTTAAGTACCAGGTCATCTTTCTTTATATTTTTATGTTAAACCCTTTTATTACAAAAGATAGCTACCTTCTATTGATAGGCTGGTATTCTAATTAAAGCTATATCCCTTTGTTCTTCAGTCAAATCTAGATTGGTCTTCAGGGCTCCAGCATTCCCCTGTTCTAATATAAGCTTGACTCATAAGCTCGAGAGCCCAATCTCTATAGGCACCATAACTTTTGTATTGAATGCTAGATGGAATTATGTCTTTCCAGTAGGAACTTTGGTAGTGGTTCTGAGGGCTCACAGTACACTAGGAAGCTTATTAACCCATCTACCTTGGCTTCATCTAGCTTCTTTTTGAGGGCTTCCAATATGGTTTTTTAGTCGCCTAGGCTTGCCTATTAGATTGGGAGTAGGTTACCAAGGTGAACCTAAAGTCAAAGTGGAGATTGATACACCAACCCTTAAGCCTCAGATTACCAAATTGCTTTCCATTGTCTATTATTATGGATTAAGATAGACCAAATCTGCATACTATGTTCTTCTAAATGAATTTTTTAACCTAAGCTTCTATTGTTGTAGTTAAGGCTTCGACTTTGAGCCATTTATGAAGTAGTCCACTACTACTATTACAAATCTTTTTTATCCTATGGTTAAGGTGAAAAGTCAAGTACGTCCATTCCTCATTGCATGAATGGCCAAGGACTAATAATAAGGATTAACTAGGTTGATAGAAGATGTTGTACATAGGCAAATATCTAGCATTTGTCATAGTTTTTCACTAAGTCAATTGCATCTTTTTTATAGTTGGCCAATAGTAGCCCTATTTAAGTACCTTGTAAACAAGTGGCCAAGGTCTGTGGTTGCCATAAATTCCCTCATGTATTTCTCTCAGTATATAGTTTACCTCTTTATCATCTACACATCTCAAGTAAAGCAAACTAAAAGATCTCCAATATAATTTCCTATTGATAATGGTGTACTGAGGAGATTTCCTCATCAGAGCATTAGACCTTATCTTCGAGTAATTCCTCCTTTGTTAGGTATGATTTGATTGAGGTCATCCACGATTCTTTCTTTTCAATTTGCCTGACTAGTGTTTCCTCAATATCTTTCATGCTAGCTCTTCTATTAGAACATGAGCTGAGCTCCCGTCATCATTCTTGAAGCTAATTTAGATAGTAAGCTGATCAATGTATATTTTTTACCTTGGCATTTTCCTAACCTTGGCCTTAGAGAAGGTGGCTAGATGAGTCAGTGCTTTATCTAGGTACTTTTTTATTCCTTCTTCTTTAGCTTCAAATTTTTTGTTTATTTGGTCAACCACTAACTAGGAGTCACTATATACAATAATGTTCTTCACATTTAACTCATCCACCAATCTTAGGCTAATGATTAGGGTTTTATATTTGGCCTCATTATTGGTAGCTTTAAACCCAAACTTTAAGGTGTACTAAATTTGTAAGTCTTCTAGACTACTCAAAATTAGGTCGACCTTACTTTTATTACTGGTAGGTGACTTGTCAATAAAAAGTTTCCACTTTTTTTCTCTGACTTCCTTAGCCTCATCGAGTTGTTCATCAATCTTGACCAAAATACATTCAATAATAAAATTAACTAGCATCTATGATTTTAGAGTCGATTTAAGAAGTATGCATAAGTCGTATTTGTTGAGTTCTACTATCAATTTGTTTAGCCTACTCGATAATTCTAGTTGTTACATAATTTATCGAGGTGGTTGGTCAGTCAGTACATGAATTGTGTGAACTTAAAAGTATGGCTAAGTTTTTTGGTCGACTTGACTCCTACATAGGCTAATTTATCTATTTTGGTGTATTTTATTTTTGACTTTATCAGCACTTTACTTACAAAGTACACCAACCTCTATCTTCATTCTTTTTCCCTAACCAATATCGAGTTGATAGCTTGGTCGATTATAGCTAAGTATAAATATAGTACCTTATCAGGTCCCATCTTAAAAAGGATATGAGAGGAGGAGAGAAACTCTTTAAGGTCTTCAAATGCTTTCTAACACTAAGGTGTCATCTTAAGTTTGAGATGTTCCTAAAGATTTTGAAAAATGATAGGCATCGTTTTATCAACCTGGACATGAATTTGCTCAAGATAACTATTCTCCCAATTAATATTTGCACCTCTTTCACTGAGGTCAGAGTTTTCATGTCTTTGATGGCCTAAACTTTTTTGGATTTACCTTTATACCTTTCTTGTTAATCATATAACCAATGAACTTTTCTGATGTAACGCCAAAAGTGCATTTGCTTATGTTTAATCTCATATTATATTTTCTTACGGTATTGAAAGTTTCCTTCAAATCTTTTAAGTGTTCGATCGTGTTCTCACTTTTCATCATCATGTTATCTATATACACCTCAATGTTTCTATCGATCTTATTAAGCAACCTCTAATATATTATTTTCATATTTTTCAGGCCAAAAGGCATGATCTTGTAACAATACAAACTTTTTTTTATTATGAAAGCTATTTTTTCCTCATCTTCTTTGAGCATCTTGATTTGATTATAGCTTGACCAAGCATCCATAGACTGAGCAAATCATGTTCGACTATCATTAACCAATTGATCTAAGATAGGGAAAGAAAAACTGTCTTTCGGATAAGCTCTGTTGAGGTCAGTAAACTTGATACACATTCTTCATTTTTCATTATCCTTTTTTACTATGGCCACATTGGCTATCCAATCGAGATAATATACTTCCTTGATAAAGCCTACTTGTAGCATTTTATCAACCTCTTCCTCGATAGCCTTTTATTTTCTTAGAGTAAAAGTCATCTTCTTTTGTCAAACAACTTCATATTTGGATCAATGTGTAACCTATGGACTATCATCTCAGGATCAAACCTTGGCATATCTGATGGTCTTTATGAAAATAGGTTGGCATTATTTCTTAATAGCTGAATTAGTTGTTCTTTACAGCTGACCCCAATTTACATATATTTTTTAGAATTATTCTCTTAAAATGGTATAGAGATGAGGTCCTATGTCAATTTTGGTCTATTGTCATCGACTTCAAGTTTCTATTTAATTATTTCTTTCTTTTTAGTTAGGTCGAGACTATTTCTTCTAAAAAGGATGGATCTAAACATGATGGTTAGTTTTTGTTGTTAGTAAATGGTGTATAGTAGAAAAGTAGAACTGAATCAAAGCATATATTTGTATTTCAATTTTTCTTATGGCTGGCTTAGTAGTTTGATCCTATTAATAAGTGTGTTTGCTGGCTTAAAAGCTTGACTTCAGTAAATCAATTAAAAAATCGCAAAAGTTTATGGCTTTTATAAGTATGGAGCTTAAGAGCTCAAAGTAACTTAAAAGCACATTTTTTTTACGTCGATTTCTTGTTGCTTCTTACCAAGGTTGCTTTACTTTACTTTTTTCATTTCTCTAATTTTTACATTGGTCACCTTTATTTTTTTGGCTCTTCTTTCTTAGCTAAACTATCAATATGCTTTTCAGTCATACCTTTCATCATTATGACATAGGATTATCATATCATGGATTGTTCTTCTGTGACCTCTCTAACCCTATTTGGTGTTGAAAACTTGATCTTTAGTGACGAGTTAAGCCAATTAGTCGCATAACAAACTAGATAGGTTGGTTTAGAATCATGTTGGAAGTTGAGAGCACGTCTAACACCATAAATTCAATAATTGAGGTGATGTTCCTTAGCTTAGTGCCTAATGTGATTGATAGCCTAATTATCCCTTTAACTAGCACCAGCTCTTTTCTAAAATTGATCAGAGCGGTGGTACATGGCTTTAACATTTCTTTATTTTTACCCATTTTAAATATAATGGCATAGTACCATATGTCTTGAACTTCTACTGTTAAATAGGATTTTTTTCACTATAGGGTTGTACACTATAGCGATAACAATTATTACATTATCATGAGTGAATTGAATCCTTTTCAAATCTTTCGAGTTAAAAGAAATCAGCTTATCTTTCTAACATTTTTTTTTACAGTCAAAAACCTCATAGCTATAATTATCCTTGATTAAACTTTCTTTTGATCAAGGTGGAACTTCCACTGGTTATCAAGTTGATAGTGCCCGTAATAGGCCAATTGTCTATAGGTCAAGCCTCTTTCTCTTGATCATTCCCCTGGTTTCTACCACTTTTATTTTCTTATAATTTTTCACCTGGATTCCTATCTGGCTTTTCTCTTTGATTCCCTCTTTTATAGTCTAATATGCCTTGTCTCTATTTTGGTCAATCAACAAATCTACCCAATTGACCTTTTCTGATCAAACTTTTTATCTTATTTTTTAGGTCAACACAATCTTTTATGTTGTGGTTGAAGTCATTGTGGAATGCACATCTTTTGTTAAGATCTTATCAGGTGTTCTATCTCAATGGATTTAACCATTTGAACTCATGGTTTGTTTTCTATTTGTATCAAAATTTTTTCTCTAGAAGTATTTAATACTATATAGTTTCATTGTCTGCTTGGGCTCTGAGCCCTAGAGTACCCTTATTGTCTTTCTCCTGAAAGAATATCATAGATTTCTTTACCTTTCTTCTGACTGAAGAGGGGGGATGAGCTTTTCTCACCTTGACTATCGATGAAGGGAGATGAGCCTCTCTCTTCTTAATTTTTCAATGTAGCTTTAGCATTAATGTATTTTTCTACGATAACCAACACGTCAGTTAATGTATTTGGTGGTTCAAGAGAGAGAGTAAGGTTTAAGTGGTACTTTCTATTGTTGAGTCCACTTGTAATGCCAGCCACTATGGCAATTTGCTCTAGGTATCTCACTTGTAAAGTTTTCATATTAAAATACATGATGTAATCTTTTAAAAACTTGTTTTTGCCTTGATAGATAGACATCAAGCTTAAAATGGTGTTCTTGGTTCTTTTGTTGCTAATAAATCTTAATAGGAATGGTTGAACTCATTGAAGGTAGTAATAGACCTCAATTTCAAACTACAATACCAAGATCGAGATGCTCCTTTAAGGGTCGTGGCAATACCTTTACATGAAAAAGCCTCATCTACACCCTGCATTATCATATTAGTCCAATAGAGCTTTAAATGATCAAATGGATAAGAGGTACTATTATAAGTTTTCAAGGTCAGTATCTTAAACACTTTGAGAGGTATAGTCTAGTTGATTTCCTTAGTAAACAGTGAGGTTTCCAAAAATTTTAGCTCATCTTCAAAAGGTGTGACTTTACCTTTCAATTCTTTTTCCATAGATTGCATCATGGCTTTCAAATCTCTATTTGGCTAAGGTTTCAAGTAAATCTATTTAGATTTTTGGATGGTGGCATGGGTAAAGTTATAGCTAGGGTAGTGGTGATGGGTGATCGAGTCCTCTTCTTGAAAGGCTGAGAAGACCTCAACTTTCTCATAGCTTGGTTGTCTTTCCACTAGTTGTCTATCAGGGTGACTAGATTGGGTATTTTCAAAGTTTGGGGTGGTGTTATGCTTTGTAGCATTTTGTTTTAGGGCTTGGATCTGTTCGTTCAAGGCTTGGAACTATTCCATGGTTGGCCTTGCTTGTACCGGCCTAGGTTGGTCAATAAGTCAATATTATAGGTTTCAATCCCAGCTGACTCTCCTTCCTCGAGGACTCTTTTTCTAGGTGGTATGTTGGTTTGCTCAATTTAGCCTTGTTTGTACTGACTAGGCTAGTCTATAGGTTAGTTATTATGGGTTTCGATCCTAGTTGGGATGGTTGACTCTTTTCCTTCGGGGCTCTCTTTCTAGGTGGCATGTTGTTTTGCTTAACTAAAAGATATATTTTTCCCTTACCTAATGCACCAAATGTTGACATCAAGCTTTGAGCTATGGGTAAAAACCCTAAAATCACATAAGAGAAAAAGAACGGCTAAGGGCAAAAACAAGAAGTGCTCCCTATGTTTGCACTTTGACACTCAAGTTAGAAGTCAGTTGTAAGAGGTCGAAAGTAGAGTGGAGAAAAGGAAAAGTAAAAAAAGGTAAGCTATGGATATATAGTACCTTGATGGCCCTATTTATAAGCGAAAGGTGATGGGTCTGAAGGTAGAATGGTGACATAATAGAGCTAATGTAGCACTATATATGTTAGGTCGATTCGAAAGTAAAAAATGCCTTTGACTATCTGTTGACAGCCTTTGATAAAGTAAAAGACCAATTTATCCTTTAGACTAAGAAATATCCCTAATACATACCTTCAAATATTCTCCACATAGCTAAAGTCTCCAATATTTCACTATAGAATCTATCACTGCAAGCTTAAGATCATCGGTGGGTTAATATCTATCGTAAGATTCAATTATCTTAAGGCTAGTGCTACTACCATTGCATGTTGTACAAATTTAAAATAGAAGTAGAACTTATAAGGATGCCTAACAAAGGTTAAAACTCCATAACTAGAAAAAAAAAAAAAAACTATGAATTCGAACATTCCTTAATCTTTTCTCAAATATTGTTCTAGACTCAAATGAAATTACAAAAAATACAAAACTCTTACAAATTCAATATACTACAAATCAAGCAAAGTATATATATCCCAATCATGACTAACAAAAAGTTCAAGGGAATTTTCATTTACTAATAATAAGTAATATTTCTTACTATTAGAATTAGATGTAGTGAATATACCATAATTTCATGATTCTCACAGTTCTCATGATCCTCACATCTATGTAATATCTAAAAGTTCATTTCTTTACACCATTCATACAAAATCCATTAGTCTACATTTGATAATGATTCATCACTTTCACAATTAGCAATAGTTTGAAATTCTCATAACTTAAACCAAATCAAGTTTTCATTGCACACTATGATATTTCATTCCAATAAAACCTAAAATAACAAAGTTGACTTTCATAGCATTGTTTTATAATAAGAACGTATTTCAACAAAAATTTCTTGTAATTTGCTTCATGTCAGGTATCCTTAATCATATACAACCTTAAAGTTGAATATCAATATCAACAAATCTCTTAGTCACCAAAAGATATCACATACTAATTTCATTTTCTTTTCTCTTTATTGATAATATGAAATTTTCTAATGACTAACCATTATGATAAATATAAAACCAATGCAACAGCCATATTCATAAATTTATACTATGTAAATTCAATCATAAATCTTTGGTTACCAAAGTTGTTTCCAAATTCAAATATTAATCTCTCGAATTTCATAGATTGACTATCATATAACAATAATTCTCCACAACTTTCATAAATAGCATGTCTCGAATTATCTCTTTTTCTTTTTTTGACATAATATATGGCTAAATATTAAAAAAACCTTGAATTTTATCATTTTACTTAGATAAGCCCCTATACTTTTATTGTACTCAAATAAGTTCTTATTCTTTGATTTGTATTCAAGATTGAACTTGTTTTAAACAAAATATTGATTTATGTTAAGGGCTTATTTGGGTATAAATTAAAGGCTAAAGGCTTACTTGGATACAAATTAAAGTTTAAGGGCTCATTTGAGTAAAATAAAGGTTAATAGCTTATTTGAATACAACAACAATATGGGAACTTATCTAAATAAAATGATAAAGTTTAAAGACTTTTTTATTATTTTAGCCAAATTGGATATTGCTATTAACTTCAATTCAAAATCAAAATCTACGTGCTATTAAAGAAATTTTTTTTTATAAAGAATTCCAAATAATATAATTCAAATAGTAAAAAGAATGAGCTTAAGGCAGCCATGCACCATTAGTCTCTTAATTGTTAAAAGAGGGTCAAAGCATGCAAGAAAGATCAGAAGAGGTTTAATTCAACAACCGCATCTTTAGAAACTTCATGTTTTGGAGTCCTTCTATTCAAGCAAGAATTCTTATGCAAGGAGGACTCTAATCTTCAAAAGATATTATCATCGTTAAGAAACTAGTCCTACCAATCTTCAAATTCATCCTGTCTAGGATTCTTACTACTATAAATAAGATAGCTTAGTTAGGCATTAAGGCATCTTTTTTTTTTCTTTTAATTTTCTTTGTAATTCAATTGGAGTGACAATCCAACCAAAGTTTTTAAAGCTTTGTTCTTGTTCTTTTAAAGTCATTTTCAATTTAAATAAAAGTTGTTTTAAGTTTTCAAGTTGTTTCATTTCTATTTTTTTCTTAAATTTACTTATTGTTTCATTTTCAAATCAAAGTTCATCTTTCGGATCCATGGAGTTTAATTATTTTTTTTTAGTTTTTACGTACTCTAAAATCTCTATTGTTCTTATTATCTTAATATAATTAAGGGTACACAATTTTAGTAATTGATTCTTAAATTTTCACTAATCGTGAGAATGATTTTATTACTTATTAAGACTATATGCACTTGTAGATTGTACTCATCAATAATAAAAAAAATAACCAATTAAAAATAATGTTTCTCATAATACATTTAATGTATCCGATGATGAAATCTTTTTAAAAGAATGATTGGATTTTTTGAATTTGAGGTGAAAAAGTTTTTAGATATTCTACTACAATAATGGAGAAACCCTAAGAAATTTTTTAATATTTAAATAATAAAATTTAATTAAAAATAAAAGACCATTTAGTTATTAAAATCATTTTAGGATAAGATAAAATTAATCGGTATTGTACAGGAGCTATGGGTGCTTAGTTCTACAACATCATGACTTTTTTTTTTAAGTTACAATAAAATTTAGTATTTCTTTAAGAGCTCTAAATTTAATCAGGTAACTAATCATATCAAACAAAATAAAAAATTTATGATTACTCATTTTTTAGAGTTATACGGTCAAATTCACGAACTCGAACATTATGATAGGTTCTATTCCTATTTATTTTTTCCTTTTTGTTTGACTTTGATTCCTTGGTCCTGAGTATTTTATTTCAATTGCTGGCTTTAGATTCTACACTTTTCAAAACTTTTCTTAATTTTTTATTTTTTGAAATTTCCCATGTGATTTTCGAATTTCCTTTTTTTTTATATTTTTTTGACATTTTCTTAATTTTCCTAGTTTTTGTTGAATTTTCTGACTTTTCATATTTTTATCTTTTTTTTTTGTTTGTATTTTTCTGAAAAATAAACTAAAAATGAAATAAAAAAAAAGTATGTTAAAAGACCTAAAAACTAAACTAAGGGTCGGCCTGCATTTCGGCTTCAAGGCCCAAACAGCAGTTAGAAAGGCCCAAAAGCAATCTAGAGGCCCAATTAACAGTTCAAAGACCCACAACCAAAAAAAGAAAAAAATCGAATTTAAACTTGGCTTAATGAAATCTGACCATAAACATTAAAGTCAAATTTAATTAGTTTTGGATTTGAATTAAGAACAAGCTGAAGGTAAATCTGAAAACAAGTAAAAGGAATTGGCCTGATTATCGAAAACAGTTTAGATTAGAACGTTTTTAGCAACTCATCGAATGATCTTAGACATAATGCGGTCTCCGCAGCAACCTTACCAAGAAACAAGGCTCCACTGACAAGGTTAGACTGTTGTCGTATATAATTTATTAAAATAATAATAATAAAAAAAACAATGACCATCTTTTAATCACACTTGTAGCATATAAAAACTCCTACGATCCTTTAATGTGATAGACAAACAATATTCCTTCCAGCTGCAATAGTTTGGACCATCGTGAGTAATTGCCACCGTGTCGATTACAGATTGGAGGCATGTTTAATTGCTCCCGAAAGAGTGGGGAAATTGAGTATATTACACTACATATAACGGAAGAGCCAAATCCAAAATGGTAAGGCTTGAATGGCTGTGTTCGTTCCAATGTTTGGAACAATATTGACGAAACAACTGTCATCTTGTTTGGGAGGACGAAATTGATGAATGATGGATGCCTTTTTTACGTTTGGATAATGTGATAATACATGCCCAACCCATTGGTCCCGGAAACATTGTCTCTTTTCATCACTAAAGGAATATGATTTCTCGTAAAGGAATCAAAATTATGTCGCTTTCCCCTGTTTGTTCACTATGCAAATCTCACACTCCCTTAATTAATTAATCCTAAAAATCGCAACGGGTGACAATTTAGGAAAAAAATCCTTCAAACCATGTTAGCTATATTATTATTAATTTCTTTTTCTCAATTTTTTTACTTTTATGAAATTTAAGAAAAAATTTTAATTTTAATTTATTTAATATTAATTTTTATTTTTTAAAAAATTTTACTTTTTATGATTTTATGTCAAAAAAGATAAAAAAATTTATTTTAAAATAAAAATATATTTTAAGTTAAAAAAACATAATTTGGAAAAAATAACAATAAAAAAAATACATATGGAATTAGAGGTATGAATCATGCAAGTTAAGTTGGATTTAGATTCAGTAATTATGATTAAATTATTTTGAATTAAAAAATTTAAATTGTTTTGAAATCAAATCAATTTTGATATAAGTCTTACTTAATTTGATATTTGAAATATTCGAATTCAAGTGATCGAGTTTTAAATCTCTGTTAATTCTAAATTTTAAGTTTTAAACTCAATCTAATTTAATTTTAAGTTATTTTATCATTGAATTATATTAATTTAAATCATTTTAATTACGAGTTAACCGTGTTTAAATTATTATACTTTTATCAAATTAAATTTTATCGAATTGAATTAGATGGAATTCATATTCTTAAACAAATAATTCAAATCTGGACCAGACATCTCCACATGATTTCAATTATTTTTATCACACTAGTTAAGCTAAGCAATCATAGCCACATACTCGGTTAACTGTCACTTTGCACTGAACAAAACAAGCGGACATAAAGCTGGGCCAGCGATAGCTGAATTGTTGCAGAATCATTTTACTAGTCTAGAGCTTCTGTCCCAGGAATCTTTAATTTTAAAATATTTAAAATTATTTATTTTTAAAATATTGAATTTATATATTATTAAAAATAATATTTAATATTTAATTATTATTTTTATACATTAATATTTTAAAATATTTAAAATAGCATTACTTTTCTTGAAATATTATTTAAATTAATGTAATAGTATTTTTAAAATTATTATTTATTATTTTAATATTAAAAATATTTAATATTAAAATAGTTATATTTTATATTGAAAATATTTAGTATTAAATTATAGTAAATGTATTATTTATATTTTAGTATTAAAATAGTAATATAAATACATTAATCAATAAAATATAACAAATATATATTTTAAACTGAAAGTATTAATAAAATAATATTTTAGGTCTAGTCAAATTAAACTCAGCCTAAAAAATTATGTTTAAAGTCCAACTTAAGTTAAACTATACTCATGAATTTGATAAATAGTTGTATTCATAAATAGTTTTTTTTAATTGTCTATTAAAAAAAGAATAAACATAATTTTAAAAAATTTCATTTTTCATTGATCAATAAATTCTTTTTTGTTAACTAATCAATTTCTTACTCAATAAATACTAAAATATATAAAAATATATTTTTTAAAAATTAATTTTTATGAAACAAATGAAACCTAATTGTTTTCTTCTTTTTCTTTTTCAGAATTCATACGAATGAATAGAGGTAAGGCCTTATTTTAGGCTAAATGCTCAAATTGAGATTAAATATTTGGATGGTTATTCAATTTATGGCTACATGTTTTAATTTATATAAAAAAAGATCAAATGTTATTGACTTACAATAATATAAGATATATTTTGACGAAAAGTGAGATGTGCATGTTATGCGTTGTAATAATGTGTTAAAAAGAATACAAGCCCGCTGATTAGATAAATTTCATGCTTATTTGGATTTTTTTTTTTTAGTATTTTGTAAAACAAAATAATGAAATGAAAAGTTATTTTGCAAAAAAAAATTTTGAGTTTTACCCAAATAAAAAAAAAGCAAAAAAACTCCAAACCCAGAGCAGATAATTGTTAACCTTAATTATCCAAACAAGTTATTTCAATCACTGATTCAATTTCACTCATTAATTTGTGTGAGTTTTGTTTTTTTGCTAGTTGATTTCGTTCAAATAATCATTTGATTCAATTGTTTAGGGTTCAAGAGTTGATTCTGTTTAGGGTTCAATCATTTGGGCTCTAGAAATTTGAAAGATTAGTTGTTGTTTTTTTGTTAAATTTGTGTAAGGTGAATAATATTTATGCATTTTTTAAACATATTTTGGTTTAGGGTTTTCTGCTGTTCTTCATAATTAGCCAATTCTGGTTTAAGGTTTTTTGCTATTATTCTTAATTGCTCGAATTTATAGTTAGAGTTTTTTACTATTAGGCATATTATAGTATGTAGCTAATCGTAATTGTTTAATTGTTTATGTAGCTTTTTGTTTCTTTGCCCTCATATCCATTTTAATATTTAGAGCTTTTGTACATAATGAAAGATGAAAGAACTTTATCCTATCTAAGACTTACATGAACTCCAAATATTTATATGCAATTTCTATGCTAAACATGTTTTTTAAGAAATAGGATTATATGTTGATCTCATGTCAATAATAATTAGGCTTGTCATTATCTTTTGTTGAAAAACAAAAAAGAATGATTCTTGCCCATCACTTAGACCTCCACCAATGTGAGTAGATTAATCAGAGTGGTGGTAAGCTGAAAAGTCTTCATATCCATTCTATAACACAAATTTTTAGAACTTGCACTTATAGTGCTAATAAGAATAACAATGTAAAGGACATGATAAAAACCATTTAGGTTCTGCTTTTCATTGTTGGGGATATGATAAGAACCACTTAGGTAAGAGACATGCACTTATAGCACTTATAACACAATTTTTTATAACATTCGCTTATATCACTTACAGTACTAATAAGAATAACAATGTAAGGGATATCCACTTAAACTAACTGCAATTTTCATTATCAAGGACATGATAAGAACCACTTAGGTAAGGCACATGCACTTATAGCATTTATAACATAAATTTTATAACATGCACTTATAGCACTTGTATTATTAATAAGAATAGCAATACAAGGGACATGCACTTAAACAAATTGCAATTTTCATTGTCAGGGACATGATAAACACTACTTAGGTTCTACTTTAGCAAATGTAGTCGACCACTCACCTTTCTCTGCTTGCTTGACTTAAAAAATGTGCATTATCAATGTTAAACTAATCCAACAAATAGCATTACTAGTTGGAAACAATTTGAATATTACACATTGATTGAATGTTTACTTTTAATTTTTTTATTATTCATTCACTATATCATGTCTATTTCATATAAAATGAATAGATTTTTTATCTACTATTGAAATGATTCTTACTTCTCTATTTAAAGAGAAGTAATCAAGAGAAGTTTATCTACTGTTAAAATGATTCTCGTTCAAATTTAATTTATATAGTGATAGAATTTAATTTTCTTACTTTTGTAGTATGAGTTTTGATTATTGTATTCTACGATTTCACTATGCCAAGGCTTTATTGGTAATGGTTGCAATCTTATGTATATAAATAAAATAGTAGAGGACTTGACAGTTGATCTTAATAAGATATCATATTATGAGTTACTAGACATTTGTAATGAGGCTAAGTAATATTCGTCAAATATTGTATTTGAAACTTGAAAAAAAGTAGCTGATGGGTTGATAGTAGTAAATAATTATAGAAGCATTCTTAATATGATTAGGTATATGGTAGATCTTGGTTTAGTTTATGTGTATATAACACATGGTATAAATGAAGCTGTTTTAGCTCCGAGTTGTTAACAGTACCTAAAGTGAAGATGTAACTAAGGTAGTAAGGAATGAAGGGATAGAAATTAAAGATGTAGTTAAGGAAGCAATGGTAGGGAATGAAGATTTCGTTAAGGCAACAAAGGTAGGAAATAAAGATGTAGTTGAGGTAGCAAGGGTAGGAAATAAAGATGTGGTTAGAGCTATAAGGACAATAAGGGTAGAAAATGAAGATGTGGTTAGGGTAAAAGTTGAAAATACAACTGATAGAAATAGCAGTAAAGAGGAAGATTATTTATACTCTGTACAAAATTAGTATTTGAGTGGTAATGATGATGAAGAAATAGTTTCTTTTATATCTAAACTAAAAGCTATGTTAAAAAAAGATAAATGTAGGAAAAATGAAGTAGATGAGGGAATACAAACTGGTGTGAATATGGATAGGGATGATGTTGATAATGACCTTAGAATGGAACCAAATTCAACCTCACCAATTAATGATAATGTTGATGAAGGATATCAAAATGAGTACTATAATACTATAACTCTGATTAGTACAGTGAGCCTGTTAGTGATGAGGATGAAATAGTTGATGATGTTAATAGGATGAAAAGTTTCTAGTATATGATCCCAATGCAAAAATCCTTTACATTGAGTTAGGCATGTTATTTGAGAATTCAAAACAAGTTAAATATATTGTGTCTTTACTTTCTATTAGGACAAATAAGGGTATCATTTGGGCTTAAAACCATAAGAATTTTGTTAGAAGTAAATGTGTTGCAAAACAATGTCCTTGGGTAATTTATATAACTTATTATTGAAAGTTGCAATCATTTCAAGTGAAGACTTATAATAACACTCATGAATGCAACAAGGTTTTCAAAACCCAATAATGAGTCAAATTGTTTGGCTAAATTGTACACAAACAGATTTGTGAAGGATCTTTTTATTAAAAAAGCAAAAATGCCTGAGTTAGTTAGGAAGGAATTTGATATAAGGGTGAATATTAGCATGATAAGAAGGGCTAAAAGAGAGATGGTTGATAAAATGATTAGCAATGATAAAGATGTGTTTTGACTTCATGGGATTATGCTAAAATGATTAGAGAAACCAATGAAGGCAACACAATAAAGGTACAACTTCATAGGCCATTGCCAACTCTCTACTTGTATTTGAAAGGTACTATATATATTTCAGGACATTTAAAAAAGGTTTAAAGTATGGTTGTATGCCTTTTTTGGCATTGGATGATTGTTGACTTAAAAGCTTGAGAAAAGGTGAGTTGTTGGCTTAAAAGCTTGAGAAAGAGTGAGTTGCTATGTGCTGTTGGTAGATATGAAAATAATCAAATGTTTTTAATGGCTTAGGCATTGGTGGAAATGGAATGAACTGCTTCATGGAAATGGTTTCTTGATTTGTTGAAATCAGATATCATGTTTTTGGGAAATAGAATTGGCTGGACAATCATGACAAATAACAAAAGGTAAATATTTAAATTCTTATTTAAATTAAATTATATACTAAATACTTAAAGTAATTACTAATTATTTTCATATCTCTTGTAGGGCCTTGATAATGCAATTGCAGAGTTGTTTCCAGATGTTGAGCATATATTTTGTGCTAGGCATGTATTTGTTAATTAGGCTAAGATGGGACATAGGGGTAAGGAGATGAAAAGGGTTATTTGGACAATTGTTAAGGCTTCAATAGTCAAATAATTTGAAGAAAATATGAGGAAATTATAGAAAAAAATGAGACTGCAGCTATAGATATAATAAAAGCCCTACCTTAGCAATGGTGTAGAGCATTCTTTAACACGGACTCTATATATAAGTTGGTTGACAACAACTTATGTGAAGCATTCAATGGGACATTGCTAGATGCAAGGAAAAAATCCATGATTCCTTTATTTGAAGACATAAAAAGGTCTATAATTGTAAGAATTAAGAATAAAAGAAAAGAATGTTCTAGGTGAAATGTGTGATTGGTCCTAACATTGTAAAAGTTATAGAAAAAAATGCATCTATAACATCATAATGTATAGTCGCATTTAATGGAGATGGTGGATATGAAATAGATTTGGGTCTAGATAGGTTCATTATCCATCTTGATGAGAAAACATGTAGTTGTAAAATGTACCAAATTTTTGGTATCTCATGTGCACATGCCATATGGGTAATTAGAGATCTAGGTAGAAATGTTGAATATTTTGTGTCTAATTGGTATCATAAGGAGGTGTATCTGTAGACTTATAGTAATGCTTTACAACCTATGCCTAGGAAAATGGATTGGGCCAAACCAAGGACAAAAGAAAAAGTTCGACCCCCAGAGTTTAGAAAGATGCCATATAGGCCTAAAACTAGTGGAAAAAAAGATCTTGATGAGCCCAAGAAATATAAGCCTAACAATTCAATAAATCTTTCAAGGAAATGAATGATAATGACATGTAAACTATGTCATCAACTAAGCCACAACAAAAGAGGCTATCCTATGTGAGGCAATAGGTATTTTCATTCTATTTTATTTTCATTTATTATTATAAAACATTGTACTATTATAGATTTTGACTATTAAATGCACAAACCCTAACCTGTCAACTTAACTTTATTTTTCTTTCCATGATGGCAAGATTATCATGTGCTCAATTTTGGAGACTAGAACATAGACTAAGGTGCATTAAGTACTATAGATCCTATTAAAGCTACACACGGTCCAAGCAACCATGCTACTGCTTCTATTACTACTTATAGTGCTTTTGTATCTAGATTTGGTTACGTATCAGTATCTACTTCAGCTAATATCTTTGGTTTTACATCTACAACTGCAACTACATCTCCATAAACCTTAAATCTAGTTTCAAATCTAGCTTCAAATCCAATTTCTAATCTAGTTTCCATTTCAGTTTCAATTCTAGCTACAAATCTAGTCAATGTTATTGTTGTTGTTGCTGCCATTAAAAATGCAAAATTGAAGTCCAAAAGGCCAACATCTAGTGGAAGATGTTTTACCGATAATGATGGAAGACTTTATGGAATGACTGGTGGAAAAATAAGTCCCTTATCAAAGTTCGAGTCTTCTACAACAACCACTGGGAAAAAAGTAATTTCAGCAAACAACATTAGAAGTTATAATGACAAGAACACTATAGGAGCTATAACCAAAAGCAAGAGAAAAGGCATGCAAAGTTATGAATTATATACAAACTTAGAAATAAGGAGATAAATCTTAAATATGAATGATTTTTTATCAAACATATATATTTATGATTTTGTTTTATAAAAATATTATCCATTCTAACTTGATAAATGTTATTCAACAGCCTAGATTGAGAAGTCAAAAAGTGATAGCAATTGAGACAAGTAGAGATAAGAGGAAGGTTATTAAAGACGTAATGGCTACTTAAGAAAGTTAAGTTCTTGCTTCTAAAAGAAATAAGGGGAAATAAAAAATTTGATCAGTTGTTGCTTTTATTGACTGTTCATACTGAAACAAAAACTTTGGTTTAAGCTATTATGTTAACTTTTTTTTTAATGTTTTAATAACACTTTCTATTCAGCCTTCTATTGGCTGAATGTTTTCTTGATTGAATGTTGTGTAAAAAGAATGTTCTATTGACTGAATGTTAACTATTATTGATTATTTTGTTATAAAATATAACATATTATGTACTCATTTTCATTAACAGATTGCCATTATTATCAGATTGCCTCAGATTACTTTATTCATAACATATTACAAGTTAAACATATTGCACTCAACCATATTTTCACAGCTAATAACAACATTGATTCAATTGGCATTTACATAATAAGAGTTTAGAGTTTTAACCAACATTTATGTCTTAAATATCATTCACAACCTTAACTTATTATCAAGCATACAAGTTAAGTTTTCAGATTTTTTTTTGGCATTGAAAAGAATTACACAAAACACAAGTATAAAAAAGAATGAGATAAGCCAAATTATTTTCCAATTGCCATATCTACCATGTTTGCCACCAGCAATTTTACGACTTTCTTTCAATTTCAACCTTAAAATACTAATTTCTCCTTTTGGCTACATATTTTTTGTAATAACATCAACTTCACTAACATTTTTCTTCAATTTTGAAACTTTATATTTCAAACTTTGAACATGACTATATAAAATTTTTTCTCTCTTTTTTAGCTCTAGAATAATCTTTCTTGCTTTTTCAAAAATTTTAGAATCATGCCATAAGTGAAATCCACAAACAGTGCCTTACAATCACACAAAAGAAATATCAACAAACAAATACTAGCAATTACACTAAAAAAACAGCAAATTTAGTGAAAAAAATATAAATTTATTTCAAATTTATTTTGTTTATAAATTTACCAGATAATGTGGACACATAAAATTTTCTACCAAGATTGTTATTTGTCCATGAAGTCCATCTTGCTACCTTTATATTACAGAAAATGGGTTTTCTTTTAAAGTCCCATACTACAAGGTAACTAGCTGAAATTAATTTATACGTGTTTATATCATAAGAACCTAATCTAGAAACCTTGTAATTTTAATATTTTGAAGAATAAATTTAGAGAAAATTAGAGCATGAGAAAAACCCAAAATGTATACTAATTTTGAATTTACATTGCTAGATGAACTAATATTTGAAGAAGAAATTATGTTTGGATACTATTTGAACATAAATTTTTCCCTTTTTTAAGATGAAAAATAAGAAGAAATGAGAAGAAAACTTGCGGCTTATAACTAAGCTCAAGCTCTTTGACATTAAAGATAAAAAGGATAAAGAAGAAAAGAATTTAAATGAAATAAGCTTAGAAAAACAAAGATGAGCTTTTCCACCTATCATTACATGTGGCCAACTTAATTCCATGTCATATTTGTCTGTAATAGTTGTTACATGTGGGCAACTTAATGGTGCATCACATGCACATCTTAGTTTTCGTTGAAATAAATCCTACATTATTACAAGTCGACAACATTTGATTCTTATTTGTAGAAATTAAAATTTTGGGTCCTAAATTGAGTAACTACCTAAATGTTTAATCCCAATTCAAGCATTTAGCCCTTATTTTACATGTGATATTAGTCCTTTTTTTTGTTTCTTTCTTACCTCTCGTATAAATCATATTTATATGTATTCTAATTAATGAGTCTGATTTTATACTTTTGTGTTCATGGGTACTTTTATATTTGTATTTACATCTTTCATTTGGTTAAAGACTTTGTACTACATTAATTAACTTTCATCATTTAATTTAATCATATGTACTGTATTCTTTTCATTATATTATTGACAATTCAAATTTTCCATATACAAAACTTGGGTCTTGTTGATGGTGTTTTGAGTACAAGTGAGCTGGTTGGTGATCTAAAAGATAAGCTAGGAATGATCAACACCTGCAACAAGAAAGTATGGTCAAAAGGCATCGAAGTTGATTTTTTGAAGTGTGTTCCAATGCTTTAGTCAATCAAGTGTCAAAAGTTTTTTGGAGGAAAAAAGTGAGCTGTAAAAAATGTGAAGGAAGCTTAGCAATAATATTGTACTTGGACATGTTTTTTATTTTATATATGAGAGAATAAACTAAGATGTGACCAGTATTGTTGATAATTGATGGGAAGTTTATGTAAAGCTCAAGAAAGGGTTATATGGGTTGAGTGTGGACTGCATTTAATGATCCCAAGCAAATTAAGGGATAGTTGGCCTATTTTAAGGTGTTAACCTGATAGACCGTAAATGGTGGTAGTTGGGTGAGCCTATCCATAAGTGATGAGTAAAGACGAACCCGTGTTATGGTAAGGAGTTTGAATATCGATCCGCTTTAGTGATATCTAGCATTAAGCATATATTGACTTGGCGAGTGTGAAGGTTGACCTTGTTAATTGAGTGGGTAGGTATCACAATTACCCCTAGGTCTGAAGAGGGTTATAAAATGACCACCCTCAGACTATTGTCAAGTTGCATTGTTTAGGTTTGGTGAGTAGTTCGAGTCTAGGAACCATGTTTTGGCAAGCTTTTTTAATGACATATCCCTATTGGTTGAGGAATTTTATTTGGGCAAGTTATGCTAATGATGTGTCTCTATTGGCTCAGGGACTCTATTTAGGTGAGCCATGTTGATAAGGCATCCTTAATGTTGAGGGACATGTTGATGTCAAGGCATAAACGGTAGTAGGTAAGGATTTAGAAAAAAATTTTGTCTTATACATCATGCAGCATGTGGTGTTAATGAGTAAAGCACATTTTCAAGCACATTTTGAGACATGCGTCCATGTTTTTAAATTATGTGGCTGTGCAGGACACACAATATAATAAGGTTTAACAGTTATCAATAGCATTTAATGCTTTTAAATTTTAAATTGTACCTATTCAATTAAGAAGAGAATAATTGTGTTTTTAAAAAATACTGTAACTAAAATGTCGATCTTGGTTAGGGGATTAATACGGACCATTTCACAACCAGTTCAAATGGTGTTTTAATTTGTATTGTTTCAATTAAAAAACTTGGCTAGGTATAAATAGGGGAAAAGAGGGACTTGGACTCACTTTATCAATTTTTTTAAGCGAAAAGAGTGCCTTGGTGTCTAGTTATTCATGTACTATCTATCTATTATTGTTTTTCAAGAAATTTTTATGGTTAAATAAATTTCTAAGTTTGTCTATGGTTCTATTCAATTTTTTGTTTGAAGATGGAACAAAAAAAAAGGATTATGATAGATGATTAAAGTAAGGATGAGGGCATTATAATGCTAATCATTGTGGTGGTGCTCATGATAGGGGAAAATGAGCCTAAAGAAGGGGTTAAAGCCTAAAAGGCTTAAAAGAGTGGTGGCCAAGGTCATGACATTGTGATTAAGGAGATGAGTACTCCTAGCTCTAAAGGGAATGCTCTATGTAGTAGCAAAGGGAAGGGGAAAAGAAAAAAGAAAGAGCAAAAAAACCTTGAACTGGAGAGGTAGGCACCGAAAATGTGCCAGTTTGTGGTAGTGTTCTATAGGGACCATGATGTTGGTATGGGTTAGGCTAGTGGTTGGTGTTAGGCTTAAATGTTACAAAGGTGGAACTTGGTTTGCCAAGTGTTGGGTTATAGATAAAGGTAATTGTATTATGCTTTTTGTTACTATGTCATGGTGAACTAATTCCAATGTCTTTGTCTATTTTGCTAAAATGGATTATGCTACTAAAATCTTACAGTAAGAGAAATAAAAGGGTTGAAGTCAATGCAAGTGAGTCCTCCTACTATAAAGAAGCAAACCATGGATACAACTAGAGTGACCAATAGTGTAGGCCAAGTTGTAGGGTTCAATCTTTGGCACCCACTATGACATCCATCATGCCTACAGTCATAGCATCCAATATTCCATCTTTTGTAGGATCAGTTGGTGCGTTATTCTTCTTGTCTGCTATAGCCATTAAGGGTTTTCCTTTTGTGTTAAGATTACTTACTTCCAACACCAGCTCTACTATCCCTTCAACTGTGTCACCAACTGTGGTGACCTTTTCCATAATGGTGAGCACCAATGTGAGCATGCTATCAAATGAGGGCATGGAAGCTTCATTAAGGGTTGTTGCACTAGCAGTGGAATATTTTGGTGAAAGGTTAGATAGGATATTTACCTTGGAATTAAGAGCTGTGAATGATAGACCCATTACTTTTATTCTTCTTGAGGTAACTTGCTTATGAACTAGTTTGCCTTACTTTACCAAGGCTATAGCAATTTTTCATACTTAGCCATCTCCAAAATGAACCATTGCTTGCTACTGAGGTAAGTATTGAGTGAAGTTGATAATTTTACTTGTGGGTTGTCTTTAGGTATTATTGTGGTTATTTATTGTTGTGTAGCCTTTGGCAAACAAGGTAGGCCTCTATAAATAGGTCAAGCTACTCGTAAAGGATCTGTAATGCAAGTGAAAGATCTTGCAAGAAAAAGCCAAGGCCAAGGTTGATCAAGATACTTTACTGTATAAGAAAGACATTACGATTGAAGGACTAGAAACTTTGGCTACTACCTTACAAAAGAACATAGAGGAAGGAGTGGCCTAGTTAAGAGATGCTATTGGAAGGGCTACTGCTATGCAATAGTGCGTAGATGGTACTATTACGAACATAAAAAAGGTTGAATAGGAGAAGGCCAAGCTACAAGGCAAGCAAGTGGTAGCTACTACTCTTGTTAATCAAGTAAAGGTGAATTGGGACCAAAGTCTAGCATAGGCCTAAAAGCTAGAAAAGGAGCTGGCAAAATTGAAGGCTAAGTTAGAGAGTGAATGTGCAAAGTTTTCAAGGAGGTTGGTTGAGTAGAATAATAAATGGACTAGTATGTGCCTAGCTATTAGCAAGCAGTATAGATTTTTAGCCATGTACCAAGTTCATCTATAGCTAAGGCCATTAGACATGAGGATAGTGGATTTCTCAAAGATGAAAATGCCACTAAAGAACTTCAATGTAGAGTTCCTAAAATACTTGGCCCAACTCAAAAAAGTGAGAATATCAAAAGTGGTTAGCAGGATATTCGGGGGTTTCACTTGAATGATATGCAAATTTTAGATGTTTAGAAGAGCAATTATAGAATTGAACCAGCTCTTCTTGGGAATAATGCTAGTGCCATTGTTTCAGTTTCTAATGTAACTGATCCTCTTATGACCTTTACTAGCAATACCTCAGCCTCTGTTATTTTTTAGAAATTTTTTGTATTTTTTTTTATAAAATATAAGTTTTATTACTTGTAATAGAATTTTTTATGAATAATAGTTCAAGACTTATACAATAATTCTTGCTTTTTTATCCATGCTTTTGATTTTGTGCTTATGCTTGAATTTTATGTTGAATGCTGGGGATAGACCTTTATGATTTTGGTTGTTAATTTAACGCATAAAACTCTAAGTTGGGAAACTTTGTTCCAATGATTACCAGTGTTTGCTTCACAGTCAAAGTAATAAATTTTTCCTTAGTGCTTGCAAGTTTACCTTTACGACTTCTTTTTCTTAGACTTAGTAATTGAGAATTCATTTGGTCTTGAAAACTATTTAACTTTGTATGATGGTTTTTCTATGAAAAGAAATACAATTCAAATTAAGTTCATTTCTATATTCTTATAAGGATCAAGTAATTATGAATTATAAGTCCATTAGACATTAACTATTTCAAACTTGATACACTAAGGCTATAATATTTTTAATAAACTCTAAGAAAATCATGCTTGTAGTTTTAGGGGTTATGTTACAGCAAAGTGTAACAGTATTCGAGTATAAGCATTAAGGAAAAGTGATTGTTGCTTTTTAGTTTGCAAGTGCATTGGTCTCATCCAAGTAATAAAGTGATAAAGTAAGTTATCGTTCCCTAGAGAATTATGTTTTTGGTGTAAGACCAATTACTAAAAAAGTTCTTCCTAACTTTGTATTTAGAAGATTGAAACTATTGAAAATTAATTTAAAAGTAAAAACAAAGTGTGAATACCAAATGCCAAGCTGATAGGATGGACACTTGGTAGCAATGGGGCTAGCTAATTAAAGCAAGAAAAAAAATGAGATTGAAACATAAATAATTTTAGAAGTAAAATAAACAAAATGATTAGTAAATAGATTGAGTGTTGGTTGAATGTAAAAGAGAGTATATAGAACAAGTGTGAAAATGTAAATAGCAACAAAGTAAATGAAGATCAAAACTAAAAGTAAAAGTGTGCTTGAAATGTAAATAAGAAAGCTTTGAAGAAAATAATATTGAACATAGATTGAAAATAACTTTAAGAAAACAAGAAATGTTGGCTAATCTATCACCCTAGACGAAAATAAAAAAAATATATAAAAGAGCTCTTAAAAGCCAAAAGGTCAAGAAAAAGAATGAAAATGAAGTGAATAATGCAATATAAGATGCTTTACAAGTGAATGGCATAGCCTATTTATAGTACAAAGGTTAGCCTAGGGGGTATGAACTGGGACAATTTCATTTGAGCTTAAACACATTTGACTTTAAAAAATAATCTTGAATTTCAAAAGTTGGTTGTTTGAATGTAGGAAGCTTTTGGATGATGTGGAGCTTGTGTGGTCGAATGAGACTCATGCATTGGTTAATTTGTGCTACTTATGCCTAGGTGTGTTGCTAAGTCAACATAATTTTAAATTTCAAATGGAAGATTCGACTAGTTTAAATTCAAATACCAAATCCTCTAGATTCTTTCACTTGAATTAAAACTTTTTTGAATTTAAAAGAGCTCTTATGCACACCAACTTTTGCTTTGGCCGAATATGAAATTAGCATCCATTGGGCTTTTGGTTCAGCTACATGTTTGGCTACCATAGTTACCACCTTTGCATGGATTGAAGCTTTTTGCATGTATGGCTGAATGGGCTTTCGTAGATTGCTCATACCTTGGCCGAATGTCATATACCAACTTTGCATGGAGTGCACGATTCATGCATGGTTTCATTCTTGCCATTTTTGCATAGCTTGCATGGATTTTGCCATTTACATGCAAGTCGACTAACTTCTTTATACAAACTTGAAAATCAAAATTTTAACACATTAAGGCACAAAATTCATGAAAATTTTTAAAATTTAAAAACTAAAGTGACCTAATAAAAGTTATAAATTTTACAGTCATAAAAAAGATGAGATATCATTACTATAATCTAACGGAAAAGATTAGCAAGAAATGTACCTTGTAAGTAACGAGCAAGGCACATTGGGTATGTTGGCATGACAAAATTAATGCAAGAATGAGTGTGGTGAATGATGGGCATTAAGTGTGTAGACGTGAAAGCCTTAATTGGAAAAAGAGTGTGGTACGTGAAGCACGTTGAGTGTATTGGCATGGGAGCCTTAACGCTAAAATGAGAATGGTGTGCAGGCTCATTGAATGTGTTGGTAGAAAGTGGGGTTTATGTTTGCCAATATGACTTCACATAAATTACACAAGTGGAATAATGTGATAGAACGTCATCTTTTCTTTCATTAAGAATTCCTATACAAGATTCTTATAAAGTAAACAAGAGAAATCCAATGCATGTGTGAAAAAAAATGATAATACCAAAAATTAAAGAATAGTGGGACTTAGTAGCCTAGTATTAGATGTATTTAAAGACATGATTTCCTTAATTAGATAGCATTCTGTGTCATTGGTATTAGGTTGCCCCTTAAGTCTTGTAGCATGTATGCCTCAAAACCAATTACTACAAAGACTATATAATCCTTCCTAGTTTGGTAATAGCTTTTTTCTTCTCTCAATTGGCTTACTAGTTTCATAGTTTTTTAGTACTAAGTCGTCTACTTAGAAATGTCTATACTTGACTCTAGCATTATAATGCTTGGTGACTTACTGAGCCATGGTGACCATTCTTATTTCAACCAAGTCCTTGGTTTTTTATAGTAAATCTAGATTAGCATTTAAGGCATTTTCATTCATTTTTGGATTGAAATGTGCTATCTTCATTGTATTTACCCACATTTTTATTAGTATTATAGCTTCTGTCCCATAAGTTAAACTAAATGGAGTCTCATCTGTCATCAAGTGATCGGTGGTTCTAACTTAAAGTATTCAATAGGCCTCTTAAACCTAAGCCCCTTAGGCTTCATCAAGCTTCTTTTTTAAGGTAGTCAAGATCTTTTAGTTTATCAACTCTAATTGACAATTGGTTTTGAAGATGGGCCACTGAACTATGCATTACAACCACTTTAAAATTATGGCAAAAATGCTTCAACTTATCAACTTGGAATTAAGTTCCATTATTAGCCACAATAGTGTTTGGGAGGCCAAACTTCCATACTATGAACTTTCATATAAAATTTTCTATTGACCTCATTATGATAATTGCAACTAGTTCCACTTAAACCCATTTGATAAAGTAGTCACAAGCCATAAGCATGAATTTCTTTTAAGCTATCGCCATAGGGAAAAGGCCCAAGATATCAATGCCCCATTATCTAAAGGGTTAGGGATTGAAAATCTAGTTGAGTGCTTCTGTAGGCTATCATAGAACTTTAGCAAATCTTTAGCACTTATCACACTTTTTTATCAAATTGACTTAATCTTTCTTTATAGTCAACCAGTAAAAACCTTGTCTTAACACCTTTTATGCTAACATTCACCCATTTATGTGGTGGCCACAAACCTCTTCATGGATCTCTCATAAAACATAGCCTACCTAGCTTAACACCAAGCACTTGAAGAGTAGGCATGTGAAGGCTTTCTTGTATAGCATATCCCCTAAGAGTGCAAATCTGGCTACTCTTTTTTGAATTTTCTTAGACATTAAGGAATCAAAAGGATGCTATCCCTTAAGAAATGCCATAATAGAAGGCATTCAGTTGTCTTTCTTCTCTAAGCAGAGAAGTGGAGCAGGTTGCCAGTAACGAAGAGTTGGTACGTACTCCAATAGGATTTCACCACACTTTTTTATCTCAATAAAGGTTGCCAACCTAGATATGGAGTATTGTTGGTGCAAAAAACTTGCTTGAGGGTGAGGGTAGTGAAAGATTGGCTAAGCTAGTGAAAATGGTGTGATATTTGGTAAGTGTTGGATCTCGTACTTCATATTCTCCATTCACTTAGTGGGTAACAAACTATGAATCAATATAGACTATCAAGCCCTTTACATTCAGACTAGCAACTAATTCTTATCCTATTGTCAAGGCCTTATACTTAGCTATATTGTTAAAGATAAAAAATCTAAAAGATAGTCCATACTGCCATTTTTGCCTTTAGGGACTAAAAAGTAGAATTCTTACCCCAAAACCATCCTTTCTTAAAGAACCATCCACATACAACAACCAAATTTTCTCTAGTAGAAGCCCTAGTACTAAGGGCGTTTGATAAATTGAGGTGTTATGGTTAGGGCATTGGGGGGCTTATTTGTCTTTTCTTTTATTTCTTATTTTTGCTCTGGGGGCTATGGCTCGCAAATATAGACTACTAAGATTTTTATCTCAAAGGTGAAAGAACACTTAACGATAAAGTTAGCTAAAGTTTGAGTCTTGATAATCTTTCTAGTTTATACTTGATATAGAATTCATCAAATTCTATATTCCATTTCATCATTCATCTTGAAAAGTCTATCTTATGTAGCACCTCTTTGAAAGGTTGATCAGTTAATACAATGATGACATTTTCTTGGAAGTACTTTTTTAGTAGGTAGAAGACGATGATTAAGGTGAAAGCGATCTTTTCTAATCTTATGCAGTTAACTTTCCCATTTTGTAACACTTTACGGCATAATATAGTAGTATTTGATTTTCATTTTCCTCTTTAACAAGCAGTGCAACAATTATTTTATTCAATGCAATCAAGCACATGTAGAGAGGTTCGCCAAAGATAAGGTTGGTGAGTAAAAGGGCGAGTTCAAATATTGTTTAAGCTCTTCAAAAGCTTTCTAGCATTGATCATCCCACCTAAACTTAGTAGTGCTTTGAAAAACTTTGAAGAACGGTAAGCATTTATCAACTAGTTTGGACACAAAATGGTTGAGGGCTACTATTCACCTTGTGAGTCATTGTATTTCCTTAGTGTTTGCTAAAAGGTTTATATCCAATATGGCTTTGACCTTTTCCTTGTTCATAATACCTCTATTAGAGATCATTAATCCTAAAAACTTCCCTACCTCTATGCCAAATGCACATTTGGCAAGGTTCAACTTCATTTTATATTGGGGAAAAATGGAAAAGGCTTTTGCCAAATCCTGTATGTGCTGCTCTAGAGAAGGGTTTTTCACCAACATATAAACCACATAAACCTCTAAAGATCACCTTATCAAATTTTTGAATATCTTATTCGTAAGTCATTGATAAGTTGCCTCTATACTTAAAAGTCATAATAGTGTAACAAAACTAGCTATCTTCAATTGAAAAAGAAGTCTTCTCATGATTTGAACTAGCTAGTTTGATTTGGTTATAGCTTGAAAATGCATCCATGAAGATCAAATACTTGTGAGCTATAAAGAAGTCCATTAATTTGTTGATAAAGAATAGAAAAAGCTATCCTTTAAATTCGTAAATTCCACACACATATGCCATTTCCCATTGGCTTTTTTCATTATCACCATATTGGCCAACCACTTATAAAACTTCACTTCTCTTATGTACCCCATTGCCAATAGTTTGTTTACTTATTCTTGAATTGCTTGGATGCACTCAGTGATATGATTTTTTGTAGTCTACTGCAAGTGGACAGGTCGTATAAGCACTACATGGAAATAGGTTTTTAATGGTGTTTTTGAAAAATGCCACTAAAAGCATATGCTATACCTTCTCTCAACATTGAGATTTCTCGTGAAAACTAACTTGCTAAGATATAAATTGTTGAGAGCTATGTCCTTAGTAGCTAGATGGTGTTGGACCTAATCCAAGGCCTCGAACCCATCAACGTCTTTTTTTTCCAACAACTTCTATGAAAATTTGATCATCCGGTTCTTGCTTGTTGATAAAAGAATTAAATGTTGTTTCAAACTCAATGACCATTTTATCTTTCGCTTTCTCATGTAAATTAATTAAATAAAGCTATCAAGTTTAATAATTAATTCATAATATATTTGAAATAGTAAATATTTACTTTCTATATAAAATAAATCCAAGAAATTACCATAATTTCTTATGTTTCAACATTCAGGTAAGATCAATCATTTTTTATGTGGGTTAATTGAAAAAATTTTACACATCCAAATTTTTTGACCCAACTCAAGCTCCTGCATAAAAAACATCACTATTATTAAACACACATTAACCATAACTTATTCTTATTTATCAAGCATGGCAATAATGAAGTTCAAACATTCAACAAGTTTAATAGCATGTATTGGGACTATGTAAACTGTTAAAACAGAATAATAATTGCAAATTTGCATGTTTGCATGTTTGCCTTTTAACAGCACTAAAAGTCTTAAACAGACATAAATCATAACTTATTTACATATCAAATTGTAGAAATCAAGTTCAATTATTCGAACAAGTTTAATATCATGTGTTTAAGATATCTAAATTGTTAAAACATAAATATAATTACAACATTACATTTTGACCTTTTAACGGTTGTCATAACGGTTTTGGGGGCCGTTGACAAATTTGAAAACAAAACATGAAGTCACCACCAATCTTTTTTGGCTAGGTGTGATTGGCCACTTATTACAACTTACCTTTTTAATAAATTTTAGTAATAAATTTTAGAACCAATTAAAATTTATTAAAAAGATAATTTTTGGGTCTATGAAAATAGTTTGAGTTCGGGAGTCAGTTATGCATGGGGAAGGATTAGCACCTCCATGACACCCATTTCAAACGGTACCAATTAATTCTATCTTATCTTTTAATTATGACTCACATGGTCTTAATTTTGGTATTTAAAATTTAATTTTCCTAGTTTCTTTAAAAACATATTTTTAATTTTTAGTAAGCTTGAAAAATAAGTAAAAACCTTATATTAAAAAATTTCTAAAAATATTTCAATACTCTGGCAATACCAAAAGAAACCATCTCACCTAAGGAATTTTTAAGAATCACTACTTAGAATTCTTAAAAATCCTATCCTCGATGGTTCATATTTGTTTCCATAAAATGATATCTATAATTTTAAAAACAAATAGTATTTTCTAAAACTCATTTTTATGCCATTTATAAAAAACAAGAAATTTTAATCAAAAATTAATCTAAATACTCCAATACATTGACGATATTTTAGATATATTTCTTACCTAAAGATTTCTAAAGAATCACTACTCGGATTTCTTTAGGATCTCATCCTCAAATATTTTTCGTTTGTTTTTTTTAATATTAAAGTCATGTAATAATAATATTATCTACAAATACATTTATTTTTATTTAAAAAAGCACATTCTTATTTATTAAGAAAAACTATTCAAATTAAAAAAAATAATTAAGAATAAAAATTTTTCATATTGAAAAGAAACTTCTAAATATTCCTTTATTTTTGCAATTTTTAGAAGACTTTTCTCACCTGGGGAATTCTTATGAATCAATACTCGGATTTCCCAAAGTCCTACATAAAAAATTCTCATTACATAATTTTATTAATAAAAAAACTTTTATAACTATGTATATTTTTTATCTTTTTGCGAGAATTGTTCAAATCAATTAAAATTTTGTATTGAAAGGAATTTCTAAATATTACAATACTTTGGTAATTTTTAACAATCTTTTCTCACTTAGAGAATTTTCATGAATCACTACTCGGACTTCCTAAGGTCCCATCATTGGAATATTTTATTTGTATTTAAAATTATACAAAGCAAACAATAAAGTAGAATATGCATACAAAAAATATAATACTTACTATTATGTTGTACATTTTTTGATTCATTTTAATTATGCTTCAATCTCTTTAATTATCACTAAAATTTTTTGAAAGGAACAAAATAAAAAAAATCTTTTATTGAAAATTTACTTAGATACCCCAATACTTTGGCAGTATTTTAGAAAAATTTTCTCACCAAGAAATTTCATAAGAATTTTTACTCAAATTTCTTAAAAATCCCATCCCCAGAGATTTCATTTATTTATTTTTCTCGTTTAATTTATTCTAGTTCTAATTCTAAATTTTTATTGAATTAAATTTTTGAAGGATAAAATTATTTAATCATTATATTCACTTTTTATTATATAATCTCATTACTAAAAGAGTAATTTTATCTTATTTTATTATCATCTAATATATTTTTAGGAAACTAGGTGAATGAAAATATTGTGTATTGAATATTTTTCTAAATACTCCATTACTTTGGTAGTATTTTTAAAAAATTATTTTCACCTAGAGATTTTAAGGATTTATTACTTGGGCTTCTTTAAAATCTCATCCTCGAAAATTTTTTCATTTAATTATTATGTTCTTTACTTTTTGTCACAAAATCTAAAGAATGTGGAAAATAAAATGTATCATAAACAAATTAGAATATGAAGCATTAAATTGCATCAAATTAAAATAGGCATAGGCATCTAATTACTCAAAAAAAGATTTTCTAAATGGTGAATTTAACTTAAGTAATACAAAAGGGATGCATATCATCCTATAAGAAATTGTTAAATTACCCATATCCAAGATTTATAAATCCCAAAGCAAAAAACAAACATAGAAGTATGTTCCCAAATAAAGGAAAGACTTTGGACTTTTTTCCTCCATGGATGACTATCATGTAGAAAGAGCAAAAACATGTAAACAACCTACCCATAGTTCTTGGTTTCTATGAATAGCCCTATGTCAAAGTATCAAACATGACCCATATGCAAAACAGGACCCATATGAAAAGACAACATGCATGGAATGATGAAGAACCAATTTTCTTGGATATTCGATGCAAAAGATGTGAAAACTAGTGGGACATTCCATTTTTCATACCAATGTTATAAGGAAAAGGGAATAACCAAAACATGGTAAGCCAACTATATACAAGAACAACATGCATAGAAAAGAAAAAAACCAACTCTTAGCTTGTATACAATAAACCCAAAGGGCAAATATCAAATGAGAAAGGACTTTAAACTTTCTCAAAATAAACATGAGCTGTGATAATTTTGAAAAGATATAGTCCAAGGAAGAAAAGCTTTGGCTTTACATAACAGCAAAGGAAAAAAAAAATTAGAATCAATTTCAGGTCTCGAAGGAAATATATGTTTTTTTTAACCTTTCAAACAGCACTAAGACTCATCCCTCAAAACTTTAGTTCTCATGGAATTTTTGGACTATTAGGATTTGAAAGCTTTTCTTTTTTTCTTGTTTTAATCTAATAGGAGTCATAGGTTAACATGATGGGCATAATCTCAAGTTATTGCAAAAATAGAAGAATAAAAGAACACCATACTCATGTAGCGAAAAAAAAATAGAATAATGAATGCTTGCTAGGTCTAGAATGCAACTCAGTCTTTTGCAAATAGATCGCTCACGTAATGGAGCTTCAAACTTCAACCCACACACCTCATATGCAAGAAAAACAACATGAAAGAGTATAAACTTTAGGGTTCATGTGGGTCATTCACTCAAAAAAATAATAGTCCAAAAAATGACCTTTACATCTATTCCTGTTCACAACCCATCATCTTCTATTTTAGGATGCCATTTTTGGTCATAAAAAAAAAAGCTTTCTTTTTTCTTCTTTTTCTATGTTAAAGTTAAGGATCATGGTCTTAAAACACTATTTAGAAAGTTTGGAAGTAAGGATAGGCCATAACTGAAAGTTATAAATTTTTTGAATAAGTTTTCTCATTCTTTATACCTAAAAAAACATGTTTTTCTTCCTTAAACCAGCTTGTATGGATCATGAAAATAGCATGGGATGGAAAATGCATATCAGCTAGTTAAAAAAGATATTGGCATTACCTTTTTCTTGGTTTCAACAAGTTTGTATTCTTTCTTTCCATTAGCACCCTATCCCTTGTTGCTTTTTCTCCTTTTTTTCAAAAAACTTACAACCTTCCAAAAAACCTCCCAGACTACTCCAAAAAAAAAAAAAATTCTTCCTCTCTTTTTTTCAAAAGCTCTCATTTTTTTTGGTAGATTCCTCCTCTCTTTTTTTTAAGAGCCCCATTTTTCTTTTTTTCTCTTCAGTAAACTCCTTATCCCTTTAAAGAATAAGACCCTTCAAAATATCTATTTTCTTAATGAGTATAGACCTTTAAATTCAATCTCATCCAAAGCCCAAAGTTTCTTCCTTTCTTTTTTTCAAAGAGTAACCTTTAGCAATTGGATCAAGATTCAATAGGGGATCTAATGGTTCTGCATTATTCACTGTAAAATTTATATTTTCATAGCCTCTAAACCCATGGAAAAACCATTTTACCCCTAGTACAAAAAATTTGGTATTTAGGACATTTTCTTAGAAAATTAATGTTTTCATGCTCATTTTTGGGATTTTAAAGCACCAAAAATTATGAAATATTATAAAATTAAGATCTAAAAAGTTTCAAGAAATTTTGAGCTTGAGAAAGAGAAATTATGAAAATACCCTTACAGGAGTATTTTGGTAATTTCACACTTTCAAGGTACTGCTATGATTTCAAATGCATAAAAAATCATGAAATATTACGAAATTAAAATTTAAAAAGCTTCATGAAAATTGGAATACAGAAAGGTCGAATTATGAAAATACTTCTAAGGTGTATTTTGGTAATTTTAGATTTTTAAGATACTACTATGATTTCAAATATGTCAAAAATCATGAAATATTATGAAATTAAGATCTAAAAAGTTTCATGAAAATCCAAGCTCCAAAAAGACAAATTATAAAAATACCCTTATAAGGATATTTTGATAATTTCACACTTTTTGGGGTACTTTACGACTTCAAATGCACCAAAAACCATGAAATATTATGAAATTAAGATCTAGAAAGTTTCATTAAAATTGAGCTTGGGAAGTATAAATTATGAAAATACCTCTAAAGGGTATTTTGGTAATTTTATACTTCTTCAAGTGAAACAAAAATTTTTAATGCTTAAAAAAATCACCAATTTTAACTTTAAACCATATTGATTCCAATCAAGTTGTGAACTTTGAGGATTGAACATAGTTCTATTTATTTTGATTGAGTTTTGTGCAATTTTAACTTTGTTTGACTAATTTTAACTTTATTAACCAAGCTTAATCAGATTTGACTAGAGTTGACTTTGAGGTTTGCTTATTTCATTTATTTTTTATTTCTCATGCATCCACATGAAAAGGTATCATCCATATAAATCCATGCGAAAGAGTTTGACAGTAATCATATGAGTCTCATTTTTTTTGTTTATTATAGGCCTAAATATTGATGTATTTTATGGGCTCTTAAAGGAGCCTTTTTACGGGCTTCAAATGGGCTTTGTTTAGGTCTCTAAATGGGCCAACTTATGGGCTCTTTATGGGTTGTAAATGGGCTTAGGTTAACCATGCTAAAATGTTTTAGACAAAATTCGGTGTCTACAGTTGCCTCTTTTTGCATATTTTTTAGAACAAAAAATAATGCAAAGACGTAAACAACAATTTTATCCAAATGATGCATTTGAAAGTTTTTTTTTTTATTTTTGAAAATGGCTTCCCCTAAATAAAGGTTTTGAAAATGGCTCCCCTTAAACAATGGTTTTGAAAATCTTATCTTTTTTTTTTTTTGAGCTTGTTTGAAAATGGCTCTCCTTAAATAGAGGCTTTGAAACTTTTTTTAAAAAATATTGTATGAAAATGATTCCCACTAAACAGAGGCTTTGAAATTTTAAAATCTTGTTTGAAAATGGCTCCTCCCAAAAAGAGGCTTTGAAACTTTAAAATCTTGTTTGAAAATGGCTATTCCCAAATAGAGGCTTTGAAACTTTAAAATCTTGTGTGAAAATATTTTACCCGAAAGTCTCACAAATCTCAGGTGCCAGCTTGACTAGGCTTAGTTTGATCTGGGTGCCAACTTGACTAGGCTTAGTATGCTAGTTAAGTTGGGCTTAAAAATTTCAACCATGCTAGCTAAATTAGGCTTAAATATCATCTGGATGCTAGTTGATTTGGGCTTAAGTGCCAACTAATCTAGGCTAAAAGATTTCAACCATGTTAGCAAAACCGGGCTTAAATATCAGTTGGGTGCCAACTAATCTAGGCTTAAATGCCAGTTAATCTAGGCTTAAAGTCTTAGTCATGCCAACTAATCTAGGCTTAAACCTTGTCTTGCATCATATCTCATCTTTTTCATTCATTTTTTCAATAACCCTTTTGATTTTTACAAATCATTTTTCTGTCAATTCTTCAAACCTTTTTGACAGTTTGGTCACTTGTAAAACTATTTTTTTTCTTTCTTTTTCTTTTTTTATTTCCCTCTCATCTTTTTCATGATAGACTTTTTTCTCTCTTTTTGCCTATTTTTTTCTTCTTTATTCAATTTTTTGGTTTTTTTTTTCTAATATTTAAAAGTTGACAAACACACTGATGATATAAATGTATATTTCCATCAAATGATGCAAATACAAATGCAAATACAAATGCTTGATGCAAATATAGGTGACTTTTTCATAATACAAATGCCAATGTTCATTTCATATAAATACCCCTACAAATCCCTTTTTTATGACGCGAATGCAATGCCTTGGTTGGGATACAGATGATGAAAATGCAAATGTCTTTCTCATGATGCACATGCAAGTGCAAATACAGATGCGAATGTCCCTTTCATTATGTAGATACGAATGTGAATGACTTTTTCTTGATGCACATGTCAGTGTGAATGCAAGTGATGTCAATATGAATGTCTTTTTTTTTTCTTTTGCAATATGCATATGAAATAACCTTCTTATGATACAAATGTGAACACAAGTGATGCAAATGCAAAGACTTTTGTTTTGCAACATGCAAATCCATTGTTTTTCTAATTATGCACATCTAATTGATACAAATGTGATTTTTTTCATGCTAGTCAAATGTCTTTTGCAATTGATGCAAATGCAAAGACTCTTTTTGTTTCATTTTCTGAAAATCTTGTTCAAAACTTCAAAGTTCACTCTTCACCAAAAATGATCTCAATATCTTGTATAATAATGCTCAACTAATCTTCGAACTTCTCTAAAGTAATCACAAAATTGTCCCACATAAAGTGTTTTCATAATCAATGAGAAAAATTAAAAACACATAACTTTTGAATCTCTTGTAAATTGATGATTACTATTTGGATTATTTGTGGATGGCATGATTGGCAATTCAATTTTTCACTAGTGAGCATACTTCAATGAAGGCTTGATGATTACTATTTAAAATGTCTGTGGATGGGGTGATTAATAATTCAATTTTTTTCATTGGTTGGCATATTTTAACGAAAATTTGATAATAATTGCAATGATTTCTCTTGGGCTCACAAAAAAGATAATTTTTCTAAAACACTTTTCTTTTATTGAAAACATGATACTTTAGTGTGTGTTAAAACTAATAAATATTTTTCGAGAAAGATTTGAGAAGAGAAAATGGTTGATTTTTTATTTTCACATTTTGGTGAAATGCAAAGTCTTTAATGGATACTGATCCTTTAAAAGGTTTTGCATCATGACTTTTTATTCTTGATAGAACTTTGAAACTCTAAAATTTTTTTAGGGTCTCAAGAGTGTCTATAGCTCTAAACTGCCCTTTTTGGATTTTCATCTTAGAGCAATATTTTCTAACAATGAAAAACTTGGTAAAATCTTGCCAAATAATAGGTATATACAAATTTTCTAGGACATAGCTCTTTAATTCAATTGTCCATATTTTATCAAAATGGACTTTTCAAGGTATGTAATGTAGGCCAAGGTTCGTGGTTTTGAAAGAATGGATAAATTGGCTCAAAATAAATTATTCAGGGTAATTACGCCAATTATCTTACAGATCATTCTCTAGATGAAAGGCCATGTGTCTGTCTTTCTTTGCTCTTTCTTTTTTTTTCATTTTTTTTATTTTTTTTTAAAACATTAGACTTCAAATTTAGCATTCTTCTTTCTTAAATTCTATCTCCTTTTTTACTTGGGATTCTAACTAAAGCCTCATTCACTTTTTGCCTTAGACTTTCATCTCTAAGGTGCATACCTTTCTTTCTTTGCTCTTTTTTTCTTCTTCTTCTTTCATCTTTTTTGTGTGCTTTTTTTTGGGAAATATTTGACTTCAATTTAAGCATTCTATTTTCTTCAATTTTATTTTCGTGAAGCTTCATTCACTTTTGCCCTGGACTCTCATTTTTTAGGTGCATTTCTTTCTTTCCTTACTTTTTCCACCTTTTTTTTTTTTTTGAACATTTGACTTCATCTTTAACAATCAACTTTCTTGAATTCTATTTTCCTATAGCTTTATTCACTTTTTGCCCCTAACTTGCATGTCTTTCTTTCTTTGCTTTTCTCTCTCTTTTTAGACATTAGCAATCTACTTTCTTGAATTTGTGGTATTCCAACTGAAACCTCATTCACTTTTTGCCTTAGACTCTCATCTCTGAGGTGCATGTTAGATGTCCTAATATCAAACACTTTCCTTGAAGTTGAGCTTTTGAAGATATCCTTATTTTGCCCCCCAGTGTAAAAAATAATCCTTGGCCAATGTTCATTTTGAAAACAATAAATTTAATAAGCTCACATGGGTAGCAAGTGGATAATTTTTCTATAAGCGAAAGATAAAGAAAGATGGCTATTCATCATTTCAAACACGATCATTTAGTTAGAAAAGCAAATTATTTAAAGAAATAGATAAAAGGTTTCTTTTTCTTTTTGTTTGTTTTTTTTTCTTGTTTTTATGTTATAATCATCACTCATTTTTTCGTGATTGATACCCCATCTTATTTTCCACTCAAGGTTCTTATGACGATGAAAATTAAGTTGTATGGAATGTCCCAAATTTGATCACACTACTAATAAAAAGGCTTATTTTGGTTCCAAACTATTTGGCATTTTAGTAAATGAAAGGAAATAGTATTTATGCATGAAACAAATTGTCTTAGGCTAGAAAGAATGTTGCTTATTTTGGTTAATGTGCCTTAAGTCATGAAACAAGGGCTGTTTAAGAGAAAGTTCAGACATTTTCCATTTCTATGGTCATTGGAAGAATTTGGATGGTTCAATCATATTGACAAATTTTGGCATTCATTGAATTACCAATTGAAATAGTATCTTGCCTGATTTTTAAAATGAAAATTTCAAAATTGGCCTCTTTTATTCATTGCCCAAGAAATATATCAAAGGATGATAAGGTTCGCAGATTGGAATTCATGTCCCTTAAAGGATTATGACTGGTGGGTGAAGTTATTCAAAAGGATTGAATAATCATCAATTAATGGGAAGGGTCAAAGAAATGTGTGAAAGTATTATATGAGTTTATTTTTTAATAGTATTCACCAATTATTTTAAGATTCTTGCTGTTTTTAAAATGTATATTTCCTTTTGAAAAGGCTTATTTTTTTCAAAATTTTTTTAAAATCTCATAAACCGCTTATATGAGACTTTATTCTCAAACAATTGTGAATTAATTTTTTTAAACTTACATCACACAAGAGTTAGAAAATATAAAAAACAATATTTACAAGTCAAATATAATCAATCAATATGTTATTACTTACAAAAATCTAAACATCAAAAGCCCTTCTTTTTTAAAAAATAACAATCTACTTTCAAGAATTGGTACAAAGCTAGAAAGGCCAAATATTATTTGTGATCATCAACCATGTTTTTCATGTCTACAATGTTATCTTTTATCTTGGATTTATTCATTTCAAGATGCTTAATCCTTTCCTATATTCAACCCTTTGATACGCTTGCCAAATTCATATAAAAAGAAGAGTAAATTGAAAAAAACTAGGCTCTATCAAACTTTCCTCTGACATGATTTTGTCCTTGCAAAACTTTAGACCCTTTATTTTACCTATAAGGAGCACTTTTTATTTATTGAATGATGGGATGTTATGAGAATACATGAATGGCGTACTGTTTCCATGATGAATTTGTGAATGTATGAGGCATACTTCACTAAAATGCAATGCATGCACCATTAAAGTTTGATGAGAATCATATTTTTTTTTCACATATGTTTACCAAGTAACATGACATATTTACATGAAATGAAGTGTATCTATAATGTGAGTGCAATGGGAATCATATCATTTTTTGAGTGTATGTAATGACCCGGTATATAAGTGTCGAAACACATTTATATGAAATGCACTATATACTCAATAGAAATCATGTGAATGTATATGCATGGAACGCAATCAGATGGTGTGCTTGCATGAAATGTTATTTGTACAATGCATATTTTATAGAATCATATCATTCATGAATCTGCATGTATGAAATACAATGACATACTACATTAGTAACAAGAGGCATGCATATAATTGATGAAAATACTTATATAAGATGCACTAACATATTTTATGCATGGGATTCAAAGCATGTACAATGCAAATCCAATGAAATTGACACTAACATTTGGGTATAAAATGGAGTGCACATACTATGTTTTTATTTTCAAATGCGAAACTTAATGGAAATAACCATAAAAAGAATTGAATAAACTACAAAGGATAAATTTTAAAATCACAACTCTCTTTTTTGCAAATTCCTACAAATGCAAATCTTGAACAAACATGGAAGTAATAATATGCCCTAAAGAAAAATTTATTAGATGTGTATTTTTATTTTAGTTTTTGTTGCCAGGACATTTTTGCAAAGCCCACTAAATAGCTTGATCAATTTTAAAACCTCTCTTTTTATAAAAAAATATGGAAATATAAAAATAAAATAAATACATAAAACTTAATCCTAAATTCAAAAGAAAATTTGGGTTGGAGCGAAAGGAGTAAAATGTCTCTTTTCTTCATGTTTTTTCTTTTATTTGTCGAACAAAGAAATTAAGAAAACCATTTTCTATTTGTTTCTTTTTTCCCTTTTTTTAATTTTAAAATTTGTTTTTGTACCCTTGTTTTTGTAAAAAGAAGTAATAATTCAAGCAAACATTTTCTATGAAAAAACAAGCACATAAGATTACCAACATTTAAGAAAAAAAAACATTTGGTTTTTATTTGGTTAAAAAAATAAAAACAAAATTTTGAAAATTTTATTTTTGTTTGTTGAAAAATACTAAAAAAGGTATTTTCTTTTTTACTTTTTTGGAAAATATTTTTTGAAAATAGAAATTTTGAATAAGCACTTGTCAAATCGAACTATATGTCAATTTATTAAAAGAATATTTTTCTTTTATTTCACATTTATTTCTCTTTTTTTTACACTATTTTAGTTTTTTTTACACCATTCATACACCGAAATATGGATTTTATTAGAATATTACAAAAAGGATTATTATGGCTCTACTTAAGGCTGGTCTCTTAAAATTCACAATATACTAAGTGAGGATTTATACATCTAAAAGGTTCTCAAATTTTTTCTTACTGGCATCCATATAGGACTAGTAAGGTAGGTCGATCCTCACCCATTATAGACTATGAACGAAAAGGGTTCAATTTGAGTGGGAGTATTTCATTTGTCATTGTGGAAGTTATCACCTCACGAGAGCATATGTACTTTATTCCCTCTTAAAAAGGTTAAAGCTCAAGTATAGAGCTCATGCATGATATGAGATGTGTCATCATGTGTGTGAGAGAAAATAACATCACAATCTCTATCCTATATGCCCCACAATTTATTGAGAATAACATATACATAAAATAAATAATGAAGAAATGACATAATTAAAATGAAATGAATGCAAGTTTTTATTACCATTGTTATTTAGAAACAAAATCAAAATCAAGAAAATTAATGTTAAATACCAATTAAGACTATTAAAGCAAAACTAAAGATAATACATTATTAACTTTGGCTTAAGTCTCTAAATAATGACGTTCCCAGTAGGGTCACCAAGTTGTCGTAACAGTTTTGGAGACCGCTAGACAAATTTGAAAACAAAAGATAGAGTCACCACCAATCTTTTTTGGCTAAGTGTGATTAGCCACCTATTAAAACTTACCTTCTTAATAAAATTTTAAAACTAATTAAAATTTATTAAAAAGATAATTTTCGGGTCAACAAAAACAATTTGGGTTCAAGAGTTGGTTACGCATGAGAAAGGATTAACACCCCCACAATGCCTGTTTAAAATAGTACTAATTAATTCTATGTTATTCTTTAATTATGACTCAAATGGTCCTAATTTTGATATTTAAAATTTAATTTTCCTAGTTTCTTTAAAAACATATTTTTAATTTTTTGTAGGCTTGAAAAATAAATAAGAACTTTGTATTGAAAATTTTCTAAAAATATTCCAATACTCTAGCAATACTAAAAGGAATTATCTCACCTAATGAATTTTAAGAATCACTACTCGGAATTATCAAAAATCCTATTCTCGGTGGTTCATATTTATTTTCATAAAATGATATCTATAATTTTAGAAACAAATTGTATTTTCTAAAACTCATTTCTATGCCATTTATAAAAAATGAGAAATCTTTATTTAAATTAATCTAAATGCTCTAATACATTAGCGACATTTTAGATAGATTTTCTTACCTAAAAATTCCTAAAGAACCATTATCGGATTTCTTTAACATCTCATCCTTAGAGATTTTTCCTTTTTTAAAATATTAAAAGTCTTGTAATAATAATATTATCTACAATACATTTATTTCCAAAAAAAAGTACATTTTTATTTATTAAGAAAAACTATTCAAATTAAAGAAAATAATAAGAAATGAAAAATTTTCATATTGAAAAGAAACTTATAAATATTCCAATACTTTGGTAATTTTTAGAAGACTTTTCTCACCTGGAAATTATCAAAAATTACTATTCAGATTTTTTAAAGTCTCATCATCGAAATTCTCATTACTTAATTTTATTAATAAAAAAACTTTTATAAATATGCATATTTTTTTATCTTTTTGTGAAAATTGTTCAAATTAATTAAAATTTTGTATTGAAAAGAGTTTCTAAATATTCCAACACTTTTGTAATTTTTAAAAATCTTATCTCATCTAAAGAATTCATGAGAATCATTACTCAGACTTCTTGGGTCCCATCATCGAAAATTTTTATTTGTATTTAAAATTATATAATACAAACAATAAAGTAAAATATGCATATGAAAAATATAATACTTATTATGTTTTTCATTTTAGTTATACTTTAATATCTTTAATTATCACTAAAAGTTTTTCAAAGGAACAAAATAAATAAAATCTTTTATTGAAAATTTTCTTAGATACCCCAATACTTAGATAGTATTTTAGAAAAAATTTCTCACCTAGAGATTTTGTAGAAATCTCTACTAGGATTTCCTTAGAATCCCATCATCAGATATTTCGTTTTTTTTTTTTTCATTTAATTTATTCTAGTCCTAATTTTGAATTTTTAATGAATTAAAATTTTGAAGCATAAAATTAATTAATCATTATATTCACGTTTTATTATATTAATCTCATTACTAAAAGAGTAATTATACATTATTTTATTATCATCTAATATATTTTTAGGAAAATAGATGAATGAAAAATTTTGTATTGAATATTTTTCTATATTCTCCATTACTTTGGCAGTATTTTTAAAGAAATATTTTCACCAAGAGATTTTAAGAAATCACTACTTAGACTTCCTTAAAATCTCATCCTTAGAAAATTTTCCAATTAATTATTATGTTCTTTACTTTTTATCACAAATCTAAAAAATGTGGAAAATAAAGTGTATCACAAACAAATTAGAATATGAAGCATTAAATTGCATCAAATTAAAATAGGCATAGGCATCTAATTACTCCAAAAAAATTTTAATGGTGAATTTAACTTGAGTAATACAAAAGAGATGTATATGGGCCTAAAAAATTTGTTAAATCACCCATATCCAAGATTTATCAAGCCCAAAGCAAAAAGCAAAAAACAAACGTAGCAATATGTTCTTGAATAAAGGAAAGACTTTGGACTTTCTTCCTCCATGGATGACTATCATGCAGAAAGAGCAAAACATGTAAACAACCTACCAATAGTTCTTAGTTTTTATGAATGGCCCTATGTCAAAGTATAAAACATGACCTATATGCAAAACAAGACCCATATGTAAAGACAACATGCATGGAATGATGAAGTGTTGATTTTTTTAGGTATTCCATGCAACAGACGTGATAAACTGATGGGACATTCCATTTTTCATACCAATGTTATAAGGAAAAGGGAATAACCAAAACATGGTAAGCCAACTATTTACATGAACAACATGCATAAAAAAAAAAAGAAGCAACTCTTAACTTGCATACAAGAAACCTAAGCGGCAAATATCAAATGAAAAGAGACTTTAAACTTTCTCAAAATAAACGTGAGCTATGATAATTTTGAAAAGATGTAGTAAAACAAAGAAAGCTTTGGGTTTACATAATAGCAGAGGAAAAGAAAAAAACTTTGGAATCAGTTTCGGGTATCAAAGGAAATACAAGTTTTTTTTAACCTTTCAAACAACACTGAGACTCATTCCTTAAAACTTTAGTTCTCATAGGTTTTCTAGACTATTAGGATTTGAAAGCTTTTCTCTTTTTCTTGTTTTAATCTAATATGAGTTGTAGGTGAACATGATGAGCATAATCTAAAGTTATAATAGAAATAGAAGAATAGAAGCACACTATACTCATCTGGAATGCAACATAGTCTCATGTAAATAGATCATGCACATAATGGAGCTTTAGACTTCAACCCACACACTTCATATGCAAGAAAAACAACATGAAAGAGTCTAAACTTTAGGGTTCATGTGGGTCATTCACTCACGAAAACAATAGTCCAAAGAAATGACCTTTACATCTATTCTCGTTCATAACCCATCACCCCTTATTTTAGGATGCCATTTTCGGTCATAAAAAAAATTTCTTTCCTCTTCTTTTTCTATGTTAAAGCTAAGAATTATTGTCTTAAAAAACTATATAGAAAGTTTGGAAATAGGGATGATCCATAGTCGAAAGTTATAAATTGTGTGAATAAGTTTTCTCATTCTTTTTGGCTAAAAAAACATGTTTATCTTCCTTAAACTAGCTTGTATTGATCATGAAAGTAGCATGGGATAGAAAATGTATATCAACTAGTTAAAAAAGGTAATGGCATTACCTTTTTCTTGATTTCAACAAGCTTGTATTCTTTTTTTCTGTATGCACCCTCTCTCTAGTTGCTTTTCCTCATTTTTTTTAGAAAACTTCCAACCTTCCAAAAAACCTCCCAGACTACTACTACAAAAAAAAAAAAATTCCTCATCCCTTTTTTTCAAGACCATTTCTTTTTTTTTTCAATAGACTAGTCTTCCTTTCTTCTTAAGAGCCCCTTTTTCATTTTTTTGGGCAAACTCTTCCTCCCTTTAAAGAATAAGACCCTTCAAAATATTTCTTTTCATGGTGAGTATACGCCCTTGAATCCAATCTCATCCAAAGGCTAATTTTTTTTTCAAGGAGTAATCTTTAGCCATTGGATCGAGATTCAATAAGAGATCTAATGGTCCACATATTCACTATAAAAATTAGATTTTTATAGCCTCAAACCCATGAAAAGACCATTTTAGCCTCAGTATAAAATTTTTTATATTTAGGCCATTTTCTTAAAAATGGATGTTTCCATACTCATTTTTAGGATTTTAAAGCATCAAAAATCATGAAATATAATAAAATTAAGATCTGAAAAGTTTCATGAAAATCTGAGCTCGAAAAGGGTAAATTACGAAAATACCCTTATTGGGGTATTTTGGTAATTTTGCAATTCTCGAGGTACTGCTTTGATTTTAAATGTACCAAAAATCATAAAATATTATGAAATTAAGATCTAAAAAGCTTTATGAAAATTTGAGTTCGAAAAGGTCAAATTATGAAAATACTCCTAAGAGGTATTTTTGTAACTTCAAATTTCTTAGGTGCTGTTGTGATTTCAAATGCACCAAAAATCATGAAATATTATGAAATTAAGATCTAAAAAGTTTCATGAAAATATGAGCTTAGGAAGGGCAAATTATGAAAATACCCGTATAGGAGTATTTTGATAATTTCATACTTTTCGAGGTACTACTATGATTTCGAATACATTAAAAATTATGAAATATTATGAAAATTAATATATGAAAAGTTTTATTAAAATTCAAGCTCGAGAAGGATAAATTACGAAAATACTCCTAAAAGGCATTTTGACAATTTTGTACTTCCCCAAGTGTAATAAAAATTTTAGCGCTTAAAAAATTCACCAATTTTAACTTTAAACGATATTGATTCTAATTAGGTAGTGAACTTTGAGGTTGACCCCGGCTTTATTCATTTTGATCAAGTTTTGTATAATTTTGACTTTATTTGACTAATTTTAACTCTATTGACCAACTTTGACCGAAATTTACCAAAATTAACTTTGGGGTTGTTTCATTTATTCTTTATTTCTCATGCATCTACGTGAAAATGTACCATCCATATAAATCCCATGCGAAAGAATTTGACAATAATCATATGGGTCTCCTTTTTTTTAATTTATTATAGACCTAAATATTGATGCATTTTATGGGCTCTTAAAAAGGCCTTTTTATGGGCTTCAAATGGGTTTTGTTTGGATCTCTAAATGGGCCAACTTGTGGGCTCTTTATGGGTTGTAAATGGGCCTAGGTTAACCATGCTAAAATGTTTTGGATAAAATTCGATGTCTACAATGACATAAAAAGTGCTAAAGATACATAAAAGGTAACTTTTTCACACATATCAAATGTGCAAAACAAATTCAATCATTCGAACAAGCATAATATCATGTATTGAGGCTATTTGAGCTGTTAAAATAGAACAATAACTGTAAACTTGCATTTATGCTTTTGAAAGGCACAAAAAGTCTTAAACAGACATAAATCACAACTTATTTACATATCAAATTGTAGAAACCAAGTTCAATCATTCAGACAAGTTTAATACCATGAGTTTAAGCTATCTAAATTGTTAAAATATAAATATAACTACAACATTACATTTTGACCCTTTAATGGCATAAAAAATGCTAAACATACATAAACAATAACTTTTTCACGTATATAAATCATGGAAACCAAATTCAATCATTTAAACAAACATAATATCATGTATTGAAGCTATCTGAACTATTAAAATAGAAAAATAACTGCAAACTTACATTTACATAATAATAAAAAGTCTTAAACAAACATAAATCGTAACTTATTTACATATCAAATTATAGAAACCAAGTTCAATCATTCAGACAAGTTTAATATCATGTGTTTAAGCTATCTAAACTGTTAAAACATAAGTATAACCGAACATTACATTTTAACCTTTTAATGGCACAAAAAGTGCTAAACATACGTAAACAATAACTTTTTCAAACATATCAATTGTGAAAACCAAATTCAATCATTCGAACAAGCATATTTACCATGTATTAAAGCTATTTGAACTGTTAAAATAGAACAATAATTGCAAACTTGCAATTTTGTTTTTTAATGGTACAAAAGGTCTTAAACAAACATAAATCATAACTTGTTTACATATCAAATTGGGAAAACCAAGTTCAATCATTCGAACAAGTTTAATATCATGTGTATAAGCTATTTAAACTGTTAAAACATAAATATAACTATAACTTTACATTTTGACCCTTTAACGACATAAAAAGTGCTAAACATACATAAATGGTAAATTTTTCACACATATCAATCATGGAAACCAAATTCAATCATTCAAACAAGCATAATATCATGCATTGAAGCTATCTGAACTATTAAAGTAGAACAATGACTGCAAACTTGCATTTTTACTTTTTAATGGCATAAAAGTCCTAAACAAATATAAACCATGACTTTTTCACACATATCAACCATGAAAACCAAGTTTAATCATTCGAACAAGTTTAATATCATGTATTGAAGCTATCCAAATTGTTAAAATAAAAATAACTGAAAATTTGAATTTTTACCTTTTAACAGCACAAAAAGTCCTAAACAAACATAAATAGTAACGTTTTTAGACATATCAATTGTGGAAACTAAGTTCAATCATTCGAACAAGTTTAATATCATATATTTAAGCTATGAAAACTACTAAAACAGAAATATAAGAACAAAATTACCTTTTGCCCTTAAACGACATAAAAAGTCTTAAACAGATATAAACCATAACTTTTTATCACTTATCAACTATGAAAACAAAGTTTAATCATTCAAACAAGTTTAATATCATGTATTGAAGCTATCTAAACTGTTAAAATGGAACAATAACTATAAATTTGCATTTTTACCTTTTAACGACACAAAAACTCATAAACAAACATAAACAGCAACTTTTTCACATGTATCAATCATGAAAACTAAGTTCAATCATTTGCACAAGTTTAATATCATGTATTTAAGCTATGTACACTGTTAAAATGTAAATATAACAAAAAAACTACCTTTTTGCCCTTTGATGGCACAAAAAGTCCTAAATAGATATAAATTGTAACTTTTTCACACATATTAACTGTGAAAACAAAGTTCAATAATTCAGGCAAGTTTAATATCATGTGTTGAAGCTATTTGAACTGTTAAAATAGAACAATAACTGCAAATTTCCATTTTTACCTTTTAACGACACAAAAAATCTTAAACAAACATAAACAACTTTTTTACACATATAAATTGTGGAAATTAAGATCAATCATTCGAACAAGTTTAATATCATATATTTAGGCTATGTAAACTATTAAAACAGAATAACAAAATTACCTTTTTATACTGTTGTGGAACAAAAAATCCTAAACAAATATAAACCATAACTTTTTCACATATATCAACTGTGAAAACAAAGTTCAATCATTCGAATAAGTTTAATATCATGTATTGAAGCTATTTGAACTATTAAAATGGAACAATAACTACAATTTTGCATTTTTACCTTTTAATAGCACAGAAAGTCCTAAACGAACATAAACAATAACTTTTTCAAACACATCAATCATAAAAACCAAGTTCAATCATTCGAACAAATTTAATATCATATTTAAGCTATGTAAATTGTTAAAACATAAATATAATAACAAAATTACCTTTTTGCCCTTTAACGGCATAAAAAGTCTTAAATAGATATAAACCATAACTTTTTCACACATATCAATGGCAGAAACAAAGTTTAATCATTCAGACAAGTTTAATATCATGTATTGAAGCTATCTAAACTTTTAAATTGAACCAATAACTATAAATTTGAATTTTACCTTTTAATGGCACAAAAAGTCTTAAACAGACAAACAATAACTTTTTCATACATATAAATCATGAAAATAGACTTCAATCATTCAATAAGTTTAATATCATGTATTTAAGCTATGTAAACTATTAAAATAGAAAAATAATTACAAAATTGTATTTTTACCTTTTAACAACACAAAAAAAAAAAACTTAAATAGACACAAAGTGCTAGTTTTTCATTTAATGCTTAACTTACTTTCCGTTTTGCTTTCTTGCAAAGCTTTTTGATCCACACGTGTGGCTATATTTCTATTGCTTTCTACTAGCAATCCTAATCTTTTCTTTTTCCTGTCGTAAAAAACAAATGTATAAGTAGAAATACAAATATTACCAACTAAAAATAGAAAACATCGTTATTATAAGAAATAATATTAAAAGTTATAAATTAGTACCTCCCATTCCTTGAAAACCAAAATCTAACCAACTACTCATATTGTCACCTAATTACACCACGAGGTAGCTTTTCGATTATGGCCTCTATAGTACTATTTTGGTCAAAATACTTTTTTTTTCAAATTATGCTTATAGTCTTTCCGTTTTTTTTCCTTATGACTTAAACACAAATGAAGTAGGTATTTCAAGTAAAAATCTTAATTGTAACAATACAAAAAGAAAAAGTTACAATCGATAAACCAACTTTAAAATAATTAATATTTCTGATATGTAATTAATTATACTAATACCTCAATAAAGTTTAAAGCATCATTCTTAAGTTTTGTTGAAACTTTATGCCATGTTTTTGTAATGAAGAGGCAATTTCATTCTATTACGGGCTACCATTCCTAGAAATCTAGCTAAAAGTTGACACTCTTCACCAATTGGTTGCCTATCAAAGTTTGTAGGCATTACAATACACTTGTTTGGAGGTAGTGTCTACAATTCCTTCAAAGTTGTTCAACCTTTGGTCTTCCATTAACCATTGTTATCAACTGTAAAAAAATAAAAATTCAATTAGTAAATTACCAATACTTTAATGATTATAATCAAAATTTAAATATGGGGTTTACAATACCTGTGTTCAAATTAGAAACATAATTAATTAGCAAGATAGTATCTAAACCTGAACCTCCCTAATTGCCAAATCTAGTATCAGTTTAAGGGTTAGAAACCACTGAGGTAGAACCGACAGTACACACATTCCCTTCCAAAAGATTCAGTTCATGGCTAAGATTAGTAAGTGCCACAGACGATTCTGAACTAATATCTCTTATATGTACTTTATTCAATCTATTCCTTGGCATTGTAACTTAGCTACACCATAAAAAAATCAATTAAAAGTTGAAAAGTTAAGACATTATAAATATAACTAACTATATACAAAGACCATATGTAAAAAACATATATATAGATATTGAGAAGTTAAGAAATCATAACCAATGATATATAAAGAACATATCAATTCAATTAAATTAAAAGATAATGTATGTTTTATAACATAATGAATATATAGAAGTGAATGCCACATAAATTACATGAAAGCTTTATTACATTATGTTTTGAACATTCTAATTACAAAATATAGATAATCCTTCTAGTTCATAAATGTCTTTATCAACATCTTTGCAAACCCACTAAATAGAGGTATTGGAGATATTTCTATCCAAGTTTTGTTCAGTAAAAGGAAAACATTCAATTTCTTGTTCAACATCATCTTTGGTATCTAACCCCATATCAAATAAGTCCTTAGGTGTGTTACGAAGAATAATAGACCAACCCAATTCTTTAGGGTTTTCAGAATAAAAACTTGTTTAACTTGAGAGAAAAAACATAAGGTTCATGATTGAGTTGTTGTTCTATGTGAATTAATCGAGAAAAATTCACAATTGCAAATCCAAATTGATCTTTCTTAATACCCCTCACACTATTCACATAAGCCTAATCACATTGAAATAAGATAACCTTTCATTTGCCATAATAATCCAACTCAATGATGTCATTAATCATGCCATAATAGTCAACATTTCCTTCCAAAGGGTTTATGTCCCTAGCATTAGCATAGCTAGTAATTGACAAAGTAACAATAGCTCCTGAATTTTGTGTTCTTCTAAATCTCTCATGAGATTTAATGTGAAATCTAAATCCATTGATAATGAAACATTTGTATTATTTTAAAATCATGTTCGAACCTTGTGGAAGACATTTACCTCTTTACTAACAAGTCTTCCACTTTAAACCTATAAAGGTGAAATAAAATACATGTTACTAATTTTATTTATACCATAAGCATCCTATGTACAATTCTCAAAATTGGAAGTATGGCATTACTTACAATTTCTCTTAACCATTCATGAAAATTTTCGGTGAATAACTTATCAAACTCTCAAGGGTTTGATCATCGATAATGTGTATGAACTCTCAAATTATTTCTATACTCCCTACATGTATCAAAATAAAGTATTAACAATAAGAAACAAAGTTTATAAATTATGCTTAACAAAATGAATGATTTCCTCACACAAAAACTTACATGCGAAACAATTGAATTGAGTCATGATTTAAAAAAAATATTGATGTGCCTATTCCCAAGATTTATCATCTAACTACACCACTTTAGCTTTGCCTATTGGTTCTCTAAAACTTTCAAAAAGATAAGTGTAGGTAAAGTTAATATGCTGTATACCAAGATTTCTCGATGGTCTGCTAAATCTTATTTCAACATCTTCCAAATATCGAGAACAAAATGTCATACATTCTTTTGCTAAATATCTTTCAGCAATAGAACCTTTCGGATAATGTTTGCCACAACAATAAGACTTTAACCTCCCTAAAACCTAAAGCATAAAACATTTATTATATACATTTTTAACTAGAATGGTATCAAGACATTAACAACTTAATCAAGCTATTAACAAATAATACCTTTTGATAGGATACATCCATTGATAATAAACCAGTCCGCCAACTTTTGCTTCATATGGAATGTGGATAACCAAATGTATCATAATAGTGAAGAAGTTTGGAGGAAAAATCTTCTCTAAATGGTATATAGTAATCACAGCCCAATCTTGAAGTTTGTCAAGCTTTTTCACATTCAGAACTTTCCCATAAAGAGCTTTAAATATGTTACTCAATTTAATTACCATTGAAATGACTTGCTTTGATGTTGATGAATGTAAAGCAATGGGAAGTAAGTCCTACATCAAGATGTGGTAATCTTGTGACTTCAATAAAGAAATTTTCTACTCCTTCAAATTCACACATCTTGATATATTTTATGTATAGCCATCTGAGACTTTCACATTTTTCAAAACCTTACAAAACACATCTTTCTCACCTTTAGACAACCCAAAACAAATAGAAGGCAATTGAGATTTGCCATTAGGAAGTAATTTCAGATGAAGGTCAAGGTGAATCCCCATGTCAACTAGGTCAAGCCAACTCTTTAAGTCATCCTTTGATATTTTATTCACATTGAGAATTGTCTCGATAAAATTTTCATAAATATTCTTTTTTATGTGAATAACATCAAGGTTTTGACATAATAAATTATATTCCAATATGGCAAGTCAAAAAAAATATTTTTTTTCCATACCTCAAACTCATTGGGGTCATCTTCTTCATTTTTCTCTTTATCACTTTGAACATCAACATCACCAACTTAAGTATCAGCATCAAGAATTTGAAGAATAGGAGGCCAGACACCTTCAAAGATCTCCCTCACTCTTTTCTTTGATTAAGTCAATTTTTTATAAGTGAAATTGATATCTTTTAACTTTGACAAGATATCATACCTAATAATTGGTAAAGGTGCTCTTTTCAACTTTTCAGCTCTATCAAAGAGATATTTTTGGAATCTAAATCAATGATTATCATTTAACCATTGACGATGTGCCATATAATTGAACTTCCTACCATTATGTAATCACTTCGAACATGTCTACACAGCATAACATGGACAAACATAACGACCTTTGGTGCTCTAACCAGATAGATTTGCATAGGTAGAAAAATCATTGATAGTCCATAATAAGGTAGTACGCATATTGAAGTTCTCTTTTTTTTTTTAAAGTATCATAAGTCTTAACTCTTTCCCATAACTATTTTAACTCTTCAATCAGAGGTTGCAAATAAATGTCTATATCATTTCTCAAACTTTTCTCCCTTAGAATTATCATTGACAAGATAAATGACTATCACTTCTTGATAATCCATGGTGGTAAATTGTAAGGAATCAAAACAACTAGCAAAGTACTATAATAAGTACTCATCATTTTAAACAAATTGAATCTATCAAATGCTAGTCCAAGCATAACATTTCAAAGATCAGAAGCAAAATCTAGAAATCTAAAGTAAAATGATTTCCATGCCAAAGAATCAATAGGATGCCTCAACGATCCATCATCCGTCCACTCATCATGATGCCACCTTATAGAATCTGTAGTTTTGGAAGACATGAAGAGTTATTGAAGTCTTGGTATTAATAAAAAATACCATAAAACCTTTACAAGTTACTTTTTGATGTGGATTTCATCACATCTTCATTTATCCTTTTTTCGGGGTTTATGTCCGCTCAATGAGAATTACCACACACATGACAAGCTTGTCGATTTTTTCTTTACTCCAATACAACATGCAATCATTAGAACAATTATGAATTTTCTTATATCCAAGATCTAACTCTTTAATCATTTTTTTATAATGTTTACAAGATTCAAGAGTTTTGTAAAAAGAAACATTTTTTTTATAAACTCCACTAATAAAGTCAAAGAGTTTCCTATCCATCCACATAGGCATTTCAAGTGAAAAAAGACGGACATAGAAAGACAACCTTGAATGCTTAGATCCCTTATAAAGTTCATCATTCATATCCTTAAGCAACCTATATAAGTTTGATGCTTCTCCACTAGGTTATTGGTCACCTACATATATCCCATGTTCACCAAATTCATTCATTTCAACATTTGACTCATTAAATCCATCATTTTGGGAATATGGATTATAGAAATGTTGGTTATGAATGTTGAAAGCATCCCGCAATATGTCTTCCATGTCATCTTATCTAATAGGATCATGTTGTTGTTAGAGAGCACTTAAAGTTGAAAGAACTCTATTTGATGGCCTTGATGGTACAAATTCTTCATGAAAATACCAAGTAACATATCTCAAGAGAAATCCAATACAAACTAAATGTTCCGAAACAACTTCATGGATTTGCCAATTGATATTAGCACACCTTAAACATGGGCATAATATCATATTATCTTCATTTACATTCTCAAATGCAAAATTAAGAAAACTTTTCACTCCATCTCGATACTCTTGACTTAATCTTGACTTTTATATCCAACTCTTATCCATTTAGTACTTGCTACATTATCATTCTAAAGTTATATAATTAATTATAGGAAAACGAACTCTAACATAATTAATTAATCTAATTCTAAAACTAAAAATAATAAACAAGTCAATATCACTAAACAAGTTATTAAAATTTTTTGTATATTTTACATGATTTTAAGAAATGAATTGGCGCATCTATATCATGCATGTAACATGGAAAAATATGAAATGAAAGCAAAAAGATTATTCCCAAATCTTTGAAAGAAAGTATATGTTTAAACCAACCAAGTGTGGAATTTGAAATTTGGAAAAATGAGCAAATACTTGTGAAGATTATAAAGGTTGCACACACTTATGTCTGCCTCAAGTGATAAATACTTGCAATTCTCCAAATCTAGATCAAGTTGCAAAGGGAACTTGTACCAATTACTTATCTGAGACAAAAAGTCAATGTTTGTGACTATGAAAAAGTTGATAAACAAAATAATAATACCCATACTTTTCTTTTGCATTAGAGTTAATGCCAACTTTTGTAAAAGCATTACCTCATCACTCTCTCCCCCTACAAAAAAAAAAAGAGGCAAAAAAAATACATAATTATATAGACAAACACATGCAAGATTAATGTATAAGGAGAATACCATAAATATTTCTTCTTTTTTTTTTTGGATACGCTAAAGATTTTATTTATCAAAAAAAAAAAAGGCAAGGATCCTACCACAAAGTATAATGATGATAGATTTCAACAAAAAGAAATTAAACAATAATTCCTAAACCAAACCCCATTGTTGACACAAAGAAAGGTTTACAGGATCATAAGAAATAGTGTGCAAACCATAAAGCTTTCCCCTTACATTGCTAGCTATACTATTCAAAAATGTTAGTTCTTCTCCCTTTATACATAATAAATGACCAAATTCCAAGTAATTCGAAGTACAACAAATATTAAAGTCTTGCCATGTACTTTTTCCTTAAATATTTTAATTTGAACTAAAAAAGGATATATATTTTTATCAACTATCATCAATTTTCTTTTTAATAGTTTAAGCCACTAAAAATTGAATTCTGATTACTCATCAATAAAAAATTTTATATTTTACTAATGTTGACATCAATTGTCATTATTGATATTTAAACATTTTTTGGGTCATTTAATTAGATATATTATAAAGAGCTAAACTTGATATTTATCGAAAAAAATGATAAGTGTTAATTAACGTATTTAAAACACTAATAAATGTGTCCTTCCTTTGCCACCATCACTTAATGTTAACACCCGATTTAACATGAATATAAGTTAAATTTAACTTTTAAAATATTTTGAAATTTAAATATTAAAATAATATTTTTTATTTTTTACTATCATTTTGAATAATGGTCACTCAAACTTAAGTATACAAATTGATTTGAATCTTGAACAAGCTTTGAAAGTAAAAAATAAGTCTAATTTAACCTGACCCAATTCTTGAACAATTTTTTTTAATTTCCAATGCAATGAAAAATATTGTTTGATATAGTAGCATTAAAAGCAGCCTTAAGGCATCGGTCGATAAAATCTTTTGATTAATTTATAGATTGATATGATCATGATAATATTTATAGTAATATTCAACATATAAGGTAAAAAATTTAATCTCTTATTAAGTTTCCCTAACATATATAGTCATAGTTGTTTAAAAAAATGTATTCATACTTAAGTTTAATAATAAAACCATTCCAAACCCAATTATAATGCACCAAGAATAATCATAAAATCCATTAATATAATTAGAATCAAGGTTGTATAAAGGAATATATAACAAAGAAATGACAAACAAAAACGGGCGGTGGGTAGCTAAATAACAATAGTCACAAACATAATATTTTGTCAAAAATATCATCTGATCCCTCTTTTCTTGTTTTATTGTTTTTAGATTATCAAATAAACATAAGCTAGGTCTAAGAGCTCTTGTCTTAACATATATATATATATATATATAAGATCAAGCAGAATATGGAAGTCTCAAATGAATACAAAACATTAAATTCCTTTTCCAAATTAAACTTAATGAATAAATCTGTCACTCCCCTATATAATATAAAGGACAATAAACACCCAGTAAGCAAAAGTTGGAAAAGTTCCAATCATAATAGTCAAATAGATTCAAATTTCAGAAAATGATACACAGACCCTAAATTAAGATCACTGATCTAGTAGAAGCAAATGTTTGAAAAATAGATGCAGTTTCTAGCTACCAGTGCAAAAAAAAATGATAAAAACTTAAAATAGCACATATATCTCACATTATATTGTTCTTTCTAAATTAAACATTGCCTTTGTTCTCAAGTTGATCTATCCAAGAATATAGCTAAATGACTTAAATAGTATAGTAATGAATCATAACAACATTATCTTTTTTAAAAAAATCATAACTATATAACAATACAACTTAAGCACCTATTTCTACCAGTTTAGGTTTAATGAACCTAACTAAAAAATGATTCCAAAAATCCCAAATCAATATGTTGTATTCATCTTACACTACATAGAAGGTAGTCATTTATAAGAGAACAAGAAAGATAAAAGCTTCTATGATATAACATTCTTCAGCTTTTCGTATGATATAGCTTTTTGTTGGCCAATAATTGTAAACACCAAATTTTGTCTGAAACATTTTTGCATGGTTGAACAAAGCCCATTTGAAGCTCATAAAAAGGTCCCTTCAAGAGTCTATAAAATGCATCGATATTTAGGCTTAATGATGTATGAAAAATAAAGAATAACTAAAATGAGTAAACCCTCAACGTCAACTTTAGTTAAAATTGTACAAAACCAGATCAAAATGAATAGAACTGAGGTCGATCCTCAAAATTTGCAACATAAATGGAATCAATTGGTTTTAAATTAAATTTGGTGAATTTTAAAACACTAAAATATTTATTGTACCAAAAAAATATGAAATTACCAAAATACCCCTATAAGGGTATTTTGGAACTTGGTTTTTTTTAGCTCAGATTTTTATGAAATTTTTTAGATCTTAATTTCATAATATTTTATGATTTTTGGTACATTTGAAATCACAGCCATACCCTAAGAAGTATAAAATTACCAAAATACTCTTATAAGGGTATTTTTATAATTTGCCATTCCTGAGCTCAGATTTTTATGAACCTTTTCAGATCTTAATTTTATAATATTTCATAATTTTTGGTGCATTTGAAATCATAACAGTACCCTCAGAAGTGTAAAATTACTAAAATACTCTTTTAAGAGTATTATCTAATTTGACATTCTCCAGTTCAGATTTTCATATTTTCATATCTTAAATTTATAATATTTTATAATTTTTAGTATTTTAAAATCCTAAAAATGAGCATGTGAACATTGATTTCTAAGAAAATGGCGTAAATACCAAAAACTTTGCACTAGGGCTAAAATGGTCTTTTCATGCATTTGGAAAATATAAAAATCCAACATTTGCAGAGAATAATGTGGACCATTAGATCTTTTATTAATTTTAATCAAATAGTCAAAGGTGGTTCTTTGAAAAGAATAAAAAGACAAGCTTTGACCCTTAAAGGAAATCTCATCCAATGGCCTATATTCATCAAGAATTAAATTTTTTTTTAAGAGCTAACTATTAAAAGGGGCTAGAGGGTTTAATCAAAAAAGAAGAGAAGGAAGGCTGGAAGGCTAGAAAGGTGGAAAAAGAAAAAAGTCAAACATGTAAAGAAGGGAAAGAAAAAAGCTACTGAAAAAAAAAAAGATAAAGGCTAGCTGAATAGAATAGGTGAAAGCGAAGGGAAAAAGAAAAAAAAAAGGAAAAAGTCTAGTGGAAGGGGAGTTCAATCAAAGAAGAAGGCTGTGGGGAAAAGAAAAAAAAAAGCCAAACACATAAAAAAAGGAGGGAATGAAGC